>VDFB02000015.1:240289996-240345641 GCA_007258455.2 Sequoia sempervirens
TTAAGGTTTAAGGGTAGAGGGATATGGGTGAGTGGAGAGACATAGGAGAGAGAGAGAGAGAGAGAGAGAGAGAGAGAATTAGGAGGGGGAAGGGAGAGGGGAAGAGGAGAAGAAGGGTAGCGAGAGGGAGAGAGAATTAGGAGGGGAATAATGAGAGATAGAGTGAGAGAGAGAGGAAGTGAGAGAATTAGGAGGGGAATAATTCAAGAGAGAGAGAGAGAGAGAGAGGGAAATAGATAATATTTAAATATTTTATATGTTAGTAATATTAATTAGCTATATAATATTTTATATATTAGTAATATATATACATTAACTAAAAATATAGAAATAATATTTGAATATTATATTATAATAATATAATATATTATATATTAAATTATAAACTATATCAGATATTCTAAACTAGATATATTAAAATAAACTATAAAATATTTATTGCATTTTCTAAATCATATATTATAAAGTGTAAAACATTTTTTAAAATCATATATAAACCAAATCGGATATCCGATTCAAAACAGATATCCAATTTGAAATAGATATCCAATATTTCTGACAAATAATTTATTGCCTTTGGATTAGCCTTAGGCTTGCTTTGGTATTTGGCTTACACATGCCAATCCTAAGAATTTAATGCAATAAACGTGTTTGACAACTCACCTTATTTTTCTAGACTTCGTCCATGTGGCTGACGACTTTATTTTTAGCCAAAATTGATGAAACAAAAAGGGTTTGTAGAGGAGACTCTCAACTTTCCACCAATATAAATTATTCTTTACTTTGAATTTAATAAATTATTATTATTCATTTTCTATTAGAATTATGACTAAAGTCCTAATTGATAGGCTGATTGAAAAACATCTATAACTTTCAAACGGTATCATATTTTCTGAATCCAAAATATGCATCACATTCTATGCTTCAGATACTATAGGATTAAAAAAAATGAATTTTATGAAGTTTTGACCAAGTTAAGGTGGTCAGATTATAATGAGTTTTTATATTTTTTAAAAGTTGTAATAAAAATTCATAATTAATTATTTACTTAGAAAAAAATTACAAAAAAATATGTGTCACATCTGGACATGAGTTCTCTACTTATATCTAAAATATTATAAAAATATTATCATTTTATTTTGGCTAGTGTGGTCGACAGACACCTACTTCTTATTTTTCCGAAATTTAAGTACTACTGCATTGAAATTTCAATTTTTCACCAAATAGACTTTTAAAAAAATAAAATAAACTTAGTAGTTTAGAAACTACATTCAATTTTCCATAGATTCTATTCTTACATATTTTTGAAATAATATAGATAACTTATTCAATTTTTTATGTCAAGTTGCCTAACTCTGATTTTTTTGAATTTTCATTGCCACTTAAGGGCCTGTTTTTTCCATGATAATCCTGCACATACCCATGTAATATGTTTAGGATTGCAATTAAATGGCATCCTATTCCCAAAAAAATTAGTCCTGGGTCACTTATACCTAGGAGACGGATCTTCCACAGTTAAAGTGTTTTGTAATGGAATTTTTGAATGTCGAGTTTTATTCCTTGAAAATTGTATTTAATTAGGATAAAATTTGAATTAAAGGGTCCAATTAAAAAAAAATTAACCTCAATTAATTGATAAAGCCCTAGATTAATGTGAAAGTGTAAAGGTACAACTTACAACATCAAAATAATGCATAATTAAGTCCATTTAATTAAATTGGGCCCTAAACTTAATGTGAATATGTAAAACATATTACAACACTAAATTAAGGCAACATTAGGCTCATTTTATTATTAATTATTTCTAAATTAAGTATGGAAAAGGGATACTTTTTCCTACACTACAAAACCCTTTTTGAATCTCTTTGTTTTCCAAGAAATTATTATTATTATTAATTTCCTTACATATGATGTAGAAGGATCAAACCCTTAATCAAAAACTCACAATCATTATAACCTATGCAACTTAAAAAATACTTGAAATAACAAAAAACTCTACATGAAATTTCTTGGCTTCTCATTCAAATTCTCCTTCAATTACATAACAACAAATCAATTTCTAAAATTACATTGTATTGCAGCCATGTGGGTTGATGAAAACCATTACAAATATGATATAAATATGATTTACAATAGAAAATGTGAATACAAAAATGGTCTCCTTCAATCCAACTTCTTTCACAAGGTGCTAACTCCTTCAACCTACAATCTTCAATGGAAATCACTACTACAATAAACCTACATTCTTTAAGTCTATTTGTTTCTATTTGAATACCTTTAGACTCATAACATAAATTTCTTCTTGGTTTCTTTGAACCCTTCCCAACTACTGAAGCTCTCAAACTCCCTTCACATGTACTTTGACACTATCTCACTATCTTTTGAAATGTGGAGCTCACTAGCTCCTAAAACATGGGCTTCTATATACAAATAGAAATTTGTAACAATGGAGTTTGCAAATCCTCTCTTCAATCTGGAAACATCTCCCTATCTCACCTACGAAAACTCTCAAAGCCTTATTCACAGATGACAAGGCCTAAATATATAGACTTGTGAATGAGAAAAACCACTATGGTTTTACAAAACCACAAGCAAAAAAGCTCCTTGGAAAACCCATGACGCATTTGAAGAATAAATCAGAAAATAATAAAATTTACTTAATGTCCACATGGCCTTCACATGGGCACCTAAACCATGGCCAATTAATTTTTTTCAATCCAATGTGCTTCATTATTCTTCAATGGCTCTGACGGCTCCAAATATGAATATGCACCACGATGAAAACTTGGGTTCCCCAAAATGCAAGAGCATGCAAAGCATAAAAATTAACATGCAAGGATATATATTGATGAGTGGTTAGCACCTTGAAATTGATTCCCAAGAAAGAATATTCCTCTTGGTTTCCCTTGAACCATTTAACAAAGTCCACCTCAAAATTTATAATTAAAAATTACTAAAGGGTAAATTAAAATAATTAATTCCCCACATAATAGCCCTTGCTAAAATTACAAAACAAAGCAAGGAAATATTTTTTGATGACACAAGATTGTTGATGACCATGGATGCTAGTACATCAAAATAAATCCCAAGAAATATGGGAAGAACAAGGGACGTAAAAACATAAAGGAATGATAAGAAAAAGCATAAGTTTATTAATCAATCAAGTCATGAATCTACTTGGGAAAAAACCAACTAAAATTCCATGAATGAAAAATAAAGTTCCAAATGAATTTTTAAAATATTTGAACTCTACCATCAAGAGAAACACTCTCTTCTCATTAAATTTAGAAGGAACTCATATATTAGGGAGATAAGATCCCCTTTTCAATATATTATAAAGATTAATTGGTATAGCATAGGAAGTATAAAAATAAGTGTCCATTAAAATGACAATGTCACATGACCATTACTAAAAGGATCTTTCTTAGTTACCAAAGTAAGAAAAGTACTATATGGCTAAATGATGTAAAAATACACCTATAAGTGATAAGTCCTAGTTCTAGTTAAAAGAATGTTGGTTCAATGGGTATCATATCACACAATGATTATGACTAAACAACTCCTAAGTGAATTTAATCTACTACCAAGATAATTCTAAAGCTATATAAGGAACAAGGGGTGAGCTCATTTATCACAAGAATTCTCCCATGAAATGACTAGTCTAAATCATGTTGTTAATGGAAGAGAGATATAAGTGTCTCAAGAATATGGTTTCTCATTGAATTTAAATCATTCATTGCAAAGTATTATGAAGTATATTTTATGGATCAATTATTGTATTTTTTATATATTTATCTAGATACATAATTATTAAGAAAGAGAAGAAACATATTTAACAAACAACTAGGTTTTTGAAGCCATGAATCATCCTCCAAATATTATGAAAAGAAACCTCAACTCATGTGGATGAGAAAATTGGATAGGGATATGGATTTAATAAGGCATTTAATCTAAATTTTGAAGGAGAGGAACACTTTGGCACCCAACTCCCTCATGTTGATACAATGTTATGTCCTTACTTCCATAGTGTATATGGTTATGAATAGTCATCTTGTGGCTATCTTAACTCTTAATTAAGTCATATTATCATTATTATATTGTTATTTAGTTGTTTAGATCAGCCTAAGACTTATATAGGGCTATCTAGGTTAGCCTGGGTGATATCCTAGGCATAAATAGGTATATATAGGAGGTTGTGAGTTTTATTTCATCATCATGTTGAGTATTGTGTTCTTATTGAAGAATATTGGAGGAATCCCACTCGAAATGGCATATTATTATCAATTATTTTCAGTATATTTCATATTACATTGTTCTTGTGTAAGTTATTTCATTACAAGTGATATCAGAGCATGATCTTGGCACCATAGAGGCATGGTTTTTTTCTCAATATTGGAGGTGATTTTGGGAAGAGCATATCTTTTTGATTTTGGAGAATTTTTTTCTAATTTTAAAGGGTTTTTGAGGAACATATTAAAAAAAATACTATCCAAATTTTAGAGGAATTAGAGTAGAATGGAGGGAATTATTGCAGAATTAGGGTTTCTACACAATTTATTCAGAATCTACATATCTCACATATTTTTGAATTGGAGCCTAATTTTTATTAGGTTTCTGAAGAAATACCAAAGGAGCATATAGTTAAAAATTTGGAGAAATTTAAGTAGAAATAAGCAAGTTATTGAAAAATTAGGGTTTCCACAAATATCACTCTCAAGGCTGCAAATTTTCTTATTTCTTGGAGATTTTTCTAGGTGAGAGGTATTTTGGCCCTAGTAACAATAAAAATTTCAAAGAATTTAAGATTGATTTGTGTGATTTATTTCAAAACTATTGGTTCCCATCATGATGGGGCTTGCAACAAAGGGAAAAAAGAATGTTGTCACACTGGGGAAGACTCCTAGTAAGGATGGGGTAAAAATAGAGGATATTAATCCTAATGAGGAAATAAATAAGGTCAAGGAAGACATTTCCTCAATGAAAATGGATATGTGTGACCTAAGAGGAGATATATCAAATATATGAAGCAAGTTAAGCGCCTTTATGAATGAAGCAAGAAAGGAGGTCTCAAGCAATCAAGAACGAGAGGAGGAGGAGGAGGAGGATGAGGAGGAGGAGGAGGAGGAGAAGAGGAAGAAGTAGAAGAAGAAGCATAGGAAGAAGTAGAAGAAGAAGAAGAAGCATAGGAAGAAGTAGAAGAAGAAGCATATGAAGAAGTAGAAGAAGAAGAATACATGAAGAAGAAGAAGAAGAGGAAGAGGAGGAGGAGGTGGTGGAAGAAGAAGAGGAAGAAGCATATGAAGAAGTAGAAGAAGAAGAATACGAAGAAGTAGAAAAATAAGAAGAAGAAGAAGAAGAAGAAGAAGAAGAAGAAGAAGAGGAAGAGGAAGAGGAAGAAGAAGAAGAATCTCTTCCTCTATGGCACATCAAAAGGTTCAAGTAAAGGAAGAACACATTCATCACCATCAAGAGCTTGATGCAAAGGGAAGACACATCATGGAGCTGAAGTTAATTTTCCAAAAATACATGAAGAAGCTAAGGACATCAGTAGTTCCAAGTTACCTCATTATGAGGAAATATTTTCTAGTTGAAGTTACCAAATGGGATGATGAAGATATATGAAGAAACTACCACAATTGTTTAGTGTTGAGGACAATGATTTTGTAAAGGTGGGGAGCCTGTTATGCCCTTACTTCCATAGTGTATATGGTTATGAATAGTCAGTTTGTGGGTATGTGCAGGATCATGATGGGCCAAAAAGTGGCGATATGATCAGTATTTGTAGGTTATGTGGCTGACAAATTTTTTTTAACCCAAACTTGATGAAACAAAAAGGGTTTTTAAAGGATATTCTCAGCTTTCCACCAATATAAATTATGCTTTACTTTGAATTTAATAAATAATTATTATTCATTTTCTATTTGAATTACGAGTAAAGTCCTGATTGATAGGGTGATTGAAAAACATCTATAGCATTCAAGCAGTATCACATTTTTTGAATCCAAAACATGCATCACATTATATGCATCACATACTATAGGATTTAAAAAAGAAAAATAGAATTTCATAAAGTTTTGACCAAGTTAAAGTGGTCAAACATATGAGTTTTTTATATTTTTTAAAAGTTGTAATTAAAAATTCATAATTTTAATATTTACTTAGAAAAAAATTACAAAAAAATATTCATCACATCAGGACATGAGTCCTCTACTTATATCTAAAATATTATAAAAAAATATTATCATTTTATTGTGATTAGAGTGGTCAGACAGACACCTACTTATATTTTCCCTGAAATTTAAGTACTACTGCATTGAAATTTCAAATTTTTAAGAACTAGATTTTTTTAAAAAAAAATAATCCTAGTAGTTTAGAAACTAAATTCAATTTTCTATAGATTATATTCTTATATATTTTTGAAATAATATAGATAACTTATTCAAATTTTTACGTCAAGTTGCCTAACTTTGATTTTTCTGAATTTTCACTTAAGGGTCTATTTTTTCTATGATGATCCTGCACATACCCTTGTGGCTATCTTAACTCTTAATGAAGTCATATTATAATTAGTATATTGTTATTTAGTTGTTTAGTTCGACCTAATACTTATATAGGGCTATCTAGGTTGGCCTTAGTGATATCCTAGGCATAAATAGGTATGTATAGGAGGTTGTGAGTCTCATTTCATCATCATGTTGATTATTGTGTTCTTATTGAAGAATATTGGAGGTAGCCCTCTCGAAGTGGATTAGGAGGTTTTCCCATCGAAGTGGCATATTATTATCAAGTATTTTTAGCATATTTCATATTATAAATTCTTCTTATGCAAGTTATTTCATTATGAATGAACCAAGAAATGAGGTCTCAAGCAACTAAGAATGAAAAGAAGAAGAAGAAGAAAGAGCAGAAGATGAACCAAAACAAGAAGAAGGTGAAGCAAAAGAAGAAGAAGAAGAAGAATGAGAAGAACAAAAAGAAGAAGAAAAAGACAATGAAGAAGAAGAAGTTTCTAATCAAGCTATTCAACCAATGCAAGGATACCATGTACTATTCCTCACCTCTTCATCTATGACACATCAAACAGTTCAAGCAAAGGAAGAACACATTTGTCACCATCAAGAGGTTGATGCAAAGGGAAGACACATCATGGAGCTAAAGTTAATTTTCCAAAGACACATGAAGAAGTTGGGGACAGCAACAGTTCCAGGTTACCTCATTATAAGGAAATATTTTCTAGTTGAAGTTGCCACATGGGATGATGAAGATTATATGAAGAAACTACCACAATTGTTTAGCGTTGAGGACAACACTTTTGTAAAGTTGGGGGCATGTTATGCCCTTACTTCCAGAGCATATATGGTTATGAATAGTTAGGTTGTGGCTACCTTAACTCTTAAATAAGTCATATTATCATTAGTATATTGTGATTTAGTTGTTTAGGTCAGCCTAAAACTTATATAGAGCTATCTAAGTTAGCCTGGGTGGTATCCTAGGAATAGATAGGTATATATAGGAGGTTGTGAGTCTTATTTCATCATTAGATTTAGTATTGTGTTCTTGTTGAAGACTATTGGAGGTATCCCCCTTGAAGTGGATTAGGAGGTTGTCCCCTTGAAGTGGCATATTATCATCAAATATTTTCAGCATATTTTAGATTATATTCTTCTTGTGCACATTGTTTCATTACATACAATCTCTATGACTTTTCCACTAACTACCTATGTGTGTCATTTAACCTCTCCACCACTTGAAGATTTCTTTGACATCGACACATGTCTTCATCCTTCCTTTTCTCATCTATTCATCTCTACCCAATATTCTTGTCAAGCTTGTTGTTTTATGAATCACTTTCTCATTCTAAACTTTGTGTTTAGACTTACATACCATCCCTTATGACATCCCTTCTATGTTTAACCTCTTATTTTTCCTTCAATGTTAATCATACCGCCTCTACTCAATGTGTGGGTTTCCATACATTCTTGTGCTACCTGTGCATATGTTATTTTACTTCTTTATGCCAACTATGCTTCTCTCTCTTCTACACCCACCATGTACTCCTTGCTCCATGACCTAATAAGCAAAGAAGTTTCAAGAAGGAAGATAGTCTTTATTCAAATGGATGAAAAAGATTCAACACTTTTAAATATTTCTTCTATCATCATTGATTATTTATGTGCTACTTGTGTATATCTTCTTTTCTTGCTCTATGCCAACTATGCTTCTTTCAATTCTATACCCAGCATGGAAGATTTACTTCTTGCTCTGTGAATCAATTATTAAATAATTTTGTAGAAGGAGGACACTCATTATTCAAGTGAATGAAAAAATTACAACACTTTTAAGTATTTAAAGTCTTCCTTTTTAACCACTGTGATAGGTTGGATTTGAGTGCTAGAAAATGAGCAGCAAACAAAGTAATGCAAAATAACACTAAAAACAACCTACACCTCAAGATTGGCCTAGTTGGATTCAAGACAAAATAAAGAAGACAAATGAAACCTTATACCTTGTGTTGAATCGATCCTTTGGTTGGCCCTTCGATCTTTGGTGTTGTATGCTCCTTGGATGGCAAGAGATGCAAGCTAGATTATGGTGTGAAGATGGATGCAAGTGGGTGCAAGCATGAAAATAGCTAAGTATGGATTCTAGAAAAAAATTGCAAGAGTTTGGCTACAATGCATGATCTCCCCCCAAAATGAGAGAAAAGAGGGGTATTTATAGAGATTTTGGAAATCTCTAGGGAAATGGATGGTCAAGATTGAACCACCAAGATCAAGATGTAGGGCTAAGGTGAGTTGAGAATTCACAAGCCCTCACATCTTGACATGTGGCATGTGATATTTCCCTAAAAAGGTGATGTGCACATGAGGTGGAAGGATAGTACATGACATGAAGAGGGTACATAGTACCTTGGGATTGGGACAATATCTCCTCATAAAGGGGGGTACTTGTCCCCATGTCACAGGTGAGAGGACAAGTGGGGAATTAATTTTTTTTCAAATATTCTCATGGGTAAGAGGGAAGGAATTTAAAATTCCTTAAATGCATTGGGGGATTAAATTCACATAGGGAATGGAGATGCCTTGTTCAAAAAAAGAAAGTTTTTAATGAAGTTGACTAAGGACACATTCCATAAATGACATGGGGATTAGAAATGACCTAATTGGGTGATTAAGGTTGTGCAAGTACTTGATTAGGCTAATTAATGAAGATTAGAAGAGGGTTAGATTTCACATGTGACTTGATGTGACAAGTCAAAGATCATATGGGGAAGAAGAAAAGGAATTTAATATTCCTTTGAAGGATAAAAGGAATTAAAAATTCCTTGAGAGGTTGATTAGGCTAGTTAATTAAGGATTAGAGGAGGGTAAGATGGCTAAGAGAGATTAGATGCCAACTTGCAAAAGTTGGAGGATGTGACACATCCTAATCAAGGATTAGGCATGTGCACATCCCTAATGATGAAATTAGAAGATGGATTAGGATTAGATAAAAATGATGGAGGATGTGACATGAGGAGGAATTAAATAAATGTGATATTTATTTAATTCATTTGATGAAAGAGGAAGGTATTTAATTATTTAACTAGATACCTTAGGGGTTTGGCAGAATTAAGGATATTAATTAAATAATAGTGATATTACTTAATTAATGCAAATAAGGGGGTGCTTAGATGAAAGAGGATAAATCTGAATAAATTAAGTGTCCAAATTTAGGTGTCTACATTTTTCCCCTCTTTGAGATGGTGTTATGAAGTAGCATCATTTCAAAGAATATTAAAACATAGAACCTAGAAGAAGATGGTTAGATTGGGAAAGATGCCCCAGTCATTCAAATGAGTGACTAGGAAGGGAAAAAGAAAATGATGAAAAATTAAGGAATAGCGATATTACTTAATTAATGCAAATAAGGGGATGCTTAGATGAAAGGGGATAAATTTGGATAAATTAAGTATCCAAATTTAGGTGTCTACATTTTTCCCCTCTTTGAGATGGTGTTATGAAGTAGCATCATTTCAAAGAATATTAAAAAATAGAACCTAGAAGAAGATGGTTAAATTAGGAAAGATGCCCCAGTCATTCAAAAGAGTGACCAGGAAGGGAAAAAAAAATGATGAAAAATTAAGGAATAGCGATATTACTTAATTAATGCAAATAAAGGGATGCTTAGATGAAAGGGGATAAATTTGAATAAATTAAGTGTCCAAATTTAGGTGTCTACAACCACATCAACCAAATTAGCATGAGGAGATAAAACTAGGTTTTTTTTTTAGGACATAGAGGTTGCTTAGGATGTTCCTATCTTCCTTTTGTAAATACTTCACCTTCAAACAAGTCATTGATTATTTATTTATGATAGCTCCTTCTAAAGAAAAATGTACTTGATGGTATCATTGTAGGCTTTTATTCTTGTACAACTTGTTTGAAATATTTACCATTTGCCTACCCTTTATTATTGTCAAATTTTCCTTCCAAATTCAAACGAAATATATCCTTTCTATTCCTTACACTTCTCATCCATTAATTCTCATAATTACCATTGATTCAAGTATCCTAAAATAAACCACCTCTGTACATACCACCTACACCAAAACATACTTTTAGAAACATTCAAACACACACAAGTAAATTAATTATTTTAAACTTTATTTAAAATATATATATAATTTTCAATTTATACACCAATAATTATAGTAAAGCCAATTCCATTGTATAAGTTCTATTAGTTTTTTATTTTTAAAAAGATAAAGATTGCAAGATCATTTCTAATTCGTCATTACAAATCTCCAACAACTTAAAAAACAAAATAATAATAAAAATCTCAAAAAATCATATCCTCTAGGCTCTAACTCTTTCCGCTCCCTTTTGTTAATACCAAAATTTGGGCTTCCCAAACGGTAACAACTCCTTTTTATAAATAAATAATTGACCAAGGACAAAAACATAAGCAGTGATCACATGACTAAGCTTGAAGCTGCGGGTTAGATTCATTCCAAGCAACATGGAGCCAACTCAGACAGTCCGTACTCCATAACAAACACTTCCAAGCTTTGAAAAGAGCCCAGGTGTATTAAATTAGTCACTTGCAGACCCTCCTTTGCCACAATGCAATAATTCATTTCTGTGATATCTACACGTGGCGGTAGGGAAATAAAAGAGACCTCAGTTGCATCGTGGCCAAATGTGTGTCACTAAAATACTTAAAGGAGTACCTATAATTGAGCAGGTCCCCCACAAATTACGATTTTAAAATTTATGCAGAGCTCCCATCACGAGTCAACATCAATCCCCGTCGCAGATCGCTAAGTATCTCCTCAAAAGACGTTAACACGTGGCACAGTAACGATAGATATCTGTTCTTTTTCTCTGAGCAATCAATCAAATTTCAAGTGGATAAGCTATTACTGTCACGGAACACCGTACAGGCCGCGTGCAGTGGATAGAGGTGGGCCAAATCTGGCAGAGATTTATAGCTCAGCTATTTTTAATCGAAAGAATGAATTTAGAGAGCGCTGTTCGTGGTGTAACTGGGTAATACCTAATCTTCATAGCATGCTAGTTGTGCCTTGCTCATAGGTTGGTTTGCATGGATTCCCGATTAAAAAATAGCGGCATGGGTTTCCAGCCGGCCTGGAAATTGACAGGTTGTCGCCTTTTTATATTTAAAATTCGGCTGGAAATTGACGGTCTGTCGCCTGTTGTTTAAAAAAATTGGCTTTATTTTTACTGTTTAAAATGAACAAAGGACAATAATGTATGTAAAAATCAATCAATCAATCAAAACATTAAATATGAGAAGTATTAAATTTATATGGGAGAGAATATATTATATGGATAAATGAGTATTTGTTCATTAAAATTTAAAGAGGTAAATTCAGGATATTGAAAACAAATAAGTTATATTTTTTATTTTTTTTGTTGTGTCAGAGGTATCTCTACGATCCAGTCTAGCAGTTCAACCAGCTCTTCCTTTGTCTTACTTTTTGTCAAGTAGAGTTCAAGAGGGGCGAGCTGAGGCGAGACTAGTCCTCCGGGGATGCATACAAACAAACAAACAAACAAGTTATTAAAAGAATAATAATGACAAGAGAAGGTTAGACCACCATCATGTGACTTGTCCCTTACATCAGCCAAGTTCTCATTGACATGGGAAGATTCCCATCCATTATTACCATTTACTAAAATTAATAAATTCATATTTAAAGTTTTTATTTATTTGTATGAAAACATGAAGAGTATTAAATTTTAAATATGAGAACGTATATTATGTCAGTAAATGAATATTTCTGGATTAAAGTTTAAAAATGGAAGAAATTGGAACAACAAATAAACAAGTCACTAAAAGGTGAGAACAAGAATAGTAGTCATAAGAGAAGGTTGAATTCTCATGATCCAACTTTCCCTATACACGAGCGACATTCCCATTAACATCAAAAATGGAAATGGATCCTTTTATAGTCCACAATACCGAGGGATTTGTTTTTTGGTTTATAGATGACTTATAGGTATATGGGACTACCCCGTAATCCAAGCAAGAAGCATGTGATTGTACATCAATAAAATTCCCATTAACATCATAAATGGAAATGGATTCTTTTATAGTTCACGATACCAAAGAATCTGTCTTTTGTCTATAGATAACTTAAGTAATATGAAACTACTTCATACTCTATACAAGAAACATCTAATTATACTACAAACAAAGCATAGACACCCTATCCCCTTCAAGATTGAATCTCGTGACTTGTCTTCCAAGAATACAAATTCTCCAACATTAAAAAACCAACTCAAAAGTACAACCAATCCAAAAGATTCCAATCCATCATTGCCATCTTTCAAATTTCGAAGCTTAACTAACAACCGTCGTTAAATTTTACAACTGTCTAATTAACTCTTTTTGAGACAGCCACGACAGATTTGAAATTCTAGGCCTGATTTTCAGTGCTCTAAAGTTAGCGGCGTGTAAGGAGGAGTTAGAGATAAAATACAAAGTTGACTTCCACATTTCCCAAGGTCATCGAAACCTAACATTAAAAATTCCAATTCCAACCTAAATCGGCAAGTTACCAGAAGAAATTTCCACCAAATTTCCATCAAATTTCCTCTATATAACCATTGGCTGTGCTTTACAGCAGAACTTGGCCTGAGTTTGTTTCGGTATTTTTGACGAATTGAAAATGTCGGGTCGCCCTAATCGCCATAGTCGAAGGCCTTCGACAGGAATGCCTTCTCTTTTTTCTTCGCAGGAGCTGCCAGATTTGGTGAAGTCTGTCCAACAATCGCCATGCCCGAGTAACAGCAATATCAATTCGGCTCCGCCATTATCAGGTTCTATGCCTGCAGCGCCTGTGCAGATGACTAACAAGGTTCCTGTCACGCCCAACTCCCTGTCGGACTAGTTACTGCAGTCAGGTTTGTAGTGTATTCATGAATTGACAGAGACTCATTCTGTATGTTCATGAGGTTAGGTATTAGAAATTTAAACTGAAACTATCTTTGTTTCTGTGTAGCATTCTTTGTGGAGCTCTCACTTTGGAGGTTTGGGAGCGCACAGTTTAACTGCTGCAGAGTTTCTGTTTGAGTTGATCTTGGGATGACATATTGTGTTGGTTGTGGTAGGGAAAGTTGTTTCGTTGTTTGATGAATTTTAACTGCTGAATAATGTTGCAGACGGACTTCATAATAGATCTGAGATCTCTATTATTAGACTTTTCTGGATACAAATTTGTGTGCATTGATTTCTTGTATTTTTTGTATCATATTCGACTTTCTCAATTTCTGTTCAGCAGCTAATTTTCGGCTATTAAAATGGGCATGTTAAGTTTATTCTACTGAAACCTGAGACTATGATAAACTTAACACAGAAAGTTTAAGGAATGCAAAAATTTCATAACCAAGGTTGGTACCTTGGTATAGATTCTCAAAATGAAAGAAAACAGTGAAATCATATAATATTATTTCATAGAAACGGTGAAAATCTATTGTGTTTTATATATTAAAATTTAATTATCAAAATGAAATTATAATAAGTTGTTTAATCTTTCAATATGTTGTTTGACATGCCCAACTCGTTAATAATTGCCATTTGACCCCATTTTGCAGTGTTTTAATAAGCTTTACGCAATATGCCAAGCCAATGCAAATCTTTTAGTTCATTGAGGCATATTACTTTATATTTGTAAGCAGCATCTATGCCATGATTGCAGGTGATTCACATGGAAGCAAAGACATATTTAAATATAAGACAATAATCATATGATTGCAGGTCATACGTGCATTGAAATAAAGAAATATTTAAATATGAGACAAAAATGTAATGAAATTCTTTTATAAAGGAAACCCAGCTTTACCAACCACTTCTATTCTCTTATGGGTGTGGCAAGTTGGGTCATTTATCAATTATTTAGTGCTTTTGTTCACATGGAGTGTGCAGAGTAGTTGCATAAAGATATTACTTCATCTCTCCAAATATTTCAGTTACATATCAAATGTGTCAAAAGATAATTTTATTGGATGACATTACAATGTAAGGGCTCCTTATGATATTAAAGAGACATTAAAAGATATGTTCGTTCATGTAAATGATTTTTTTTTTACGAATAGGCAGTTATCTATATATTAATTATAAAGATAAAAATACATATTCACAAAAAAGAAAAGATGGGTGGTAAGAAGGCACACTTCGAGAGTCACATGGGCACCACCCAGAAGACCAAAAAAACTAGTCACTTGGGCCTAGCCCAAAAATCCATGATTACAAGCATAAATAAAAAAGGTCATTCATGTCAATGATTTTAATTTTTTATATTGCTAATCATTTATAAATATTTTATTGATATAAGCGTCAATATAAGATCAATACAAATCTTTGTGAGATCAGTTATGAGACTAGTATAAGTTCTTTTGAAGAAACCATTATAGAAACCACCTATGGAAGACAAAGAGCCACACCTTAAAAATCAACTTATTCAGAAACCACTTCCACCTTAGAAGACAACAATGGAAAACCAAGAGTTACAACTTAGAATTCCATGTTAAATGTTCATTTGGGATTTGAACTTTAATCTCCACTATGATAACTCAATGTTTTAACCAATTAAGCTCAACCCCTTCAACATAAATGATATTTTGAATAATTGAGTTAACTGCTCGATAGTTGATTAAAATTAGTCAATCAAAATTAAACTTCAATATTGTATTTAATTTGTTCTAAAGATTAGAATTGAAATTCCAACTACACTCTACAAATTCTCCAACTTTCAAGAACACGTCCTCTATTTTATTGTAGAAACTTAAAATTGACACTACCATTATCCAACTACTTCTTTTATAATTGATTGAATACAAACCTAATTATAAAATTAATTATCACATTGTCATGTCCTTATTAATTAAATAAGAGAATATTATTTAATTTATAAGGTCATAATTCAAATTCACTATTCACTTGTACTCGTTTCCTAGCCTAACTCATTAAATAACCTTTCTTCTATAGTCGATCGTGGGTAAATAAATAAAATTATTTATTTATCTTATTCCTCCATCAATTTTCTAAAAATTAAAAAAAAAATTATTAAAATCCTACTTTCCTTAACCTTTTATTAAGTGGATTAGTCCACTTATTCACTTAATCCTTTACTTGTACAACTTAATCTTTGTCAAGCTGTAATGCCCCGCCTTGGTTACCGTTATAACAAAGTGTAAAGAGTAAAGTTGACCGAACAATTTTTTTTTAAAAAGATATTTAACTTACATAATTGCCATAAGGTTTCCAAGACGACGTTACTTAAACTTAACACATAAACTCAACAGGATATCATAAACATAATACATATTTGCACAAGAAATTATTCAATTACTTTTAAAGAAATTCTTTTTAACAAATTCTGCATTCTCTTTTAATTTAATAACTTACTTATTTTAAATTAATAATTTAAATAATAAACATAACATGAATATTTATTCTAATACTTAAACAGATTTGCATTTAATTAATAAATCAACAAATTAGCCACTCGACTAAATTACACAGCAATTTAATTTCTAAATAAAATAACGCAAACAAAAATAACACGACAAAACAAAATGACAATTGACATCGGGCAACAATAGGAAACTCGTTCAACAAAGAACGATGGTTACATGAGGACCAGACACTATCTCCGATTCAACATGATTTTATTGGGTTAGGGTACGCTATGACCTGACAAGCAGGTGGAGCCGATACCCAGTACCTGTATCTGCAGGAAACATCAACGTTAGAACATATATATACTCATGTTTGAAAACACACCGTGAAAAAGAATTGCAACATAGCAAGGTACTCACGAATGAGTAATGCCATATTGTCTTCTTCACCAGGACTGACAGGCATAATATCTTAAACATCAAACACGCCATGATATCCACATTAAGAACTCAAAACAACATATCCAAAACACACGTGCATCCACAGGGTTCAACAACTAGTATAACATCAATGTCATAAGTAAAGACAGTATAATATTGTATCCAAAATAGCTACACGACTAGCAAACAATTACAAATAAATTAATTCACATAGTAGTAACTGATGGGTACTACATCCTCCCCCCCTAGGATACGGCTTACTCCTGGAAGCCGCAAGATAGATACAACAAATATATCATAAAGAGTGTAAAGTGCACATCACAAACCTAACAAGTTCAGTCTATCAAGGCAACAAGAAAGAGAACCACTACATCCCTTCCTCCACTACTAGACTACTCACTATCAAAAAGGGGACACTCTTCAAGATCCTCTTCTGAGTCCAAAATTATCTTTATGGAAGTGGAAGACTGTATGCAATGGCTTTCCTTCTCTTCCTTAGAGAGGGGATAGGTGCATTAGGTCCACACCCAAAAGGCCAATTCCGAACAACGGACGGTTTCTTCACTTTATTAGGATGTCCTGATTCTACAGTCTTTTTCCCTTTTCCCATTTTGACACGAGAGAGAGCTTGGGCCAAGGTCTCATCATCAAATTCATAAGATAGAGGTTTAGGTGTGGAGTTTTCTTTGATGACCTCAACTTTATGATCAACTTCTTGGCGGTTAGCCCCATGACCACCACCTCATCCTTGATTATGACCTCTATTTTGATGCCTAGGAATGGTCCTACACAACACCTCATACAACAAATCATAGATATAAGGAGAGAACTAAGAAAAAGAGAAAGAATGAATCTCAAGATACTAAATACTATATCCATGACCAACACAAATATCCTTCATATACACCTACCCTATAGTTCCCTAAGTCTACTTCCTCGTATACACTCTCCAAGTCAGTATCCTACATCCTTGGAGATAGATCACTATACAACACATGGCCAACATTGAAAACAATAAAGATAAAATAATTTAGCCACTAAAGTCATAAATAAACATTAAATGAAATTCAATTTTCAACATTAAAGTAAGAAATGCATGCAATATCAACATTAAATCAAGTGTAACCACAAGGGTCACAAGTAAACAAGATCACAAAGTGTGGCTAAACTATCACAACCAAATATAAACAAGGCGTCGACCTTCAAAATTAACATATAGTCATCAATAATTGGAAAGAAAGTCCACAATATTCAAAATAGTACAATACATCACTGTGTGACTAGACACTAGCCACCTAACGAGGAAGGAGAGAACTTTTCAAGCTATAACAACAGTAGTTTTCTAGTGGTGCGGAGTGATCTCCGACATGTCTTAGTTACATGACATAAATGGCAATAGGATAATATGAGCTATAGAGTCTAACACCTAGGACAACGTAATGGGCTTACTAATATCTAGAGTACCCAGTGTTAGAACCTAGTGCTCTGATACCATCTAATGGATTCCCTAGCGGGGCGTTACACAAGCCCCCATCAAATCATGCACATCCTCATAGGTGTACAAATGCATGGGCCTTTCCATGTAGTGCCTACCTATTCCTAGCATGTGATCTTAGTGGGAGTATTGTATTTCATATTGTTAGAGTGAATAATTTATCTATTCACTAAATACTTATGTGTACTTAGGTTGATGAGGCTAGACAACATCTTGTCTAATTGAATGTGCAACCTTTTAGACCTCTAGAGGATACCAAATTATTTGGTAAACCTCAGTGTTACCTTTTTTGATATTGGAAGACTTTTAATCTCACCTCAAAGATCACTCAACACTTGGCATCAAGGTTGATAACTTGGCCAAATAGCTTGTTGGTTTGCACATTCGTAGTGATCCATAGGTTGACACCTATAAGACACTTTTCTACTCATTTGTTCCACATCATGGGGCACTTGTCAACCCACAAGATAGGTAGACTACCTCTTCTTTCCCCATATATGCAAGGCTTCCTCATTTGTACACTTGGATTGACTAAACACATGATTTGCATTGTTGACTTGTGCATGTTTTTCATCTCCACGATCTCCTAATTCTTATATAGTATTAGAGCATAGGAAGAAATAGTTCAGACTTGTAACTTGTAGAAAAATGTACCCCTTTTTCACACTTAATTTGGGAATAACTAATATAAAATTGAGCCTAATGTTTCCTTGATTTAGTTTTGTAATGTGTTTTACACATTCACATTAAGTTTAGGGCCCTCTTAAACTAAATGGACCTAATTGTTCCTTATTTAAGGTGTTGTAAAGAATATATTTATACTTTCATAGTAATATAGGGATTTTTAAATTAATTTGGCTTCTTTATGCTCTAATTGGTCCTATTTTGTATCCACAAGCCTTAGTAAATGCATTTTTCTCAGGATAATCTTGGCATTTATGAAATAACTAATCATGAATAAATGTTTTGGGACATGTGTTCTAGATCTTGTCATTTAGAACTCATACACCACCTTAGGTGTATGAGTCCCACCTAGGTCTTGGGACCTAATTTAAAATTTCACATTAAACAAGACACTTCTTGGAGTTTGTGTCTGTGTTTAAGGCACTGGGACTCATATGCCCCAATTGGCATATGAGTCCCACTTTGACTAGGACCTAATTTAAATCAAGTTCTTAGTGGAATTCTATTATCCTATATCTGATGTTAGCTTGTAGTGTTGTAATTTTAAGAATTTTGGCTTAAACACGTATAAATACAAGGCTATTTCACTTAGTTTTACCTAGCAATTTTGAGTCAAGCATCCTAAGATTTCACAAGAGAATTATAGATCATTAGAGAGTATTCAAGAAGGCATTCAAGAGAAAATAATCAAACATTTGGAGCAGCATTCAAGATTCAAGCATCATGTCAAATATTTAGTGCATCATGCATGTGGTTTTGAGCTAATGTTGTGATGTATTGTTCAAGATCAATTCAAGTATTCAAAGGAATTATCTTTCATCAAGAACCATGATCAATATCTACATCCATTGAGGGCACTTCATGCTTGTTTGCAGATCTACAAGGTTTCAAACAAGGTTCTATTGTTTCATCTTATATTTCATGTTTCATTTCATTCATTCTTCATTTCTCCTTAAGGTTTGATTACCAAGATAGAGTTTGACCTACTTGAGGTAGGAGTAGCAAGACAAGAATTCAAAAGCACTTTAGATAGTGCAAGAAAACATAGATTAGCTTCAAGCCTAACTAAAAGAAATGTTGCTAAAGGTTGAAGTTGAATAAAAGGTGAGTGAAGGATTAAGATTAAGTTGTAGGAGATGAGACAAGAGTTGCAATAAATGTGGAAATAGTTCTCTGACATGTCAGGTAAAAAAAATGTGAAGTAGTGGAACAATAGCTATAGTAGATGTGAGCCAATTATTTTTAGTTTTTGGATCAACAAAGCTAGCTAAGCAATAGATTTGAGAAGGGAAATAGTGAAGTAGAGAAGGAATTGGCCAGTTCTCAAGCCCAAGACACAAATAAAAGGAGCACCAGAGAACTAGCAGAGATACAACTTGATGAAAAGATGGAGGAGTTCCAAAAAATGTAGCAAGAATTATACATTTCCTCTAGCGTGCATTTGCAAAACAGATAAGATTTTCAACAAAAGGAAGATAAGTTTCAGGAGGAGCTTCATCGATCTGAGGTAGTAGTTGACAATGAGAAGTGGCAAAGGAAAACTGTTGAATACAATCTACAAGATTCAAGTAAGGAGTTAGAGTAGGGTGTGTGCATGAAGTTGAGTCCACTTTTTGGCCAAAAAGTGGAAGTGTTTTCCCTGATTTTAAGAATTTGTCAAAATTGACCTAAAAATTTGAAGCAAAAAAGACTAAATCTTAACACAAAATAGGAATATCAAATGCAGTACTCAAAGTCTAGTTTCCAAATATGTAATTTATTTTAATACCCAGATGAAAATATTAATTTTCAATAGGCATCTCTATAAATCATTATTTAAAAGTCACCTTTTTTTTACCATACCATGCATGTGTGTCATCCATATTTTGACCTAAATAATTGTATTTTTCTAAATCCTCTCCCTTATAACCTGGATGATCTACAATCTCTCACTCCTTCAACTCATTTTGCATCCTAATGATGGATCTCAAAGTGCGATCTAAAACATTGATCCAAAAACTATCACACAGTTTAATGCAGAAGCAACAAATTTAATATTTTTTATACTTTTTTGTTAATTTTTTAGTAGTTGTAATTGTTCTTTTGAAGATCCCATGTGTACATCACACATAATATGACCTAAAATTATCACTTTTTTATTTTTATTTTTATTTTTAAATAGAAAAGAATTGTCTGAATATTGTTCATGCACAATTTGTTTTTAAAAAAAAATTAATAAAAAGTTATTAAAATAATAAAAAAACTAGATATTTCAGGTTTATGGACCAATTTCATCAAAAATTATTTTAAAAAATTGAAACATTAATACAGTTGGCAAAAAAAATACATTTAGAATCTACATAGTCTCATCTAAAATGGGTTTTAATTTCATAAAATAATTCTAAAAAATAACCCGTTAGCCATATTGACATAGTCTTTTTTTTTCTCTCGATATTTTCATGACCTTGTAGTTGTAGGTCTAAGGCTAAAGTTTGGGTTACCATGAATTTTCTAAGCCTAAATCCAAATGAGAAATATGGATAGTTATTTTCAAACATTTTGGAATGAGTACCCACTTTAAAATGGGTACTTGTAAAAAATGAATGGGTACCTATTTTAAAGCAGAAAAATGACACTTCCACTAGAAGTGGACTCAACTTATTGCACTTACCCAACAGTTGTGTCTTGAGCTTTTGGGCATGTTAGAAATGATAAATCAATTGAAGGAAGACGTCAAAATAAAAGAGTCCCACATTCAAGTGGAGTAGAGTGCATTGGAAACACAAACACAACAAACTGAGTTCCTCCATGTTTTCTAGGAGCTATATATCTCTTACTAGGAAAATATAAAGAGTGTAGTAATGTCCTTGCAACTAGCTTTAAGGTTTATGGAAGATGTGCAAGATGTGAGTGCTAAGGTTAGCCTAGTCATTGAACAAATTTTACAATTAGTTACTCCTAGGGCACGATTGAATTAGAAAACATAATTGTTAAGCTTTATAAGGCTATAGAGGATACCTTGGAAAATGTGGGGATTTCAGATAGGAGAGTTATTGCTAGGAAATCCAATGAATTCATAAATTGCAACAGGGAAGCCCAAAGGGGCAGAAGTTGTGAGGAGACCTTAAAGCTTAATGTCAACAAGATGAAGGTGGATTTTGAAGGACTCATCCAACTAGGAATGTCATCCCCTTTTTTCTCCAAATGGAGCATTATTGACCGAATAACTAATTAGGTAGTCTTTAGAAGCCAACTAGTATGACCAATTGGCCTTCTAGAATTTAGGCTCGTCCTAAGTGCTAAAGAAATTGAAGGCATCCTAAACCTCTTGGCTCATCTCTATTTTTGCATTGGGGCCACATAGGAAAAAATAGGTGACATATTTTTTAAGTTGATTTTTAATTTGGATTAGGCCTCTAAATAATTGCATGCATTGATTCAACCTTCGAACTAGGAGTTTCTACACTCAAATTTTCTCAAACTTTGAGGCCTTCGACATATCTTTCCTTTTATTTTTCTTTGGTTCAGAGTGTTTGTGGGTTCTTTCCTCCACACACGAAGGCCCCCTAAGAGTCACCAAGACTATACAGGTTTTTCTCTACACGTGTTTGTTTTCTTTCCTTGTTCTTTATGTTCTTGTTCTTCCATCAGATTCACAATTCTAAGGGGTCTACCTTCACTTATTCCTTTTTTTCTCTTCCATCAGGCTCATCCACATGTCACACATGTGCACTTTTATGAAGCTTTTGGCTTTCTATCACTTAAAGGTGTGTGATGCTGCCACATGGTGGTTGCATGACCTTTTTCATACAATACCTTTCAAGTTCATAGAGCGTAACACAGTTGCACATCAGGGTTTTTTGCAAGTAGCTCTAAGGGAGGTTCAAGAAATTCCTACCCAATTGCCAAGTGTCTCATTGGTTTTTATTGGATGGAATATGGAATGTTAGAGGGAATTCTCAGATCCACTATCAGTAAGTGAGCATTTAAAAGGCACCAAACATTCCCTAAAGTGTCATGAATGCAATCTTCTTCCAATTAGCAATCGACTCTATTGTTTACAAGCAATCAAATTCATGTCAAATGAGGTTTTATGACACTACATTTGTTTCTAACAAGGAATATTTTTTATAGCAAGCTAGGTTCTAGGTCAATAGTCTTCACATATTTTAATGAAAGGAATCGTCTTCTAGGTGGTTTGAGTTTTGTTTCAATTAGTGTTTAAGAAGCTCAAACTTTATTACTAAGTGGATTTGACTAACATAAATCTGATCTAAATGAGATTTTTAAGGTGGTGAATTTAATGCTACCATTTGGGTTTTATCCTTTATGTTTTGTGGCGGTGGAGATAGCTTTATGCTTGTTTGCTTCTATTGCTCTATAAAAGGGAGTTTTTGAGCCTCTCCCTAGTGTTGAAAAATCATTATAGAATTATCTGTATTTGCTCTGTAATCATTTTTTGATCAATTTTTAAGATAATGTCTAGCCTAAATATCTTACCTTAGTATTTTATATTGTTTTCACTAATTAACATAATAGAAGGAAGAGATACATTGAATTATACCTATTTTAGGCTCTACCATGTGTCTTTTTCTCTATTTACATAAAATTGTGCTCTTTTTCATTCATATCTTGAGTATTATCTTGATAATTTATTGATCTTTAGTTATTCAACTTTTATGGTATCTAGTTTAGATTTTGTAGAAGATTGGATCATGTCCTTTTACTCTTTCATTTCTTGCTTAAAATGCATTGAATTCCTTAATATGCTATTTAGCTAAGTAACTTTTGTAAGGGTTTAAAGCATTCATAATTGTTCTTTGGTTTATAAGTTTTCTATTGAACCTTAAAGGGTGCTTCCTACGAGAAGATCTTAATTTGCATAAACTTTAGTAGTTCATTCTCTTCTCAACAATGAAGGGTTTGTGGTGCTATTTGTTCATTTTATCATGGTTGATATCCTAGTAATAGTTTTGAAATGTTCTAAAATATTTTCAATATATCACCTTAGTTTTATTTTTTAATTTCTTCCTCCCTTTTCCCAAACAAAGAATGAAGAGTCAAATTTTAAAATCCTAGAGGTTATTCAATAGAACACAACATGTATCCCATCTATTGAATTTCCCATAAGGTTGTTTAGAGAAGTGTAATATTTCATGACCAACAACATCCATAGAGAATACAAAATAAATTAATTTCTAATTTCATCCTTTTATGCAAAAAAAATATTTCCTTTCTCATAATTAATCCATAATTTAATAAAAATTTAAATAATTTACCCTCAATATCCACTAGGACTACTCTTTCCAAGACATAAATAGAAATTTTCCATACTTCATCATTGAAAATATCCCAATACATTCCCACTTATCTCAATAGTACAGTAAATCAAACATACTAAACCATTCTAGATCAATGAATATGTCCTCATTCACAAGGTGGTGCATCATAAAACACACATTTACATAATACTTTATATTTTAAATCAACATCGCATTGAAATTCAACAAGGTACCATAATTCTACTTTCTTAACCATAAAATTTACTAACTAGTGGATCTCATAAAAAATATTTTAGTTAAAGGAATTAAGTCCTTACCCAATGTTTCATCATGGTCTTGTAAGCATTCTATTGTACAAGTGGAATACACAATAATGATAAAATATTTACTCAAATAAGGGTATTCAATACTCAATACACATGAAGGAAAACATATTCTAGTTTATTAACATCATAGGAACAACATTCATCTCACAAAAAAAAAAAAATCATGCATTTACCATTTTTTCATATCTAATTAGGATATAATGAGTAACATTTATATGCCTTTCTATCAATAATAATAAAGTTGGGAGCCCTAAGTCTCACCAACATAATGTAACTACAATTCATATGTCATTCTATATTTTATGCATATCATGCAATGGAAGAAGAGCTAAGGTTTGGGAATAAACAATGCAAGGTTTACTAATACATTCATTCCCTTGCCACTATTATTTTTTAATTACTATGCACATCATTCAACTATTTCCTTTTATTTCCAAAATTTATTTAACGCTATTGATGCCATACACAACCTTAGCAAATACATCCTAGGTTTGGAATACAATTTGGGGACCTAAGTCTTTCACCCAAATATTATTCTAATCAAAGATCTTTCTTTCATATCTACAAGAAAAATCTACATAAAACATGCATTCAATTGATTTCAAGGTAGAATGCATTATTCGGAAAGAACTCTATTACCCACACAAACATAAAGGAATTACATTTTCAAATAACCACAAGGTACATAGAAAAAGAGCTCATTACACAACCATAGCTA
Source organism: Sequoia sempervirens (assembly GCA_007258455.2). NCBI lineage: Eukaryota > Viridiplantae > Streptophyta > Pinopsida > Cupressales > Cupressaceae > Sequoia > Sequoia sempervirens. The sequence goes on from VDFB02000015.1 coordinate 240,314,830, forward strand.
CATCTCTACTTTTTCCTACCGTGTTTAAGGCACACAACATGAGATCCCTGTTATAAATAATTACCACTTAACTACTCTTTTCACACATTAGGTATATGAACAAAATATCATTTCTTTCACATCCAAATGCACCATTCACATGAGAGTACATAATACTCAATCAAATCTAACAACATAATTTTAATCATTCTTCCACTAACATTTCTAGAACCACTATTATAAAATAATTACAAAAACAACTTAGGACCTCATAAGGTCATTTAAAACCATCAAGCTCATCAATGAGATAAGAACAAGTTAAAAATTTAGGTGTTTTCTTGTTTGTCACCTTGTTGAGAGCCCACCCAATGCTAGCTTTACTTGACTATTATTGGTTGATGCTACTTTAAATATCAACAACTTGTTGGTAGTCTTATATACTTGACTCATACCAAGCCAAACATTGCATATGTAGCTAGCATGGTTTCAAGATTTATGTTGGAACCTCATGAGTTGGATTGGAAAGAAACTAAGAGGATTCTTCATTACCTTCATCATACTCTTGGGTTTGGGATTCACTATAGAGTTATTTCATGAATTGATTTGGTTGGTTTTACAAATTTAGATTGGGTTGGTGATATTGAGCATCACAAGTCAACTTCAGGTTACAATTTTTCACTTGGTTTAGGTCCTATCAATTGGTCTAGCGAGAAGGAGAATGCTATTGCTATATCATCCACAGGGGTAGAGTTCATGGGGGCTATTGACTCAGTTACTAAGGCTATATGGCTTTAGGGTATTCTTTCTGAGTTTTGTATTGCTTTCAAGCAGCTCACGGTCCTCTATTATGATAGCTAGAGCATCATTTAGATATGCAGGAATCTGGTTCAACATTTGCAAACCAAACACATAGAGATTCATATGGATTATATTCACGAGTTGATTCATGGACAAATCATCGACTTAGTCTTTTGCTAGTCTTTAGAGCAGGTTGTTGACATCTTCACCAAACCCTTTACTAAGAGCAAGTTCATTCATCTATGAGCTCTTCTTGGTAAATGGTCTACATCAGTAGCATCATCATCTTTGGTGAGGGGGCTTTCTAGACTTCTTCACATCTTATCTCTATTTTGGAGGATAGTTTTTTCCCACTGGGTTTTCTATCTTACTTCATTTACGAGAGATTGTATTGTGCATGGTTACCTTATTAGGCTTCATGGCCAAGACCCATTTATTTTGCATTGTTCATGGGTACCTCACCAAGCTAGTAGTTGAGACCCATTTCATTTGTGCCACCGAAGCTATGCTTAATAGGCGGTGTTAGTGTATATATTTAATACACTTAGGCTTTAAGTCTACTCAAGTGACCATCTACTTAGGCACCCATCTACTCGGCGTCCTTGACACTTGTTCATATGAGGTGTTAAGTTAGTTAGGAGTTTCATAGAGGTTTTGACTTACTTTCGACACCTCATGCTACTTTAGTGGTATACAACTCACCACCACTCCATGTGTGAGGAGTCTTATCCTCGTTCCATGGAGGTCAAGTGCCTTTCTCCTCCTATATATGTACGCCTAGTTTACCTAATATAGCTAGTCAACTTCATACAATTTTGTGTTCATTTTGCTCGTTATCTATTCTTTGTTATTGCAAGTTCTTTCAAAATCATTGTGAAGAAAATAAATAAACTACAAATATTTATCACTAGATCATGGGGATTTCGATTCCATGAAATTCTTTTTGCAGAACATCAATGGCTCATTTAGCCAAGCAATTCACAATAATGTTATATTCCCTAGGAGTATGAATTAAAAAATGGAATCAAAATTTAGAGTAAGGCAGAGATTGTACCTGGCCAGTTATATCGACCTCCAAGAAGATTCACAAAACATTAATTTATTTAAACAAGATACCAAGATAATGGAATCCATCTCATAGACAATCTTTTTCCAACCTAACTCACAAGCTTTCTCAAATGCCACAAAGATAGTTTTGGCCTCCATTTGATTATTAGTTCCTAGCCCCATAGTAGAAGAGAAAAATAAGTACATAACCATTACTATAACATCCAACTTCACAAATCCTAGTAGCACCTAGAGTGCTTTGAAGAGACCCATCAAAATTATTTTTTGGAAAAGACTAGTGTGCAAGGAGACCATTTACTTACTCTATTCATCTTACTAGAAATTTTAACCCCAAAACTAAAATGAACGAAAGAACTAACCAAATTACAAATATCTAATTGCCTTGAGAACTAAATATTTGAATGAGATATGACTTCATCCAAAAATCACCTAACTACTCAAGTTTTTTTAACCAAGTGCAAAATCTTCTACTAAACATACCTTATAGAACTCTAATAACCTTGAAAGATATGACTTATATAATGTATTATAATTATATATGAAATAAATTATCTAATTTCACTTATAATCATTTAAAACTAAATAATATTCTATTGTTTAATTTATATTAAAATAAAACAATGTATATAAAAAAAAAAATCAATTTTACATTTTCTAATGCAACTTGTCTATTTATAAATATTAGGAAACAAATTTTGTATAATAAAATCTAAACAATTTATAATTTAATAGGGAGAAATTAAACAGCGGACGTTTCGAGATTGACAAAACCTGGATCCCACGTAAATAACCAGGAAGTTAAAACAATGCACCGACATTTCACAGATTGCTGTTCTAAAATTTATTTTTATAGTTTTGATGGAAAATAATAAAATACTTATCGTTAAACATACAAATGTTATTCTATTTTCCCTACAATTTCCACACGGAATCGTGCAGGCCGCGGCATAGAACATCGTGACGAAAGAGGAATGTAAACAAGACGAAAGGCGTATTATCCAACAGTTTACGATATATTCAAGCACTTAACTCGTCCAGCTATTTACAGTGGGCCAATTTCCATTATAAAAAATTGGCACATTGACCATTTAAATTCTTGAAAAAATTGGGTTATCTTCTCGGAAATTATCGCTCCGAACCATTATACAATAAACCCCATTACATTAACTGCTGTGGTAGATCTTGCTGTCCTCCTCGGGTCGTTTTTACAGCTCTTGTAATGGGGGATCCATCAGAAATTCCTTCCTCTTCGTCTTCAGCAGATTACAACGAAAGGCAGCAGAAGCTTGATGCGTCCATCAAGCCCTACCATGTTTTCATCAATCATCGCGGACCAGACGTCAAAGACACCCTGGCCAGCGCCATTTATCATTCACTCTATCGCACTGGATTGCATCTGTTGTTCGTTAAAACCGAATTTCAGCCGGGACAGGAATTATACTCCACAATAAAAGAAGCAATTGGAACTGCTTTAGTTCACATTGTCATCTTGTCCAAACGATATGCTGAATCAAATTGGTGTTTGGAAGAGCTTTGTCTAATACAGAAAACTGGTGCTAAGACTATTCCTGTCTTCTATCACGTTCTTCCTGGAGATGTTATGCTCCTCAGAAATGGCGGAGGAGTGTATGCAGATTCATTCCTTAGGTTACAAAGTAAAATGGATGGTAAGAAAAAGAGATACGACTCCAAACAGATTGAGGAATGGCGAGATGCGCTTGGAAAAGTTTGCAACATCTCAGGGCTGGTAGATCTGGATCATGGCCACAATGGGTATGGAATTATAGCTTTTTAATGTTGTCTACTTTTCTTTATTATTTTTTTATAAGATAAGATTGAAAATTATTATAATCAAATAGTCATTAATGATTTTTCATATTTGTTTTTTAAGTATTTAATAGATAGATCAATAGTTTGATATGCAGTAGTTGTTGGATCAATAGAAGAATTACTCAAGACATAAAATATTGTAATGGATGGAAAAGTGCTAAGATGCATTTGATACACTGAAAAAGAGAATAGCCGAGGCTCCAATCCTTGTATTTTTTAATTAGAAAGTCTAGTTCCATGTGCATCTTGATGCTTTTGGCAGCATAATTTGATTCATACTATTATAACCAAAGAGGAATTATGAATGTCCAGTTACATTCACTAGTCATAAAATCTCTCATAATAAAACAAATTCCAAGAAAAAAAGAAAAAGCATTATCAATGGTCTATGAACTACAAAAATTCTACCCTTAATTAGTGTAAAGTCCATTTGCATTGTTTATATATTATGAGCAATTACTATATTTGATGAATAGTCTAGTTATATATTCAATTATATGTTGAAGTAATTACTATATTTGATGAATAGTCTAGTTATATATTCAATTATGTATTAATGTAGCTATATATGGTTAATATTTTTTATGAATTCAAATTCAAAATCACGGTAAGCCTAAATTCAACAAAGAGGCCTACTTTTTATCTTGACTTCAATCAAGGGGAGACTTAGCGTCTATTGAAAATGAATTAACTAGCACAAATTTATTCAAAATAAATGTGGTATAGGAGGAGCTTAGTGAGACAGTCATTAAAAAAGAGGGAAAAAATGTCTTTAAATACAGTAAAGATAATGAGTTGAACCGTTGAAAACTAACGCCTGTTTTTATGTAAATGCCAATTGAAGGGACGAGGGAAAGCTTGTGGAAACAATAGTCGATATCGTGAAGGAACATGTAAGAAAGGAGCTGAAAAAGAGTGTGAAAGGCTTGGTTGGTCTAGACGAGGCAGTTGAGGACTTCCACTACTTTCTGTCAGAGCCGAGCGACGACGCTGTTAAGATTGTAGGAATAGTTGGACCTGAGGGGTCTGGTAAAACCACCTTAGCTGAAGAGTTTTAGTATCGATATCGAAAAAATTTCGACAGATCCAGTCTACTGTTTGGTGTAAGAGAAGCCTCCAAACGAAATGGATTAGAAGCCTTGCAGAGGCAGCTGCTCAATGACCTCACCAACACCATTTGGGAAATAAACAACAAGAGCGAAGGGCAAGACATTCTTGCAGAACGTATACAGTGTCTAAGCCGGCAGAGATCGCTAAAGTTTCTCATTGTTATTGATGACGTCGATCATCAAGATCAGCTAGATGCTCTTCTGCTAGGGGATAATGTGTTGGGAAAAGGAAGTTTGGTTATACTCGCATCCCGTGATAAGGCAATCCTTAAACTTTCAGGAATATCAGTGCATTATGAGATTAAACCTCTGTCTAAAGAGCACGCTCGAGAGCTCTTGTGCATACACGCCTTCAACCAGGAGAAGCCGATTCCGGGATTGGAGAGTGTGGTGGAAACAGCTATGAGAAAGTTTGGCGGCATGCCCTTGTTTCTCAAGCTTATTGGCAGGCATCTTCGTCTATACGGGGGGAACAATATAGAGTCTTGCAATTGCGAATTGTCAATGTTTTGCGAGCTGAATGATATAGTGAAGGCTACATTCAATGCCTTGAGCGAAGAGGAACAGCAAATATTCTTAGATATTGCTTGCTTTTTTCTGGGAATGGAAAAGGAGTCGGCCATACGAATATGGGATGGGTCAGGATGGAGAGGTAGTCGTGGTCTGCAAAAGCTGGAGTACGGTTGTCTCGTTGAAATCGACCAGAACAATTTCCTTAAAATGCATGATTTTTTCCGTGATTTTGGGCGACTGATTGCGAAAGAGCAGCTGTGCAACAGTCCAGAGCATCCGTGTCGTCTGTGGCTTCCAAGTGATGCTGCAAACTTTCTCCGCGGAATATGGTCACTACCGGTATTACATCTCACAAGCTTTTACGCAACAAAATTCGAGCGATAGCTTCTAGAAATGGGGAAAATAGATTATTAATACTTTTCTGATTTTATTTTTTCTTACGTTGCTTTTTCTCTCTTTCACTTTTGTAAATTTATATGATTAACTAGACTAGAACTCTTGCAACTAGCCAAGGATTCTAAAGTTAACAATTATATGAAAAAACACATTTTAAGAGCATTTTATCTCTAGTTATAGATTAAACATTATTGAAAATTGCTTCTTCCTATCCCCTCCTAAATGTTAGGAATTCAAACATGATTTTGCCACTTGAAGATGCTTGCACAGTAGATTTTGGATTTGGGGTTAGCAAATTGGTGGTATCTCATTCCTATGTTCCTCTACCTTCATCTAATGACATGGGGTTCTTTTTCTTAATGCTACCTCTACCTCTAGTTACATGTCTAGTTTTATGGAGTTAGGGATTTGTTGTTGTTGTTACTCCTCCATGTTTTAGTGGTGGTTTCTCTTGGTTATGCTATTTCCTCTAGTGGGAAGATTTTGACACCTTCTTTGACACCTCTTTACCCGATATCTTCTATTGCCAACAATGGGATTCTGTGTTCCAAATCTAATACACCTAGTAAATCATCTTTTATAAAAACCAACTATAATGTCACTCAAAAACATGGTTTTGGTGATTTTAGTGGTCTTACTAGTTTTAATTTTGGTAAATATGTGATTTTTCCAAAATTTCCCACTTGATGTTTTGTGGAGAAAGTTCTAACAAATGAGGACTTGTTTACTCAAATTGAAATTTGTACTTGTACAAAGGGTTTTTTTGTGGTTGTTTCCATTTTTTCATCAATCGAGATGCCATCCTTAATACTTGCTCTTGGTTTTTGGGGACAACATGCCCTTCTCCTCAAGCCTTGGGTTCCCTCATTTAATCCACTCATAGAGTCTTTCAATCCACTACCATTTTGGATTCACTTATTCAATATCCAACTCTAGTTTTGGTGTACTTCCTATTATATGGGCATCAATAACTCCTTTGGATATTTTATGATGGTGGATAATGCGACTACCACATTTTGTCACACCACCAATACTTGTATTTTTGTGGAATTGGACTTGTCTTCACCTCTCTCAGTGGAGGTTATTTTATAAGATGGTGATAGCTCTTAGAGCCAATATTTGGATTATGAAGGAATCTCATTTTGATGTTGGTGTTGCTTTACCAATGGTCACTTGGTGTCAAATTGTCTTCCCATGAATGTTTCATGTTCCTTCTCTTATTGAAAGAATGCTCATCAAGAACATATCACTATTAAGTTTGTTGAGGTTGACTCTAATTTAGAGGCTTTTGAGTCTAGACTTGTTATTATTAAGGCAATGATTTTTGATACTCCTATGCCACCAATTTTTGCTAATCCTCCTTTGATTCTTAGGGGTGTTGTGAGTGTGCCTCCTACTTCTTGCATGATTTCTCTTCAATGGTTTGCAGCTCGAGCTCCACTTCCCTCTCATGGGATGTCCCTTATTGGTGCCATGAAGAGGGATTCTCCCACCCCCTCCCCATTATGTGTGGGTGAGGATAATTAGTTTTCTTGGATTTTTTTTCAACAAAGAAAAGTTCTTCCAAAACATGTGTTACAATCTCATAACAAAACTAAGGGTATGCATCTAGCTAGGTCTAGTTATGAAATTGTCTAGTTATATTGTTTCTTCACTCATGGTTGCCAAAAGTATTTTGAAAGGACTTGGAGCCATGCAATACCATTTTTTATTTCTTGTTTTGTTCAATGGTTTGAGTAGGTTAGCTGCAACTATGTTTGGAGGTTGATTGTGTTTAACTGGTAGCTTTGTAAAATACTTGAGGCCCTTTTAAAAACATGGACTTAATAAATAAAAGATATTTACTAACTTTTATTTTTGTGTGTCTATGTTTGTGGATTTTCTTTAATTTATTCTTTTGTACGTTAATTTGTTTTATAAATTTTTCCTTTATTTATTTTTATATTTGTTTATATTTTAATTTTTGTGTTTACAATGTTTATATTATTATTTAATCTATGTAGTTTTATTTTATTGTATGTAATTATATTATTTAATTATAATTTTAATTATTCTTTTCATATTGTACACATTTTCATTTTTGTAATAATTATATTCAATTTGATTTTAACTTATTACTTAATATTATTCTTGTTATCTATTTATCATTATTTATCTTTCATATTTACTATTACTAATTATAATACTATTTTATTTCTTGACTTTTGTTATGATAACTTTAATTGTCTTAGTTGTTTCTGCCAGTAGTTTGGAGAGACTAATTTACTTGAGTGACTGGTTTACTATGGCTTGGTTGTTGCAGGCTTCTCTCTTGGGTTTTTGGTCCTTGCCAAAACCTAGTTGTCTTGGGTTATTGGTCCCATCAAAACCAATGGGTTTTAGATCTATGTAATATCTAGGTTCTTTGTTGGGCAGCTAGGTTTGGCAGTTGGTTTGTCTTTGTTTTGTTGTGGGGCTTTTTTGACTTCTCTTCTGGTAGCTTGACCATCCTTGACTGGCTTTCGGGTCCCTTCAAAACCTGATGGTTTTGGGTCCATTCAAAACCTGTTATAAATAGTTTCGGGTCCATTCAAAACCTATTTTTTCTCTTTTTCAAAAACTTTAATTTTTTCTTTTTTACCATTAACTTCCAACTGTTTACTTTATTTTTATTTTATATCTTTATATCCACCTTTTTTAATTATTCTAATTCTCTCCTTATCTATTTGCAATATTTCACTAAAACAATTTTCTACCACAATCTTCTCATCTTAAAGAAGAACCATGAAGTTTGATTTGGAATGCTTATTAGTCACTACCTATATAGGCCGAGGATAATCTTTTTAGTTGGCTTAATGCAATTAATTTGTTCAACGAAAACCGTGCCAGCAAAGAAATAAAACTATTTCCCAATGGTCAGGCACTTCAATTTTTAAAATTTAATTACTACTAGTTTTCTGGTTTTTGTGATTGGCGTATGATATTTTGCTGGGGTTTTTAGTTTTTTTCATTTACAAATTTAAAGGAAAATCAAATGGGTATTAGTTTGTGTCAGAAATTGTGCTGAAAAATTTACACCATCTCTAATGTTTGGTTTGGTCTGCGAACGCATTCGGAAGACAACTCACACGTCTTTCCTATGCTTCCACACTTTCGATACATGCCTGCATCCTGAATGCCAAGTGTGGGAGACGTGTTGCAGCCTGGTGCGATGTAAACAAAGACTAATAATGAAGTCGTTGTTTGGGTTTTGTTGTTGGCAGATGCTGAATGTATCTCCTTTCTTCCACATTTTGCATTCATGCATACCAGGGCAGTTGCAGAGTCACCGGGTCAGTGCTTAGGTTCTCTACTATTTGCATGTCTCTTTAGTTGTTCTGCTGTTGAGCGTTTTTCCCTAAGTGCAGAAAGGCATCCTAAGCTGCGTAAACCCTAAGTGCAGAAATGTACCCTGAGCCTGCTCCAACATCCACTGGACCTCTACAATATTATCAACTCCAAACAGAGGTGGCACTATTTTTATAATTCTAGGTTTCTTCCACATCAATGTTATAGAAGATTGTATAACTTCGTTGGCTCAAGGGATATGGCCATGCAGCAGATCCAAATAGAGAAATTGGACGTTGAATGATCTCTAGATTTATTATAGCGGTCATTATAATACCTAGCTCATCAATAGCATGGTCCATGAAGAAGCCAAGTTCTCCACGAATATCATCATAATACAAATTCCCTTAAACCACATTTGTATGTAGCATATTTGAGAAATATTTGGTAACTCATTGTTAATGATTTATTTGTTTTATGACACGTGTGAATTTTCTACTCTAAGTTCCTATAGTACACAAGATGCCATAATTAGCTCATCATCATTCAATTTGGTAGTTGCATGCATTGCTCTGAAAAGCTTGCCACCAGAATCAATATATTTAGCAGTGACTTGTTACCAAGTTTTGATCCAAAATCGTAACTAATTACCAAGCTTTCATCCAAACAGTCAACCTGGCTCCAAATTCCATGTCAGACAAGCTAATTTATTCACTAAGATGTGGTGGAATGATTGGATCTGAAATGTTCTAGAAGTCCCAATTTATTTGCTTCTATAGACGCATAGCAATAGACATCATACATAGCCAATCTACCCAAGGGTCTCGACAAGATAAACATAGAAACTACTTCCCATTAGTAGATTTAGAGGAGGTGAATGATGAAATGTAGTACATGCTCCTGCCCTACTTGTGAAACTACTCATGGTCATGTCAGCTCAGGTGATTTCAAAATTCTTTTTTATTATGATTGAAATTTTTTATTTTTGAATAAATTCTTTGCAACATTCCATTTAGAAAATGATCAACTAGCATGTTCTAGTATGTGGCACCTTGCCACCATATTTTTACTCTACTTATAAGAAATTTTATTGATAAATTATACATATTTTTAAATAGAACGATTAAAAACAATTAGACTTTCAAGAAATTAATATGTTGCATTGGTAATAAAATAAGGAATATTATATTTCATTGTCCCAACAATAGTAGATATAGTTGTATAACCGGTAGCATATCGAGTGCCCATTTTAAATCCGCCAGTCCTAGATGCCCCAAGTATGGATTCAACTGACCTAGTAGTAGTTTATCTCGAATCATCGCCACAAAATGAGGACAACACAGTGTAGTTCATAATTTCAGAGCTGGATTTGCTCCAAGTTCTATTTGTACGTAGAGTAAGATCAAATATTAACTTGATCTTTAGGTCATTTTAGTTGCAGATAATTTGCCTAAAAAATGTATTGGCATCACTACCAAGGAAGTTCAAGGATTCAAATCTATATCTTCCTTCTTATATGAACTTAGAAGATAAGAAGTCTAAACTTTTCCAACCAACAGATATAGGTGATACCCCCATTTCTTAAATCAAATTCCTTTTTTTTTTCAAATATCCATTTTTAGACACACATATTTTGATTGTAGATGAGAAAGATGACTAGATGGAGGTCTCTAATTTGAACATTGTCATCTTTCTATTGGTATTACACTTTCCTCTATTCCCATTATACTATTCGCTACCTTGACTAAAAGAACCGTTATATGTACAGCCTGGCTCCTCCATATTGACTAGTCTCTTTATGCTGCCCCTCAAAGATCCTGATTACCCTTTCTCCAGTTTGATTTATTACATACAACAAGCAGTTTGAAACAAAAGTTTAATAAAATCACTATTAGCTAATTGCAAACTTCACTCAATCTTCAATAGAGGTTTGTTTGCTTTTGGAGCAGTCTATCTTGGGCACAGATTCAATGGAAATCCATCTTTGAATGTAGATATGAGACTCAAACAGGCCTCCTTCCACTCTCACTTTTCTCAAGACTTTGATTAGGCCAAATTCTTGTCATTGTGCCTCCCCATCACTGCAATTGACCAAAATACCCTCCACAAAAGGAGTTGCATCTAGATTCCACCCAAAACTTCTTTCATCTTTTAAAAAAAAAATAAGTTACAATGGGTAATCTGATGTTAGACCTTGACAAGGTTGATCCAAATTAGATTGCATCACAAATGATCAGGACTTAGTCATCTCAAAGGTGGTATATGATCAATGAGAGATCAATCAAAGTGGGAACTTGAATCTAGGATCTTCAACATCACAATCTGTAGCCCCTGGATCATAGAAGCTAGCCTCATATGCTCCTTCCCTATTTTGTCACTTTGTTGGTTGACTATGCATTTTATATTTTTTAACTTGAAATTGATTGCTAGGCTCAAACTTCAAAGAATAATTATGTAGTAATGCATTATGCATTTTAATCAGCAAAAAGACAACTATATTGATTTCTAAGCTGAAATTCAAAGAAAAATTATGTGGTAATGTATTATGTAGTGTAATCAGTGAGACAACAACCTCAATTTACAAAATCCATGATTCATGGTTTACACTCAAATTGTTTCATTTCATCTCTAGTTTTTAATTGGCATGAAATTGAAAAAAAGCAGTTTTCCTCCATTTTTAATTTTTTTTTCTACATTTGCTGACTTTTCCCAAGTTTTTCTTGATCAATTGAAAAAATATTCACCTTTTTGGTTGAGGAAAGAGTTTTGCTACTATGGTTTGAACCCTCTCGATCCAAGCCCAATCAAGGGAAATGATAATAGACAAATCATCTACCATCAAGGACACAAGGAGACAACTGGCATAATCTGAAAACATTTGCTGGTCTAAAATGCCTTAGAAGACACTGATTACTGTGGTAGTTTCTTGTGTTTGTATAGTATTATTATCAAATATGATTAACACAAAGACCAGTAACAAGATTGCAAAATACTATCAAATCTTGGAGGAAGATATGCTTCAATTTGGCTTAGATAATGTAATGCATGTTGTGGAAAAAATGCTTCGAAGTGAGCAAGTGTTGGTAAAAGACCATGAAGATGTTCAAAACAATTTATTGGACTTTTTGTTCTGCCATTAGATTGACAAGGCAATTTTGAGTAAAATAATCACAAACTTCATATTAATTGACCCCTTACATTGAGCAACCATGACACACATGCATCCAAGATGTTGTTGAGGGATACCAACACATGTTTCTCTACTTTTGCATCACTGTGAAAAGAGTGATCAAAAGGAAAGAATATTTGAAAAGGTTGTATGTAGCATCAAGTGTGTACATCTCTTCTTGTAAAAAAATTATAAGGAAAATAACATGAAATATATCACCTACACAATAATTTTTTGGGAAAATGTTGATAGACCTTTGTTAATGAGTACAAGAACCAAGACTGCCACATTTTGCATATCAAATTTTGAGTTAGGAGTTGTGTGTATCATAATCTAAAAGAAATTAGAGAAGCTCCAACTATATTCATTTCAAGTAAAGAGAGATATTTCGACAATTGGGGGGTGTTATACATGTTCACAGAAATTTGCAATATGCTACAAGCAATGTAGCCAAAAATTCATGTATTTTTCTCTTACTACAGTTTTAGCTTCTTCATTATGCCTTAAATTTTGAGATGACCACAACATGACATTGAATGTGACACTAGTGAGTATTAGTTTTTTTGTTTCTGGATTCAATTGTGTTCTAATTTTTTCATCTAGAAACAGAAAAACTAATTTCATATGGATTGTGGAAATCTTATTGCATAGCAGTGAGTATGACAAGTCCCTTTATTGCCCCAGGCCCCAAGGTGCTCTTGGGTAGCCTAAATTTTTATGTTGTAAGAACTAAGCTGTAAGAATACAAAATGCATTGCCTATTTTAGTATTTGTCTCAAATTTCATTTCGCAAAACATAATCCTAATTTTTTCCCTCATGATTTTATGTGATGTATGATGGCATTATTTAATGCTCAACGCATTGACTTGGTAAAATGATACCATGTGATAATCAATGTAAATGATCAATCTATAAATCTTGGATGGTTTAACATTGTTTTTTATCTTCAATGTTTGGTTTCATAACCAGTTTTGTTTGGAAATATGAAATTAAAATAGATCATACTTGTATACTTTTCAAACGTATCTCAAATTATGAGACATTTTGTGTTCAAAGCTTTTCATAAATATTACAATTACCACAATTGAAAGAAAATTTCAATAAGGCAACTTAGGGTGCAAGAAGCGCACCAACTTCATGTGGCATTGCTCCTAAATTCACACTTAGATTTAAGGAATTGCAAAATTCCTTGAATTGCAGAGTTCCTTGATCAAAATGCAAGACATTTCTTTCCAAGAAAAAAATGCTAGCAATATTTGAGGGCATGTTCTAAAGCATAAAATTCTCTACAATAATCATTCCAATTTGTTTTAACTTTGATCCAGGTTCCAAAGTGATACCCACCACACTTAGAAACAAATCCCACACCTTTATTTTTGAATAAACAATTGCATGGTAGCGAGTCTGAGTTTGATGCAATGAAAAGAGCCTCTTTGAGGCATTAGGTCTTTCTAGCCCAAAATCCCATGGGAATGATTTCAAATTTTCAATCAATTGATCCAAGGTTGGCCATAGCTCCATTAATAAAACTTCCTAAGGGGTCTGCTAACCAAAATGTCATCAATATCAGCAACAATGAAATTCTCCACATTCATCAAACAATACATTTTAGCTTTCATTCAGATCCCATCTGGTAGGGACTGTAGTTGTAGCACAACTCTTGTTTTCTAAAGATATGAACATAGTTTAATTCATAAAACTTGTAATAAATTAATAATTGATTGTTTCTTAATTTTGTTTATATTAAACAAAGTCTATAAATTGATATATTTTCAATGAATAATGGAATGTCATCTTGAACATTATACAATATAAGAAAAAATATTTTCAAAATTTTTATTTATTCTTATAAAGAATGAAAAAAAATATTCTTAATATTATCTGATTTTAAGATTAAAAATAAATTTTAAACAATAAAATTAAAACATTTTTCAATTTTTTTTTTTTAAAATAAAATATTAAATTTCTATTAATTGTTTAACCATAAAAAATAAAAAAAAATGATGAAGACCATTTATATATTGCATGCTTTTCAGGAAAACGCAAAAATTAGGGGAAGCACTGATGGCACAAAGGGCTCCAATGGGCCAAAAAAAAGCAAGGAGCTTCAAACGTACACCTTTTCTTCTGTAAGGATAGAGCTTCTTGATATAAAGGGTGATATATTTAATGCTACAGTTACTGACCAGTCATCAGAACATAACTGGTTCTGTTGGAAAATTTATCCTACTTTTAGTGTTAGCGATTGCTTAGCAGACTTGGTATGGTTTCGGTGGAGGTATTGTGCTCATGCAAGCCTTCCTCCATTTGAAATGAACAACTTACGAGTTTTAGAACTCATCGAAGGCAATTTCAAAACACTGTGTGATCCTGCATTTAAGGTATAGCTCCACAATATGCCTAGAGCTTATGAATGATCTATGCTAAGCTGTTTAAGATATTTGATCTATTGACATTTATGTACATAATATTTTTGTTTCACATAGATGTACTTAGATAGATGATATTTATTCGAGATGTAATGTGTTACTTTGGTTAAAATTAGGACATTTATACAGACAATGTTTCTTGAAGATGCTCTTTCAGCTCATGGACTAAGACTAAATAAGTTTTTCCTTGAAAACTGCAGCAATCATTGCAATTGAGGGAGCTTAATGTCATTAAATGCAGACAACTTGTAGCATTTTCCCCAAGTATAGGATCGCTAAAACACCTGGAGAAGATGGTGCTGAAAGGTGCAATTCATCTGCAAGATTTACCAGAAGAGTTCTGCAATTTAAATGGCTTAAAGCACCTTGTGCTTAGACAGTGTGATGATCTCACAAGATTGCCCCAAGATTTTGGGCAATTGAAAAACCTGGAACACATAGATCTTTCAGATTGTCAAGTATTAATAGCATTGCCAAACTCTTTTGGTCAGCTAACTAAACTTAGATATCTCAATCTAAGAAATTGTGTGAATCTGGATATCCATGCACAGATGTTTGAAGATATCATCAGTCTTGAAGAGGTGATCTTTGAAAACTGCAAGAAGTTGTTGAAGCTGCCAGCTGAAACCACATGTCAAGGGTCTCTAAGAAAACTAAATTTGCTGGGTACGAGCTTGATGGAACTGCTTGATGATATTGAGAAATTGGAAAACTTGCAATTTTTTTATATAGAGAGTCCATCATTGACCAGCATACCGTCCTCACTGGGCAAATTACGCTGCTTGAGGGAGCTTGTGTTGTTTAATTGCGCAATGCTGACATCCAATCCTAAATTTGTGAGGAGATTGGAACGTAGGCATGCACCTGAGAGACAAAATAGAGAAGATGAAAGTACTCAAAAAACTTTATATGTTTACAGTTCACGTGCCCAGGTCAGCGATTCAGATGTGAGAGACCACATAGGTTTAAGATCCGAGATGTGTTCTCTATTACCTCAGTAATAAACTATCAAATATTATGAACAACCGTGTTTGCTTTGAAAATAAGCACTATAGCGCACAGCTTTTTGTCTTTTTTATGTATG
This sequence comes from Sequoia sempervirens, assembly GCA_007258455.2. NCBI lineage: Eukaryota > Viridiplantae > Streptophyta > Pinopsida > Cupressales > Cupressaceae > Sequoia > Sequoia sempervirens. Next base: position 240,330,512 of record VDFB02000015.1, read on the forward strand.
GAGGTAATTTTTATGCAAATCAGCCATTATGAAAAGATCACATAGTACTTGAAATTTTCATCAGAATCCCAATCATATGCACGAGCAGCAATTCCTGTATTATTTCAATATTCACAATACTAGTGATTGTTCTCGAAATCTATTTGTACTTCCATTTTTGTGGTGGATTATTGTTCACTGCATAATCTTAAGAATATTTTTAGAGTGTATTATAATAAAATTGTATATGTTTTTGATAGAGGATAAAACAGGTTTTGAAGGGACCCAAAACCCTTTACAACCAAGAACAAGGCTGCAGAAAGGACAACCTCTAGCCAGCCAAAAACCAACTCTCAAACAAGACCCTTCAAGATTTACATTTAGAACTACTCTTGTGGGAACAGAGAGTCATATCAAAAGAAGGCCTAGAGAATTTTGTTTTTTTGCCCTGAACAGTAATCCAACCTTCTTCCACTTGCGCTTCCTTATCATGCCAAGCCAACACACTATTTTCCTGAAGATGTATGCCTGCAGCCATAGTCTTAGAGATTTCATCATTGTTCCTTCGTGCAGAGAAAGACTTATTTGAAGAGTTGCTAGAAATGGAAGTCGTAGCACTATCACCAGTAATGGTAGCCTGGGACCTAGTCAATTGCTCAATATGGGTAGCCTTAGCTGCCCCACCATTTGAGGCATCCGAAGGAGATGCCCCAAGACCCTATGATTCATAAACAACCACCTCAAAAAAACTCCGATGTTGTTCAACTTTTTTCTCAACAGTATAATGCTATTGAGAAGTGCCTTTCAACCAAGTAGTCATCTTTGTTTTTTTTTCAAATCCGCATTGTGCAGCAACATGTCCTATTTTAAAACATCTTCTACAATGGAAGGGAATCCATTTATAATCCAAAGATTGGACCCAAGAACCCTTAGAAGATTTTAATCAAAGCTCAGTAGGCAACCCTTTTGAAACATCAATTTCAATGAGTATGTGGGCAAAGGTGGAATGAAAAATGTCAAAAGATTCATCATCCACCAACAAAAAATCACCAAGGGCTTCACCAACATCCTTTAGAAGAAAATCACTCCAAAGTTGGAGGGGAAGACTAGGCAAACGAACCCAGATCAGGATCTTGTTAAAAGTTTTAGAAGCAGGGTTAAAATTTGAATGCCAGGGCTTAATCATCAGCAAATATTTGTCCTCCCAGCTAAAAAAAATGATCAGATAAAATTTTATTTATGTCCTAAGCATTGTCAAACTTAGCTACAAAAACCCCTTAGCCATGGGGAAAATATGAACTTTACCAGAAATAAGAGGCTCCCATTCATTGGTGATCTAGGAGTGCAACTGAGGGAGGCTAGGCCAAAAACCCCTAAACTGACAGATCACCCCACGAGTGGAAAGCTCAACAACATTATCACCTATTTTTTCTACTATCTCGACCTTCAACTTCACTGTGATGGCATTTTTCACTGGGATAAACCTGCCAAAAGACATCCTACCATGCCTAAGATCCACATTCGACCCCTTAGCTTTCACTACAGAGCTAGAACCCTTAGTCCTCCCACCAATCCCTATGTGAGCATCACCTCCTATGTCATCGCCAACACCCTTTTCCTTTGAATACAGAGAATGAACATCATCATGGCCGTCGACGACACCCACACGAAGAGCATGACCCTCACCAGCATGGGCCACAGTCTCCGTAGATGGGTTTCCACTCCACGCAATTTGTTTTCCATCACCTTTCATTGCAACAAAAGGGATTCCATCTCCATTCGCCACAAAAGTTTCAATTCGCCTTTTGTGATAACCTTTCATGATAAAATTGCATATGTTAGTAAAGTATATATTTCTTTCTTCTTACTTTCAATTTTAGATTTTATATAGTGTTTATGTGAATTATAATCAGATCACTTAATATGTATTTAGAAGACTATTAGATTTCTCCAAGAGAAATATAGTAGAAGAAGAAAAATTAACAAGATTTTAAATGCAATAGAAGAAAAATGATGTTGAATTCACAATGTAACATAATTATTTATGTGGAAATCCACTTCAAGAAAAAACTAACAAAAGTGATAAATCTGACTTTTACAGTATATTAAGATATCTCTAACATTTATTTTTAAGCCTATATGCACTTCTTCTTGTCATTCATTGTTGTTATAAACCTAATCTCAATCCATATATGTTTATCGTAGGGAAACTACTACAAAAAATAATTTAGTGTTTCAATATAATGGATATAAACCATATACAATGGGCCACCAATAACTTCTCATATCGCCACATGATTTTTTGTATGCTACAAATGGATCCTCATCCTTTCTTGTTGTGGTAACATTAGGAATGGTCAAGTGTAGTACATGCATAGTATACAACACATACAAAAAGATCTACTACTTATCCCAACCATTCTATAGGATCCTTATAATGAAAGATCATCTACTAAGGGAAGCTACACTAATTGATTTTGAACACTGAGAAAATATCTCAACACTAATTGACTTTGTCAACAAGTAAACAACGTCTCTTAACCTTTGAGAACTTTTATTTTCCTTGAAGATTCTTGAGGTTCTTTTGTAGCTTTTTCTTGATGAGAAGTATTGCAATTCTTTGTCTGTAGATCTTTTGTGTGGAAGGTGTCTTTTTTCATTGTTTGATCATGTGGCTTGTGTCCATGATATCAATATTCAACACATGATACATACATGATTTTTCCTTCAAGAATAACATATAACACATTCATCATTCACATCACTTGCCTTGAGCTTGAAAAATGAAACAATTTAGACTCTATTTTTTGACACCATTCCTCCTTGAGTCATCTTATAAATATTCTTTTGAAATATTACTTAAATAATGAGACTTACAAACTCACCATTTATCTTTGAATATGACACTCACCTACATGGTGATCTCATTCAAGTAAAGGTTTATCATAGGGCCAATATGCTATAGATCATAAAAATTAGATAAAAGCCTACAATCATTACCAAATAAAAAGAAAATATATGAATAAACCTATGTAGGTCAATGTAATTTAACAAAATATTAAATGAAACATAATGAGAATAAATGTGTTGTACACATAATTTATCACAATTATTGGATTTGAGAATTCATTTCTAGAAAAATATAGTACTAGAATTGTGCACTTATTGAAATAACTAAATTATCTACTATCCAAGAGATTTACCCATGTTTCTAGAAGTGAAATGATTTAGCTTATCAATATTTTATTGTTATAAAATAATATATTTCCTTACATAGATAGTATAGGCTAATAAATGTAAATAATTAATCATAATTAACCTAGACTAATTTCAGAGATGGGTTGATGAATGAATAATAAATGTGATAATAAAATAGAAGGATGATTATAGTTAGATTTAGGAATAATGATGATCAATAATGTCAATATAGTATATTTTTCATTCTCCAAGGTACACACATTAATGCTCTATATCTAGAAGTTATTTTAGGCTCTATACAATCTCAAAAATATTTGAGTTAGCTACGAGTTTCAAATGGCCAAGCCCAAGAACTACAACCTTGATTAAAATGTAGGAATGAACTTGGCTACATGCAAATTATCTAATAGAAGCTATATGTAAATTTATGTTGATCCTTTTTTCATTTGTGTTTTAATTTTCTTGGAAGGATTGGGGTATTTAAAAACACATTTAGGTAAGTTGTTTAAGTGCTAAATATATTCCTCCTTGGCTAAATTCTTTGATGAAGAACCATTAAATCTTGTAGTGAATATTTGTAGATAAATATTTGAAGCAAGTTGATGGCCATATATATTTAATTGCATTACTTTTTGTTCAACTAATAAGAATTTAATTATTAAAATAGAGTGATAATTTGCATGAGTTTGTATGAAGTTAGCTCCCAACTACTAGTCAGGAAGGATGGGAATATAGAAATTTGAGTTTTGATATTTAAATTTTGGGATCAATCCTAATACCATTAACATCAACATGAACACTAGGAGATTGATCTAGGATAGTGATGTAGGGGCACCTTTTAAAAAAAACTGTCATACAAGGTTATTGGTAAGTAGGATTTAGGATTTTGAGTCTTTTCATGTTTAATAAGGTCATATAGACCAAGTTGTGATGTAATAATTCCTATTAGTGTGATTAGGCGTCATTTGTGTTGGTATTACAAAATTGCAAAATATGTAAAACAATGTCAAGAAAAAATTGCAAAAATTGCAAATTAGGGGAAGTCCAATGGTCATATCGTTCAAAAGAACAATTTTAGGTGTTTGTGATAGTTGGTTTAGGAGGGAAAAAGTATAAAGAGATGGAATACTCATTGTAAGAGGTTGGTTGTGAGTTTGAAGAAGATTTTGATTAATAAAATCACCGTTTTCCCTTAATTTTTGAACATTCTTTCTATAAAGTGTTATTGACGGGTTGTTGTATGACCTGTATAGTATCATATTGTTCAAGTAGAATTAAATTTCATTGGAGACTGTCATATATTTGATTTGAATCAAATTTTGAGGTTTTACATAGAGATTAGTACATTATATTGTTGATTTACTATGAACGGGTCTGAACTTGCAGAGTTAAGGGTTTTGTTGCTTCTACCATGAAATCACACCCATTCCACCTTCTATAGGAATTGTATCTTGGTGAAATGGGTAGTATTTAATAGGGATAGATTCTATAAAGGTTTAAGAGTGCAGGGGAGGTCTAATGGTGAGTTAGGCATGATGTCCTGTTAGAGAAAAGTGTGTTTTCTTTGTGAAATTAAGAGGTTTGAGCATGGTAATGTATGAAATAGGTTGGGGAAGCACTATTTTTTGTTTTCTTGAGCATGTGTAGTGATAATGGAGAGTTTTTGAGGTGATAGAAGGGCTAGAGGATGTCTGAAAGTTTGTTTCTCAATAAACCCCTAGGGAAATTGCTAAAAAGGAGGGTTTTAGGGTTAGGAACATTAGAGGTCAGTCCTCTTGATAAAATTGGTGAATTCCTTGGTTTGGTAACCTGTGAAATGCTTCCCAAGTGGTTTTATGGGTTGAGAAGAAGTTTTGAGAAAGGTTTCTTAGTAAAAGACACCTAGTTCGAGGTCTAGGTCAGCATAGGTGGCCCGATTTGATGAAGTTGCTCCAAAGTAACCTATTGAGGTTTTGTGATATGTTTTTGTGTGCCCTAATGTTTCTTTGAAAAGGTGCTGGTCCTTATTTGAGAAGACCTTCTCTAAAAGATATATCCAATTCATTAAGGAGGAAACACTACAAGGAATAGTGAAGGCTTGGGTGTTAGAGTGAATTTGAAGTTTTGAGACTTGAAAGTTGTTGTTTTTGTTTGAGATTGTGTTGATTGGTTTGTAGAACTTCCATAAGTGACATAAATTGGTATTAGAGAAAAGGTACTAGATCTCTGAGGAAGAAGATTGAAGTTTTCAAAGGAAATATTGGAAGGTGAAAAGAAAAAACTCATAAGATGCCTCCAAAAGGAAAGAATATGGCAAAAGAGATGAGTGATTTGAATTATAAGTATGTTAGGGAGATTCAAGATTTGAAGGAAATATTGGGAGGACTAGAAACAAGCAAGAGAAAAAATGAGTTTGAAAGTGATTTAGATGAAGAAGAGGAAGAAGAGTTTGAAGATGTGGAGGAAGAACTTGATCCAAAAGATTAAAGAATGGAAAATTTGTTAAGGGAAGTCAAGAGTGACAAGTATAAGGAAAATATTGATGTTCAAAACTTTGGTGGGAACTTGAACGAAGAAGAGTTATTAGATTGGATAGCATCTTTGGACAACTACTTCAGGTGTGAATTCATTCTTTAAGAACAAAGAGTCAAAATTTCAAAGATAAAACTAAAATGTCATGCACTTTTGTGGTGGGACTATGAGTAGTTAGAGAGAAGAAAGAGAGGAAAATCCAAGATTGTATCTTTGGAAAAGATGGTAGCCAAGATGAAAGGTAAACTTCTCCCTTCTAATTATTCTATTTATATGTTTAATAAGCTTCAAAGTTTAAGGAAAAAAGAAATGGATGTGAAAGAATACAATGAAGAATTCTATAAGTTAAGTATGTGTTCTAACCATAATGAGAATGAGGATGAAAATATAGCTAGTTACTGGGGTGGTTTGAGGTTGAATATTCAGGATGAGTTGGCTTTGAAAAATCTGAGTATTGAAGAATGTTATCAAATGGCACTAAAGGTTGAGGAAAAAGTAAAAAGAAGGAAAGAGAAGAAAATTAGAGGTAGAGGATACTTCTCTTCTTCAATACAAACAAATGAGAATCAAGAAGAGGCACATAAAAGAGAAGAACCAGCTGCAAATTTTAGAGGTGGCTTTAGAGGAACAAGAGGCAGATTTGGAGGTGGAAGGATTTCAAACCAATTTGTTGGTAGGTGCTTCAATTGCAATGAATTTGGTCATCCCTCTTACAAGTTCCTTGAAAATTTTAGTTCTACATCAAGTGATGGAGAAAGGAAAAGTGAAACAAGAGCTCAAATTGTCCAAGAAGATGAAGTTGAGAGTTCAAATTCTAATGTTGTGCTCTAGAAGTTGGGGAAAGTTTGATGACGAAGAGAAAAATCTTGAAGACATCCAAGGATAAGGATCCAATTCAAAGAAAAGCATTATTTAGGACAACTTGCAAATGCAAAAACAAGGTATGTAAGGTGATAGTAGATTCAGGATGTATTGACAATATCATATCTACTGAAATAGTAGACAAATTGAAATTGGAAAGAGTACCTAGGGAAACACCTTATAAAGTATCTTGGGTAAGTGATATTTAGTCCATTATGGTAAATGAACAAGCTTTAGTTGAGTTCTAAATTGGTATATATAGAGACAAGGTCATTTGTGATATTTTGCCTATGATTTGTTTCCATGCATTACTTGGAAGGCCCTGGTAGTTTGACAGGTCTACAATTTATGATGGGAGACAAAATACCTATACTATTGATAAAGATGGGAATACATTCACATTGAATTCATTGGTTGAATAGACTAAGGAACAAGGTAAGATTATCATGGTAGGAAGGAAATATTTTCTAAGCATTGAGGAAGACAAGAGTATGGGGTTTGTAGCCATTTCAAGGCTTGACAGTGTTGGGACAATGGATAGAAGAAATAAAGACAATATGCAGTTAGTTGAAATGAAGAATTCTTTCATGAGAAAGAGAAAAGTAGATGGATTAGTGTCTCAATCTGATATAGTGAAGTATAAGGGTAAAATGCTTGTGGAAAGGCAAGAAAAGTGTGAAGGAATTTTGGCTGGGATAGTCATTTGTTCTATAACAACAAAGGAAGTGAAGAGGCAACCTTATTCTAGGAAGGTAGAGGTGTACAAGTATGAGAAAATAGAGATCTTAAAGGTAAGGGGTTTGATAATAGAGACAAAGGACAATGATGGAGTAAAACAAGGTGCAAAGCAAGGGAAAACTTGTAAGTCAGTTTGAGAATTCACCAATACAAAAAGAAAAGGTAGTCAAGAACAAGGATGATAAAGGTTAGCTTTCAGACATGTCAAGACAGATGCAACATCGGTGTGTGATGGTGAAGAGGATAAAGGACACTCCACAAATCAATGTGAGAGAATGAAGCATTATTCAAGTGGTGATAAGGGAAATAATGCCAAGCACAGTCTAAACCAAAGGCAAGATGAACCTGAGGGAAGATCTCAATAATGTAAAAAGCATGGAATGATTAGTGGTAGACAAGTTGCTACAACATTTCAAAGAGACTTGGAAAAATTTAAACGAAGGGCGTATGGTGTAGGGGCACCTTTTGGAAAATTTTGTCATACAAGGTTATTGGTTAGTAGGCTTTAGGATTTTGAGTCTTTTCATGTTTAATAAGGTCATATAGACCAAGTTGTGATGTAATAAGTCCTATTAGTGTGATTAAGGGTCATTTGTGTTGATATTGCAAAATTGCAAAATTTGCAAGTTAGAGGAAGTCCAATGGTCATATCATTCAAAAGGATAGTTTTAGGTGGTTTTGATAGTCATTTTAAGAGGGAAAAATTATAAAGGAATGGAAGACTCATTGTAAGAGGCTGGTTGTGAGTTTGAAGAAGATTTTGATCCATAAAATCACTATTTAGCCTTAATTTCTAAACATTTTTTTGTACAGTGTTATTGTTGGGTTGTTGTATGACCTGTATAGTATCATATTGTTCAAGTTGAATTTAATTTCATTTGATACTATCATAGCTTTGATTTGAATCCAATTTTGAGGTCTTACATTGAGTTTAGTGCATTATATTGTTATTTACTATGAATAGGTTTGAACTTGCAAAGTTAAGGGTTTTGTTGCTTCTAACATGAAATCAGACCTATTTCACCTTCTGTAGGCACCATGTCTTATTGGAATGGATAGTATTCAATAGGGATAGATTCTAGGAAGGTTTTTGAGTGTAGGGGACGTCGAATGGTGAGTTGGGCATGGTTCCCTAGAAGAAAAAAAAGTGTTTGCTTTGTGAAATTAAGAGGTTTGAGGATGGTAATGTATGAAATAGGTTGGGGCAGCACTATTTTTTTTTTTGGAGCATGTTTATGGATAATTGATATTTTTTAGGTGATGGTAGTGCTAAAGGAAGTCTGGAAGTCTATTTTTCAATAAACCCCTAGGTAAATTGCTAAAAAGGAGGGTTTTAGTGTTAGGCACATTGGAGGCTGGTACTCCTAATAAAATTGGTGAATTCCTTGGTTTAGTAACCTATGAAATGCTTCTCAATTGGGTTTAGGGGTTGAGAAGAATTTTTGAGACAAGTTTCTTTGTAAAAGAGACCTAATTTGAGGTCTAAGTCAGCGTAGGTGGCCTAATTTGATGAAGTTTCTCCAAAGTAACCTATTGAGGTTTTGTGATATGTTGTTGTGTGCCCTAACGGGTCCTTGAAAAGGTTCTAATCCTTATTTGAGAATACATTCTTTAAAATATATACCCAATTCATTGATGCAATACTACAAGGAATAGTGAAGGCTTGGTGTGTTAGGGTGAATTTGAAGTTTTGAGAGTGGAAAGTTGTTATTTTTGTTTGAGATTGTGTTGATTGGTTTGTAGACCTCCCCTGAGTGACATCAGATAGGAAATGTTATACCCATAAACTATTGTATATATTGGGTTATCAGTAATCAACTTGTGACTATCTTAACTCCTAAATAATTTACATAATCAATATTATATATTCATATAAACATATTTAGGCCATATGAGGGTTCCAAATAAGTATATAAGTTAGATTAGGTGGTATCAAATGGATTTGTAGGGTATATATAAGAGGTAGTGAGCCTTATTTTCTCATTAGATTGTGAATTGTGTACTCACAGGAGATATTTGGAGGTATTCCCCTCAAAGTAACTTTTTTATTCTCAATTATTGAAATAAAGAAAGAATTGTTGTCTATATGTCCACCAAAATAAAGGTGTGATAAGCCTCTTTTCTTAATTTCATTCAACTATCAAAAGGAAGATGTGTGAATTTCAAAAAGATGCGTGCCTTTCACCTAAAGCTTCTTGAAATATCTTGATAGGGACTAATACACCTATTTGGGTGTATATGTCCTTTATGGTGTTTCCAAGGAAGAGTCTGGGATTCTTTGTTTACTATCAAGGAACTATAGAGAAGTAGAAAAAGGGGTGTACTAGGACTAAATATGAGTCCTACTCTTCCTTTCTGAAAAAGTAGCATATGAAATTTTTCTCCTATCACTGCACTTCCTTCCTATGTAGATTTCAAACTTTGCTTCCAAATTTGAACCTACTAAATATCTACACAAGAAAGAAAAGTGTTGGGTTAATTTTTTATGGGGTTTTTCCTTGGTCAAACCAATAGTTTTCTAATTAAGCATTGATAAAAGAAAATATGAAATGGAAATGTGTGTGAAATCCCTACTCTTAAGCATGTCTAAGATTATGAGAACTAAAGTGCAATAAAATCCTACTCAAATGTGTAAGAATAGGATTCATAAATAAGAAATGAAAATGATGATGAATTACTTTGGGGGATGTATAATCACCCTAATAAGCCATAAGAATGCATATAGCTTCCTTTAGCTAGAAAGTACAAGGATAATGGAAGATGGGATCACTTAGGAAACACGTCATTAGGCTTGTTAAATGGCTAGGTGCATCACCCAACCTAGAGTCCATCATGATCCATAGGCATCCATCATCAATCCTTGAAAATACTTGATCTTGAAATGAAAGTGATCTTGAAAACCTACAAAATGAATAGAATGTTGCTCCAAGATTTCAACTTCGAATGCTTGCTTGAATTCTACTTGCTTTTTAATGTGACCTCTCGTGAATCTCTCTTATTTCTTGGTTAGTATCTCTTAAAAAGAATGATTTTAAACCTTAGTTTTATAGGCATCCTATCTAATTTACCATTGATTAGATCCCAAATACCAAAAATTGCAAAATTTGAATTGAAAACTTTAATTTCTTGCTCAAAACCCAAAAATAACTCAAAAAGTGACCTATTCATCCATTGTGGCATACGGGTCCCACCTAGGGGGACCTATAGGCCCAAGGTGGCATATAGGTTCCATCTTAGATTTTTGGGGTGAGAGAATGTCACGGGGTTGAAATATTAGATGCATTTATTGAAATTTTCAGGATTTTAATTGAAATAGATGTTGTGATACATAATAAAGGGTCTTAGGGGCCTATTGATGATGATTTGAAGGACATAAATGCAAGGGTACTAATATAGGTCCAACTTGAATGTGAAATTGTACTATCTCAAAGAAGGGAGTACAATTTTCTACACTACATTTAGCCCCCACTTTAGCACCCATATGACACTATGTGCATATGCAAGCTAAAGTATTTTGAAAAATAAATTTTATCTCATAAAAGGATACTCATATGGATTCATTCACAAAAAACATGGGAGAATGAAGCCCCCACTATAGCTATTTGCAAAGCCACAATGTTAGGAATTTCATCCTTCAAAACCAACTCATTAGTCATTCAAAATCCTCTTATCTAACTTCTTCAAGAAATCAAATTAGAGGGTAGATGTATGCCCCCCCTTGATTTTGCTTGCTTTATGGAGATGGAATCAAGTTAGCAGTCTAACCACATCGAATGTGCATGTATATGGTATTGAAAGTACACCACTTATGAATGTGTATTGGATGAGATTAGGGATGAAAATATGAATCCAACACAATAGATGGCAGTAGAAATGATGTTCTCTAGCCCCCAATATACTAATTTGAGTGAAAAAGAACCTTTCTACTTTAACATGTAAATGACCTAACAAGAGTATATAAGAGTAAAATGTTAATTATTTTGTGATCATCTTGTCTGTTACCTTTTTGTAGTTTGACTTTGGTGGAGAGCGATTGACCTAAGACTTGAGAGCCTATGCAACAAGGTGGCGTGGGATGAGCTGCAACATATGGTGAGTAGATTCTTCTCTACCTCTGCTTCATTTTTATGCATTTATAGATAGTTTTAGGACCCTAGAAAAAGAAGTCACAAAGCATCCCTTTTTTCACAAAGAATCCCTTTTTTTCACTAAGCATCCATTTTTTTCACAAAGTGTCTAACTTTTTCATAAAGTGTCCCATTCTTTTGCAAAGTGTTCCATTTTTTCACAAAGTGTCCCACTTTCTCACAGTGTTTCACTTTTTCATAAAATATCCCACTTTTTTGAAAAGTGTCCCACCTTTTCGACAAGTGTCCCTTTTTTTCACAAAGTGTCACACTTTTTCACAAATTTTCCCACTTTTTTGCAAAGTCTCTCACTTTTTCACTTGTCCCAAAAAGGAATAAAGTTCCTAGGGCCCTCAAAAAAATATCCTAGAGAAACCTTTGTACACTTTTTTATTGTTCATGTATAGACTTCAAGATTTTTAGGATGCTTATAGCTGATATTTTTTCAATAAGATCCAAAATCCATACCGAGAATGGCCAAATAAGAGTTTGGCCATGAAGCTCAAAAGTAGGAGCACTAATCAAATTGCTATGCTCTTGACACTTGTGATATTTAACATATTAAAAAAAATCTTCTTCCATATGTCTCCAATAGTATCCTATGTGTATTACCTTTTGAACTAATCATTTTCCTCCAAAATGGCCTCCACAAGCGCCTGCATGAGCTTCTACAAGTGCGATAGGTATTTTGAATTGTTTAAGACATCAAAGTAAAAGACCATCAAAAGAACTTTTGTACAAAACATTTACAAGGATTATATATCTAGAAACAAGGTTTTGAAGGTAGGAATGAGTGTTCTTAGTTGTTGGCTCAGGAAAGGTACCTTCTTTAAGACAATTGAATATTGGTGTGTACCATTCATTAGAGCTTTCTATAGTTTTTGATAAAACTTCTTTGACCTCATCCTTTATTATGGTTTTATTTAATTGTGTGGATGATGAATGTGAAATTTATTAAAGGATCTATAGGAGATACAAGGGTAGGTGATCTTTCCATTGCATCTGCATGTTGATTATCTTTTCATGGGATATTATCAACGGTATATGAGTCAAAGTATTTTAAAAGAGTAATTGTGAGATCCTTATATTTTGATAGTTTGTCATGCTTCATCTGATATAATCTATTTATTTTCTTATTGAATAATTATGAATCACCAAATATCTTAGTGTTTTGGACTTCTAAAGTTAAAGTAGCGTGTATTCCAACAATTAAAGATTCATACTCTGCTATGTTGTTTGTGCAGAGGAAGTTTAATTAGTAGGATAAGTGAATAGGATTTCCTAAAAGTGAGACTAATATAAAACCTATGTTGGAGCTAGTTCTACACTTAGAGACATCAAAATATAGCTCCCATGTATCAATTTCAATGATCAATATATTATCAATAGGGAATGAGTTAGTGTTATGTGATGCTAGTGGTGAAGGAGCTTCAGCTAAATGGTTGTTCAAGGCTTGTCCCTTAATTTCCTTTTGTGTGACAAATTTAAGGTCGAACATAGTGTTTTGGACTTCTAAAGTTAAAGTAGCGTGTATTCCAACAATTAAAGATTCATACTCTGCTATGTTGTTTGTGCAGAGGAAGTTTAATTAGTAGGATAAGTGAATAGGATTTCCTAAAAGTGAGACTAATATAAAACCTATGTTGGAGCTAGTTCTACACTTAGAGACATCAAAATATAGCTCCCATGTATCAATTTCAATGATCAATATATTATCAATAGGGAATGAGTTAGTGTTATGTGATGCTAGTGGTGAAGGAGCTTCAGCTAAATGGTTGTTCAAGGCTTGTCCCTTAATTTCCTTTTGTGTGACAAATTTAAGGTCGAACATAGTTAACAACATTACCCATTTGTCTAAGCATCTCGATAAGGTTGTTTGTTTAAGAGATATTTTAGAGAATCAAACTTGGTCACCAAATGCACTTTGACATTAAGTAATGTTTCAATATACTAGTCAAAAACACAAGGGCCAATAATTTTTTTTCTAGAGTGACCAATGTATCGAGTTTCATAATCAAGCAACATCCTACTAATGCAATAAACAATATTCTCCTCATTATCTTCACCTTTTTGAGCCAAAAATACTGCGAGAGTGGGGGAAGATGCCAATATATAAAGAATGAAAGGTTTTTCTTGTGTTAGTTGTAATATTGGAGGGTTAAAAAATTAATTTTTTAAATCTTCAAAGGCTTTCTTAAAATATTCATTCCAATTAAACTCCAATTCCTTTTTGATAAGTTGAGTAAAAGGTAAGGTTTCATCTACCAAAGTTGTAACAAAGTGAAAGATAGCTTGAATCTTTCCTTGCAAACTATGTAATTGTGAAATATTTCTAGGAGGTGGCATGTTTATGATGGCATCAATTTTCTTCATTTCCAACTCTATCCCTCTATGCGACATGATGAAACCTAAAATCTTTCCACTTTCGAGTCCAAAAAAACACTTTTTTGGATTCAACCTCATATTTTATTTATGAATATGTTCAAATATTTGTTGAAGAATATTTACCTTTTCTTCATGTGTTAAGGATTTTTCCAAGATGTCATCAACATAATCTTCCAAGATCTTGTGTATGTAATCATGATATATCAATGCCGTAGCTCTTTGATAGATTGTACAAGCTTTCTTTATTCCGAAAGGGATTACAAACAAAAAAAATGTTCCCCAAGGTGTCATGAAAGTTGTCTTGTATTGATCTCAAGGGTTGATAAAAATATAGTTATATCCTAAAAAACAATGCACGAATGATAGTAGAGCATGGCTCGTAGTTGAATAAACTATCATGTCAATATTAGGAAGGGGAAAATCATCATTTAAAGATGCTTTATTCAACTCACAAAAATCCATACACATCCTAATATGATTATTAGGTTTAGCCACTGCTACAATATTTGAAATTCATGGTGAATAATCTATAGGTTGAGTTAAGACAACATCTAAGAGCTTCTCAATTTTACCTTTGAACAACAAAGCTACATTAGGATTCATCTTATGTATCTTATATCTTACTAGTTTGGCATCATCTTCTAGGACTATGTTGTGCATCAAGATCTTAGGATCAATACCAAGCACATGTCCAAATAAGTCCAAGCAAAAATTTCATGAAATTCTTTTAACAATGTTGAATGACTTTCTTGTTCATCATCATCAAGGAATTTTCCTATTGGAAGCACTTTTTATTCATTAGATATATCTATTAGTATATTGATTGTGTCTCCTATAAGTAATTCACTTTGAATTTGATTTTTCGATATTTGGTCATCTTCTTTTTCCTTATTGTCACTTATTTTTTCGTCAAGTGCAAAGAGTTTTTGTGCACTTAAAGCATAATTTTGTTGCTTGTGTTGATTATTTGGTAAATGATCATGGACTCCTAGAAATTGCACTATAGCTGGGTATGTGCAAGATCATGGTTGATCCCATAATATTGGTTTACAATTTTTGGCCAAATTGGAGACTGAACTAATTTTTTCTAACTAAATCTTCACTTTCGGGCACCTATAGTGGCTAAACAGTGAGGAATTTGAAGATGATGTAAACTATTGAGTTGTGAAATTTTTTCTGTAGATTTTAATATATATTTTAATTTTTTTGGAATTAGATTGCACTTCTTTTTCCATCTCCCTCAAAAACTAGTTTTTTTTAGTAAACACTATTTTTAAGGAGTGACGCGCACCGTATAACACAACTTTTTTTACATGAAGGATAATTTTTTT
>VDFB02000015.1:240345741-240753410 GCA_007258455.2 Sequoia sempervirens
AAAAGCTCAATCCCCTGAGCTAGGAACCAAAGCCACCAAGGGCTTGTTACATAAAATATTGGCCTTCTTGGAATTCTTCTTTTGTTGTACAACCATCCAAGATGAATCTAAAATAAGATTAGTTGGAACAAAAGGGGAAGAATCCCCTTCAAAGTAACAAACAAGTGGAACAAAAGATGCTTCAAGTGAAGCATTCAAGACCGGGGCCGAAACAGTAGAAATTGAAGTTAAACCAGCATTGTTCAACAAGAGGGCAGCATATGATTCGGGGAATGCAGCACACACATCATGCGGAGCAACCAAATCTTAGCCAACATAGAAGAAGCCACTGGAGGAACAACACCATCAATAGCATGTAAACAGCATGCATGTAAAATTTATTAGTAAAAAAGATAATATTTTTACTATTAAAATAGTATTTGTGAAATAGTTAATTTTGTGTTTATTTTTATATATACATACATAAATTTTTATGTGTGTATATAAATATTCGTAGATGTATATACAAATATACATATACTATACGTATACATATATGTATCTCGTATTAAAACAAAGCTTATAGTAAAGATACAAGAAACAAACTTGCATATGACTAGTTCGTGGAGTAGCAAAGAAATAATAGTGCAGGAATTCTATAAGAATAGCTTGAGTTATTTTTTCACGTGAAGACTAGAAACACTATATATTTTGTGGTTGTGAAATCTTTGAATAACATATAATAATTATCGTGGTAAATAAATTTAGTTGTCTGAAAACTTACCTTAGTTGAGACAAGATTTTATTTAATAATTGTAGGGGGTAGCATGTGCTCGAGGGAGGAAGGGACCAAGTCCGTGCGCTAGAGCCAACATTGGTTCCCATGGCCGAGTTGTACAGGTGTGAGGTGAGGTAATATGCAAGGCCAGCTAGGCGAGTCAGAGAGTATTCGCAACCAAAGTGAGCCATCTGGAATGACTTGCTCTAGCGATCTATCTAGGTCGACATCCTGAGGCGAGCCGTAGAAAAATCACTGCGGAGTGCAAGGCCGAGCCGAGATGGACGAGACGATTCTCAAGACGAGTGTTGAGTGCGACCGAGTGGCATGGGACATAGACGTGGCTATGAGAAATGAGCAGATGTTAAAGGCGAAACAGAGGTCGAGTTTCGGAGATAATGTCGAGGTCAAAAGTGGAGCGATGAGGTTGGGCAGGAGACATGGATACCGAGATACTGAAATGGGGCTCGGAGTAGGTGATTTGTGTAGTCCTGGGCGCAATGAAAGTCGGGGACATGGATGGCGACTTAGAAGAAAAGCCGCCTCTCAAAAGTGGAGTATGAAGAGCCGAGTACACCCATCTGGGATGCCATTGTCGTAAAGGCTAACTGAGCATACTCAAGGGGTATAGATGAATATAGATTTCAGAATGGACACAGGGGTTGAGTTGAGTAGTTTGCGTCTTATGGGGGACATAAGAACGAGAAGCTTGGGGTAACCATTAATTTTGTGCAGAGGCGCAGTATACGTCAACAGAGTGGACGAAGAGAAGTGCAGGGGGCCCAAAAAGGAAAGAGGGCTCGCAGTGGAGCTCGCATGTGTAGATTCTGTAAGCCATGTGCAGAAGTTGAATGCTTAAGTGGGTTTGCAAGATTGGATGGTGTAGTCAGAGAACCGAAAAGGATCGTCCGAAATGACTGTGAGTAGAATTTGTCAATGCAGCGCAGAGTTTGACCTCCTGATAAGAAAGAAAGTGTGCTTTGATCCTCACACTGGTCTAGCCCCGTGACAGTATATATATGCACTTCTTACGTCAAAGGTTCAACTATTTTTAATCGTGCTTGAATTCTTTTATCACTAACTAATTAGTATGCTCTTCTAATACTAATCAACCATATTGCAGCTAGACAAGATTTTCTATAATATAGAAATTTAATGTTAATATATTCTGAGTATTATATATTTTTGATTGTGAAATGAAATCAATTTGATATAAATGTGTGTGAACATATAACATGAATATTCTTTCTGGAATGTGTAACTTATTATATAAAAAAAAATCAAACTAATGTAAAATTATTGATTGTATTGTTAGTTCATAGTGTCTTCTTATTTACAATTCAACTCATTGTGTCATAATTAGCTAAAGGAAAAATAGAGTCTTATGATAGATTGTTTATAACTGTTTTCAACATTAGTTCTCATATGACATGATCCACTTATAATTCCATTAGTCTACTACCTTCGTGAATGGTATGGCCACTTTGTAATGGAAGTTGTGCATGTGACTGCTAGTCTGTCGTTGGAGGAAAAGCACATAGGTGATGGTCTCCCTCTTGCAGTTGATGTATGTTGAATATTTGATTACTCAAACATGTTATCTTGAATACTTGATTACTCAAAGATGTTATTTGAAACTTCACGTGACTTGTAGACTATTGATGTATTTTAGAATTTGTATAATATGACATTTCAACGATACTTGTATGCAGTTATATAAAGAAATATTGATCCAAGCTTTGTTTAAATGAAATTATTCTTATAATCTTTTCAATGATAACTTCAAGATGAAATAATTTAATGACTATATGTTAAATTGAAGTAAATGATTAAATATGTTATATGAGTTACATTTTATATTCCTTGACACTTATAATCTTTGTTTAATTAAGTCAAATAAAAAGTGAAATTGTTTATGGTATTTTTTAAGAGAATTTTAATATGATTAAGTGGATGAATGCTTGTTTTTCACATGTTAATGGGATTACAACATTAACTAATAATATGCTAAAGAAGAGAATATTACCACACCACAAAATTTAGATTGATGGTTAAATATATCATATAATATACCTAGATATAAAATATATTTTTTATAACTAAATAATAAAATTGGTGATTAGAACAAAATGTACAAAAGTAAAAACTCTTTTGTGAAAAAGTGAATGATAACACACACAAACCAAACTAACACAAGCCTATATTTATATGCCAAGCTAGGTAGGTCAATAATATTTAAGAAATAAATTAATTTTAAGAAATACTTGATACACAATATCTTAATTTTATACAACTTAGACAATGTAAATGTTAGAAAATATTTTTTATATAGATTTTTTGAGTTGTAGACTATAATATTGTGAAAATAGAAGTTATATGATAAAGACTAATATACAAATCCCTTTACAATCTATCACATTTATGAAAAAGAATTTACAAAATCTATTTTGTAGTTAAAATATTGACTATTTGATAACATAAACAAATAATACATTGACTATTTGATAACATAAACAAATAATACATTGACTATAACAAATGTATAAATTAAAATAACAAATTTAACACAACCATTGAATTATTATGACAGTTAAAATTAGATAGATATTTGTTGCAAACCATTCACACTTTTTTAATGGTAATATAAACATTGTTCACTGAAAAAGCTACACGAATAACTGTACAAGATAACACTATAGTAGTAATAAAAGAAAATATATAATTTTAAAATGACATTTGTAAAGAGATATTAAAAGAAAAAGTACAAGGAAACGCCATCAAAACCAATCACATGAAACATTTTTAAAACTTTATGTCTAAACCAAACATACAATAAAAACAGGAAGCGTTAATCTAATAAAGAAATAAAACAATCAAATCAGTCCTTGTAGATTTTCCTTGTTCTGGATCATCGCCTACATATCTAACGGCATCTATGAACTTATCAATAAACACAGGCACACTCCATGATTTGTGTAAATACACGATTAACCGTCGCTCTTCAGCGTGGACCAGAGACTTGCGACGGTTGCTGCAAAAACAATAACTGCTATAATGACGGCCAAGACGAGCCATGGTTTTGAGAAGTATTGCTCCCACATTTCAGCGAACCAGACCACCCATTGTCGGCCGATG
This sequence comes from Sequoia sempervirens, assembly GCA_007258455.2. Taxonomy (NCBI): domain Eukaryota; kingdom Viridiplantae; phylum Streptophyta; class Pinopsida; order Cupressales; family Cupressaceae; genus Sequoia; species Sequoia sempervirens. The sequence continues at coordinate 240,349,634 of VDFB02000015.1, forward strand.
TACCCATTCAGCTCCCTAGTGATCTCGTCAAAATGGTTACATTTCGGTATCCATCTAGAACTGGTCATATCGTTCCACATTTTGGCTACCTCTTTACTGTCTCCCAGATTGTTCTGAAGGATTTTCTCCTCTCTCAGAACGTCTGCATCTTCTTCCGTTTCCACCAATTGGGACATGAACAGAACGAATCGAGTGACAACCTTTTGATCTTCGTCGCTACTCATCTCCAAAATTTCACTGCTTCCACTTTTATAGCATGCCTCATATGCCAATAAATTTCTGAAAATTGCTTCCGTCCATACCCCAACATCAATCTCTGGAAGAAATAGCCGGCCAGTCTGGTTATCAAAAGTGATATCATGGATCCCCCCTTTATCCATTACTTTGAACACCACTCCTGCTTTCTTAAGTTTTTCTGCACCGTATGGAAGATACCTTTCATCTCTTAACTCAGGAATTTCCTTTTTTCTGATACAAGGCCTAAAAAGACAATATAGAAACCTTAGGACAGGGGATCTGAAATCACAATCAGAAGCAGAGGAGCCAGAAGTGGAAGACTGCATCTTGAAATGCTTCTTGTAAGAAAACCATGAATCTTTAGAGACAAGCGTGAGTCGTAAGCAATCCAAGAGGTGTTTGCATCCGATTAAATTGAGAGTGCTATTACAAGGCCATGGAGATTGGGACTTAATGGGGGATATATGGCAGCACAGATGGCGGAGCAAATCCTCCAACAGGGTCTTTGTTTGTGTTACCTCCATTGCTTTTTCAAGAACCACCATTGGCAGTTGGTTCTCCAGTTTCATCACATCCATGAAAATGGCGAAGAGCACCGGATTGTTACTGCGTTCATAGAAAATAGGATTTCTGGAACTTACCTGAGCAGAGGCATCATCCCATCCACTGTAAGTTGGGGGAACGATGACGGTGCCGCCGCTACTGTCCTCTTGTCGATTGAAACCCATCACGAAGGTGTTGAGAAACTCCAGCAGGAACGCCACGTCTACAAAGCACATCTGAGCAAATTTCGGTTTTGGGATATTAGATAAATCTTTGTCATATTTATCAGTCACATTCTTCCGATCACATACATCTGTAATAGCCTGAAGCTTTACCCTGTGCAGGCGTTCATCGGAAAGCTTCCAAAATCTTCTTGTAGCTAACAACTTGTCAGATTCCATTCCCTCAAGCTGCTTCCGCCGCTCCTTTTCTTTTTCTGTGAGTGACTCCTCTGCCCTCTGGCCATGATACAAGGAAGAGAAATTATGATAAGGGCCAATTGATACCATGGTGGGATGGTAGAAATTGGCGCTTTCACCCATAATGGCTATCGGTACTGTAAGAATGCATGCCTCTTTCCGATCCCTCGCTTCCTCTGCCTTTTTTGCTTTGTTAGCTATCTCCACTACAAAATCCTCTGAATAAGGCCACAACATTTCTGGAGTAATGAAGAAAATCAATTACAAACTAAAAGTAGTCGATAGATAGCGTTCGCTTGCCACTTCTTGCTGTACATGTAGTAAAGCGTTCCTTGGTCGTATTAAAATAGAAAGAAAAAGAAATAGGACATCTTGTTAATAATTCTCATTCCTAATAAAGAAAAAGGCGATGCCTCATTGCTTTAAAATAATTGAGAGGAATAAGAAGACAGGTTGGTCTCTGTTTCATTCACATAGCTTGAAAAGCGTACTGAATGGAGGCAATGAAATAATTCCATATAAACATTTATCAAAAGTAAAAAAGTTGATGGATTTCAAAAATTGTTAATGTAGAGCAAATAAGACTTTCTAAGGATATATTTCGAAAGAAGGCATGTCCACAAAAGGAATCAAACCAAGAGAATCGTCTTTCACTCTTTTTTATTAAGAAGGAAGGTATATTGAAAGTCATAATGCCTTAGAATAGAAGTTTAATATTTGAAATTTAAAAAATTTAAATATATTGTATATATAAAAAAAAAGTTGTAGCTTCTTGTATATATTTTTGGAATGGCAGAAAAAATTAGTATTTTTTTTTTATTGTTGATATATTTAGATATTATTGGAGTGTAAGAAAAATAATTGTTGTTTAAATTTTAAGTAAAATAATCAATTAAAAGTAAGATATTGAATCCATCTCACTTATTAATGAGTCTTATCAACTATAAGATAAGGGTTCAACATACAAAATTAAAAATAGAACCAACTTAATTAAGAACAATTCCTAACTAGTAACTTCATTTAAACCTCAAGATTGAGTGTGTTGTAGTGACTTGCTCATTAAAGAATATGGATACAACTTAGTGGCATAATACTTTGTCATTTGATAATGAAATTTAACAATGTAAACTTATATAAAGGAATTGATATTTTTATTTTAAAATGATGAGTGTATGAGGTATTCATATGTTTTCGAAAAAATTAGATGAGGGGCTTGGACTTGATTTAAGACTAGAAGTTGATTGAAATAGTTGTGGAGTCAACATAGATAGGTGGAGAAGACCAATTAAGTAATCATGGAAAATTACCATTTAGAGCTACTAAGAGGATAATAATCATGAAAAGTGTTGTAAGGTTTCCTTTATTGTTGGAATTGGTTGAGAGAATATATCTATTAGTAAATAATAATATTTAATTATGTTATCCATGTGTGAGGTGGGGAATAGGTGTAAATAATAACAAATTATTTATTTGTGTGATATGGAAAAGGGGATTTAATTAGGTGATAATATTATCTAATTATAAGGACTATATAAGGTTAAGGGGACTTTACTAGGTGATATGTTTCCTTTGTAAGGATAAGGGTATTCTAGGAAAATATCTAGGGGAATATTTACATTTCTACAAAGGTGTCATTCATCCAAAAATTATAACTCATGTACCCATAATCTAGAGATTTTTCTGGCTAACATACTATCACTATTATATTCACCATAAAATTAATTATGTTATTTAATGCAAGGGAAACCTCATTTTAATTAAGGTATCTAAGTAGACTACCATAAAAACTTGTTTCATATAATTTTTCACTAGGGATTATGAAATGAGATAAGTGATGGATATTATTCATAAATTCTTATTAGATAGGTTTAGGTGTACTATTTGATTATGTGCTTAATTTTATATATCATTGTACCAAAAAAATTTCACCAATAAGTTCACAAAAAAACTCTAATTTTGGGACATCATATGTGGGGAATAAAATATTATTAATTTTTCCTTACGTGGTGAGCCTTGGGGAGCAATCGTTTAGCTTTGCCAAAATATTTATTTTGGTAAATCAATTGAAATATTATCATGGATTCCCATGAATTCAAGTATAGCTTCATCATTTTTAAATATGTACAAAGACAAGTATTTTATTGGTTTCAAGAAATTCTTTTTGGTGGATGAGTGCAAGGTTAATGCAATGTGTAGTGGTAGGTGTAATGGTACTTTAAGATTGGAAAATAGGATCAAAGTTCATGAAATCATCAATAACAACTACAACTATCTAGAAATATAGCCCAAATACAATCCAAACATACCTATGGAATACACAACAACGATAAAATCAAAATAAATCAAGCATTGCCTTTACCATGTTGACATGATATTACTTACATAGTTCTTCAATTTTCTTTGCTCTCAGATATTTGATATGCAAAACTGGAAGAAAGATTGAGAAGGTCATCTAGTTTTGATTGTGAGTGTTATTGTGTTAATTATGCATTTATATTAGTCATGTGCTTTACTCTTTGTGTTGCACACAAGTTAAAGTTACTTAACCGATTCATGAATTTTGTTATCCCACTCATGTCTTATTCAAAACTCCATCATTCAAGGCCACATGTTTAGTTTTCTTGAGTCTACATAAGGATATTCAATCCTTAATTGTATTCATGTAATAATCAATAATCATTACTATTTCATCCCTTTTTGCTATGTAATTTCTCATTTGTGTGTGATAGGTTTCTCTTCAAAATATCATCCAGGGATTGTGGGATCTCAATCATGGATTATTTCATGGTATCAGGGCTCTAGATCCAAAGATCCTTTTTAGCTTTTTTGAAGAACTGTTTGCATCAGAAGCACTGTCGGGTGTTAATTTGCATGTCCATTCACAACAAGAAATCATGTGGTATCAACCAAACTGTTTCTCCAAAATCACTATGCAACACCATATTTGTCTTCTCATGGAACGATTTCATCTTTGAGGTTGATTTCCCTTGGCATTCATCTATTACAATTATGAGGAGGGCGTGAATCTTTTTTTTGTAGGTGCAACTATGCCCATTATGGTAATCAACAATTTGGAGGCTCAATATTTTGCATGAGTCATGAGGCTATGGGAGTATTTGTCTTTACTAAGGAAAAGACTTACCACTTGGAGGGCATGATTTCGACTTGGGATACAATATTTTATCATTGCAAATTAACCCATTTTGACTGATTGCAAATCGAGGCATTTAGATCTTGTGGGAGGTAGTGTTTGATTTTGGTGTTAAGTATTTATTTAGGCCAAATATTCTTCCTTGAAGGCATCACATTCTCACAATTTGTGGGCAATTTCTTGATGGAAAAGAAAGCAGCAAAGAATCTTGTAGAGGTTGAAGAAATCTACAAACAAAGGAAGAATCCTACGAAGGTGGAAGGCAACGCTCACGTGCATAGGCAAACACCATTCCTTCCGTGAAGATCAGACACCACTTGTTCTTAGCAAATTGTGCCCATCCATTGGGTGTGATTTAGTTGCTTGTAGGGCCATGTGAAATATTCTTAGCTCACATAATTTATGAAGAGGCCAATCCATATTTTGCTAGTTTTATGGTTTTATCTCATGAAGATGATTTGATCTTATTTTATTTTCTGTGCTGGAACAACTTATCTTCTTAGATCTATTGTATTTTATGTTAATTTGACAATAGGTGATATAGCGTAACCCACTCTTTCAACATAGTGCTCCTCCAAAGGCAGATTTCTGTGAAAATTTTCACCACAATGGAGGAAAATATAAACCTTTGTTTCTATATGAATGCATGTTTCTTTCCCTAATTTTTTTTTCATTCTCCTTTCTTTCTTCCTTATTAATTCTTTAAAAACTGTACATGCTTTGTGAGCACCACATGATAAAGATCTAGGAAAATTTAGAGCTTTGTAAAAAATGAAATTATATAAAGTTGCATATGGGGATTTCTACTCAAAGCATCTAGTATAGGTTTCTTTCATTTTTCTTCTAAATAAACAAATTTAGAATATTAAAATTTTCTAATTAGCTGCTGAGCTCTGCACTACTCCTCTAGTCAATAGCCAAAAGTGTTCTTCTGTTCTAAATTCCAGTCTACATGAGCTTCCAGAGTCACATCCTCGTGTGCTTGTAGATTTTCTTTTTGGTAGGGTTTCTGACTACATGAGCTTCCAAATTTGCACCCCCATGTGCTTCTAGAGTTTTTTTCTAGTAGGACAATATTGAGCATTGGATAAACAATGGCATCATCCCAACCAGAGGGCATCTTTATAGTTCTTCAATAGTTGCAGCTTTCTTCTTTAGTTTGAATAAATTGTTAGGAATTTTTCCACCTGGATTTTCTCATTTCCTCTTTATTGATAGCCACATCATTGTTGTTGGCCCACCATCTTCATCACCTTTGCATCTTCTTCTCTATCAATCTTCATAGTTTCTTGGATCGACGTCATCGCTTTTTGACATGTGGATGTGTGAGCAGTTTTTAGAGGCACACATCATCTAGATTTGGATTCCAAAATCACCCATTCTTTTGTTTTGGCTTCTCCAATCACCAATTGATCCTTTTTTTTCCTAAGGGGAGAAATGTTGTTTGCAGGTAGCGGATCATTTTCCATCTTCAAGCATTCATCATTGGCATTGGAACTCTTTCATTATAGGGGGATTCATATCTTCTTTTTCTCTCATATTAAGGAGAAATATATTGTACTTGCATGATAGATGTATTCCTTGGGGGTCACATTGAGTCCTCCTTCTATCCTTCTTTCTTTAGTACAATCATTTTTTTTCTCTCTTTTGGAGAGGAGTTTTTCCCATGTGGTTTTCTCCTTTTCTCCAGTTATGAGAGATTTCATGTTGTTTATGGGTACCTCATCAGGCCTTATGTCGGGACCCATTCATCATCCACCATTACATTTGATTCCTTCATCAATTTTTTGCTTCTCCTCAGTTGTGATTCAAGGGGGGTGTTGGAGTAAATTAATTAATATTTACTCTAGTGCTTCATGCAAACTTAGGAAAAGGTCATCTAGTTCTAATTGTGAGTGTTATTTCATTAATTATGCATTTCAATTAGTCATGTGCTTTACGTTTTGTGTTGCACACAAGTTAAAGTCACTTAACTGATTTATGCATTTTGTTATGTCACTTATGTCTCAGTCAGAACTCCATCATTCAGGGTTACATGTTGAGTTTGCCTAAGTCTGCATAAGGATATTCAATCCTTCATTGTATTCATTTAGTAATCAATAATAATTACTGTTTCATCCTTTTTTAACATGTAATTTCAATAATTTCATTAATATTTACTCTAGTACTTAATGTAAACTTAGGAAAAGGTCATCTAGTTCTGATTGTGAGTGTTATTGCATTAATTATGCATTTCAATTAGTCATGGTCTTTACTCTTTGTGATGGATAAAAGTTCAAGTCACTTAACTAATTCATGCATTTTGTTATATCACTCTTGTCTCAATCAAAACTCCATCATTTAGGGTCACATGTTGAGTTTTCCTAAGTCTACATAAGGATATTCAATCCTTCATTGTATTCATTTAGTAATAAATAATCATTTACGATTTCATCCCTTTTTGTTGTGTAATTTCTCATTTGTGTGTGACAGGTTTCTCTTCAGAATATCATCTAGGGCTTGTGGGATTTCAATCACATATTCTTTCACTTAATTTAGGAGATGGTGCATGAATTATTAATATAATTAAAGTAATTATCTATTTATAGATAGAAAAAGACAATGAATAATTAAATAATCAAAACATTTGTTTAATTATAGAAGAAGAGTCGATGATAAATAATTAAATAAATATTGATTTATCTAATTAAATTAAAAGTATAGAGAATAATTAGTGACATAATTAAATTTAAAAATTAATTTAATTATGTGGAAGATAGTTTTTTGAGTTAACTAGTTGCATGTGAAGTGAAGTGAAAGAAATTATTAGTTAGAAGAAAATTTAGATTTGCATGAGAGGAGAATAATTAATTAAATTAATTAATTATTTGAAGAATGTGCAAGTGGGAATTAGATAAATAAATAAAATGTTTTATTTATTTATGATGAATGGATAATATTGAAAAATATGGATAATTAAATAATTAAAGTAATTACTTAATTTAGGAAGTGTGAATGTGGAGAATTAAAGAAATAATTAAATGAATAGGATTTATTTAACTAATGAAGAAGATTAATTGAAATGCATTAATTAAATAACATAAAATCATTTAATTAATAGTGAAAAGATGATTTTAGATAATAATTAAATAATTGAATATTATTTAATCATTGGGGAAAGATGAATATTAGTGCTAAAATGTTGGTTTGCAAGTTAGGACAATTTTTGTATCTACAGGTACAAATACTTATATCATTGAATAGGGTGGTAAAATTAGTGAAGGATTCTTGAAAATCCTATCCTTTGAAATTTCTATTAATACAACAAGCTCATATTGTAGGATCAAAGGAACCATTAATATCATATGACTCTTCAATTAATAACATTTATCTTAAGAAAAATCAATGCTAGTTCATTTTATCATTGAGTGTCTCTAGAGGACCACGTTCATGTTCATATTCATGTTCATTTTGACAAATTGAGTGTCTCTAGAGGACAATTTTGACATTGAGTTGCTCTAGAGGACATTGATGATACCAAGAACACTCACCTTATCATGTTTGTTATACCTATTTTTTGCATTTTCCATTATTTATTGTATCTCTCCTCTTTTTATGTTCCATTTTTTCCTTCCTTGTTTCTTTCTTTGGCTTTCTATGTTCAATTTCCCTATCAAATATTTTTTTTTCCTAATTTATTTTAGTTTCATATTATCTTCTATAACAATGGCTGTTAGTTTTTTTTTTGTTACATTACTCTTTTTTTACCATGGTGGTTATTTTATGTATGCTTTGATTAGTAAAATACTTAATGTTCCCTATTTGGAGATCCTCCCCTTTCCATTTTTTAGATTCTCAAGATTCCTAAACCCCTTTCATGAGGATGGCACCTAGGAATTAAAATGAAAATTATTCTATTTCTTTATAGATTCTTTTTTTTTCCATATTTGAATCCACAAATCTTGGTCTTAGTTTTTGGTCTCTTCTTTATTTCCTAACTATGGTCAAAAAAATGGAACTTAGTAAGAAAAGTGGGGGTCACAAAAAAATGAATCTCTTGTATTCGAGCTATGAGTTGAATTTATACCCTAGTGATAAGAATAATAGAAGGATTAGAGTTTGAATAAGAATAAAATATATATACTTGTAATCAAAACTAATTACATACAAATACTTATCTAATAGTACTCAACATATTACAAAATATATTCATGTAAATATCTGATATTTTTTATATTTTTTTGGATCTATTGTACATTTTATCTTTTTCATATTCTCATATGTTTACTATCTCTCATATATCTTACTTCATTTATATACATACATTTCTAGTTTGGGATGTGTCCCTTACAAAATACATCTTTTTGTTGTAAGTTCTAGACGAACTTATAGATATAGTTATAAAAAGTATCTTCCAAGAAAAAAGAGGGATATGTAATTTATACACCATTGGTTCACCTCTCAATTACGATAGAGTTAAATGAATATTTTTCTATCACCCACAATCTTTAGATAAAAGTCATATATAAGGTAAACCTTTCCACAATCATATTCTTCATATTTTATAAATGAACCCTAATGTGACTATATTTATATAAATATCATACCCTTATAATTTCACACTACATGATGTCCTCTCCATAGCCCTCTAATATAAAGTATTTAATTTTAAAATATTACAACCTAAATCTTTCATCTTTGATGATTCCTTGTTGTTCCCAATACTCTATGTCTCAAGTCTTCCAAACACAAGCACAACATGTGGAATTTTTACATGAAATGCTAGCATTTAATGTTTTTTAATTCTAATATGTATTGGAGTATTACCTTTCAATACATTTTTTATTTTAATTCTCCTACATGTAGTTGTGTTGAACAAAATCAAGCTAACTTGTTGTTTGGAAAAAATGATGTTTTATTTTTCTCACATTTTTCTCTTTGCATATATTGACTGAATTTTGTAAACTCCCTTCTGAGTTTTATTACCCAATATCTTCCTTCATGTGAAATGGTAAAAAGTATATAAACATGTATGTCACAATCTAGACTCTTTTCAACACCTATTTACATTGGTTTGAATTTCTCTACAGAACATTTCACTATTGGGATATCTATTTCCCCACTTGAAGGAAATATTTAGGTTACTTCTCCATCTTTAAATTCTTCTTTAATAGATCAGGTCTTTGATGATCAGGTTATGTTGAAATTGACTGATTCAACCCACAACTCCCATGAAACACCTGCAAGTGATTACCTATCACAATATAGAAAAGATCAATGAGCAAGATTGTGCTCAATAACTTGGGAATTATTATTGATGCAACTAATGCACTAAATATGCTGCCGTAGAGAATGAATTACAATTGAAATGAATGAATCCTTGTGAAAATGATTAAATCTAAACCTATATTAGGGTTAGATTATAACATGACAAGTTTCCTCATAGGAATGAATGAGACAACATGTTCTAATATTAGAGGCTTTAATCATACAAAAATAACTAATTTATTAAAGAAAATAATGAAATAAAAGAATTTCTAAGTTTAGCTTAAGTGTAATAAAGCATAAAGTGACCCAATTAATTAATGATTAATTAATTAATTAGGTGATGACTTTATTACTCTAACACCCCACTTTAAGATTAACTAGGGAGAAACTATTTACTATGATAAAGAAATCCATGATTGGATGGATTAATGGGTCCTGCCCTAATGAACCACATGGGAATAAAACTCCCCTCCAAAAGAGAGAAAATAAAAGAATGTAATGCACTAATAGAAGGATAGAAGGTGGATTACATGATAGCCCCAAAAGACAACTATCACATAAGTACATATACAATGGTCTCCATAGGAGAGATAGAAAGAGACTAGAAGCCCCCCCCCCCCACAATGAAGAAACTCATGTTGCAATGGTGGATGCTCGATATAGAATCTAGAAGGAGATCCTAAAGTGGAAAATAAAATTCCTCCCCTTGGGAAGAAATGGATCCAAAGGATGATGTCAAAGAAACCCTATGAAGAGTGATGAACCAATATGTCTTAAGACGTGTTCCTCTAAAAAGTGCTCACTTATCCACATGTCAAAAAGCAATGAAGGCGATCTAAGATCTTGTGAAGATTGATGTAGAACAAGCTGCAAAGGTGATGAAGATGGTAAACAAATAGCAGTGATGTGGCTGTCAACAAAGACGAGATGAATGTCCTCAAGGTAATCCTCCAAATCTGCAATATAGGACTCTACAAATAAGCATGATATATCTATGAGATACGAATCCCAAGTAGCTAATTATGGAAGATGTATGATGTACTGTTGCACTGAATCAATAAGGGCCAAGGATGTGGTGATGCCAAAATGATCAGGAAAAACAAGAGATGTTGATGTAGTCTCGATCTGAAGAGTGGGAACATGAATGCAAGTTTCTAAACCGTCAAAACATGCAAGACATGTGATATACTCAAGATCCTCTAATGTGTCATCATCAAAGGGTATGGAATTTGCATCTGCAAGAGGGATGAGACAATCCACAACAAGATACTCTAGGTATGGAGAGATATGAGTGTCTCCACGGATCTCCCAAAGTCATGTCCAAAGTATGTGGGGACATTCAATGTTCGATACAATATACATAGTGTCAAGATCAACACTATAACATATAACCCCTATAATATGATCTATGATGATGCTCCATGCTAAAAAACTCCCTGGTGTGTCTGGTGTAGGTATGAGTCCATATAAATAAGGAAAAATATCAAGCCACCTGAGATATATTAGGATGCCACTCATAGTTATCCTTTTCCAAGTTGATCATAGAAGGATGAACATATAAACCCATCATACTCACTCAAAAGAAAAAAATCAAAGACTAAAACCTTCAATACTGATAAAGCAGATCACATTATGTCATCCCACGCAAACAGATCCTTTCCAGGTGCCAAGATGTCCAAGTAATTAAGAAAAGTGTGAAAAAAATACTAAAAAAAAATATACTTAGGGTACATTTTGGAAAAAAAATGCATAAATAGATCTGAAGAGCTTTCAAATACCTTTCCAACGTCGCTTGAATCACGAAAATAGGAGATACTTGCAAAAATTTATGAGCTCGGAAGTGCAAAATAAAGATATGAGTTTGACTAAGAATAACAAAAACCACTAGAAAAATATGATAATAAGACCTACACCACTGGAAAGTTAACAGAACTTGCTTTTTGATGATATCTTATTTGCCTGATTTTGACACCGTATGCCCAAGTTATGCCAAAAAGAGAAAAAATGCTCCTTTATGACAAATCAAGGCTAGAAGGGGGTTGAGGGGTTGGCGGGTACTGATGACATTTGCATGACATCATGTTGATGTAAGTGAGTCAGTGGCTTAAATTTGATGGCTTGATGCCTATCACTACAAAAAAACTCCTCCCTAGGAAAAAAAATTGATGGTCATTGAGATTCTCTTCCAGTCACTAGAATATGCTTGGGAATCAAAATGTTTTGATTGATAGAATATTCACTGGGGTGGATATTTTGCATGTGTCGGTGCTTCTTGAAAGCCCCACTGAAATTGATTGACACTAGGTTCTTTGGATGTAGTTGGATGCTTTGAGGTTGTCGTCGGTGGTTTCAATGGTTGTTGCTACTCAAGGATGGGTGTTGCGGCCTATACGGCCTATGTAGACTTGCGCAAGCCTATACAAAGGCATTTATTTTATTTTATTTTAAATTTGTTTTTTTGGTTTTTCAAAACAAATATTGTTGATAATAATTTTTTTTCTAATTCTAAGGTAAAAATGTTAAAAAACCAAGAATTTTTTTCATTAGTGGGAAAAATTTAAAAACTAGAAATTTACACACTCTACCTATGCACAAAAATTGAGACATATAGGGTCCAGATTTGTACGACTTTGCATGCCCTTAAAAAAAAATTTCATTTCTGAAACTGTTCAGATTTGAGCAAAATGATAGGCAATCTTAGGGTTTTTGGTTGCTCTAGACAAGATGGCGGTGTTTGTTTCGGCTTAAAGTGCATATGTTTTTCACCCACGTCTAGATCTAGTAAAAAAATTGTCGTATTTTTAAACCCTCACAGATCTAACAAATAGAGTCATTTTTCAATGAAACAAAAGGAAAACCTGACTATTCCAGCAACTCTAGATTCAATGGAATGCTCAAAATTGACCATGAATGACATATATTAATGGATGAAATTATTTCTTCAAAAAAAGTGGATAGAGCGGCTGTAGATCTGGTGTGTTGATACCATGTTGAAATTGATTTGTTCAACCTATAGCTCCAAAGAAACACCTGCAAGTGATTACCTATCACAATATAGAAAAGATAAACAAGCAAGATTGTTCTTAATATCTTAAGAATTATTATTGATACAACTGTCACACTGAATATGCTTCCATAGAGAATCAATTACAATTACAATGAATCAATCCTTATGAAAAGGATGAAAGCTAACCCTAGATTAGGGTTAGATTAGAACATGACAAGTGTCCTCATAGGAATGAATGAGACAACATGTTCTAATATTAGAGGCTTTAATCATGCAAAAAACAAATAATTAATAAAAAAAATAATGAAATAAAAGCACTCCTAAGTTTAGCTTAAGTGTAATAAAGCATAAAGTGACCCAATTAATTAATTAGGTGAGATTTTATTACTCTAACACTCGGTTGGTTCCTTCCTCAAAAATTCAAACAAGAAAAAGAGCTTACATCACTTTCAAGGATACTTATCAAGCGACAACCTCACGGAAGTGGTACCTATAGTTGATGCTATTCAAAAGATGTTACTACCTAAACCACTTTACCTTAAATTTATTTAAAGAGTAGCACACATTTGTAAGGAATTGCCTTTTTTTTTATTCACGTTACCCTATCTTCTAATGCACATCCCATTAACCAATTGTTAGATACATTAAAAGTGAAAATAAAGTGACTATGTGTTGTTATTTATTAGTTCTAGTTGGTATTATGATGTTACCATTACTTCTTGAATTAAATATTTAACATTATTCAAGCATTTAATATGTTATAATAGTAAACATTTCTTGAACTCAATTTTATAATCTCTTGGAAAGTTAAGAATCTAGTAGGTTATAAAAAAAAAAGTGATCAACCTTGTATAGTGTTAGTAAGAGATTGTAATTCATTTTAGAACCAATAATAATGTTAATTCCTCATAACCTAAGTAGGATTGGGAGGAAGTATAAGGTTCTTCATCTCATTTGACATTGTGCTTCTTTACTATAGCTTCTTATTTTGAAATATTACTTTATTATGTAGAGTTTAGAGTGGGTGACTAGTTTAGGTTTTTTGTTTTTTATTATATGAGGAAGGGGAATATGAACCATCAAGACTATATTGACAAATAAAAATTCCCTTTTAAACCTTTTTATGGTCAAGTAATCCTAAAATCATCAAAAGGTGTTCCAAGTAATGCTAGAATAAGAAGGGGAAAGGAGATGAATCTAATTGTCTTTCAACTATGGAACTTGTAACTTTCACTCTAGAACACAATGGGAACTCATGAGACATAAAATAGATATACAATTTTGTTGAAATTTAGAATGATAGATTTAATGGAGTATTCATAAGCCATAAAATTATTTGACATTTTATTATTGGTGGATATTCAAAAAATATCATAATCACCATTAGAACATAAGATTAAGATTAGTAATAAAATTAAATCAAGCTTATATTTTAAAGAAAAACTATCAAACCTGTCAACAATGGTCAGTATTAAGAAGACTTGAGAAGTTTAGTGGTTCGGTGTTACACGAGCAACAAATGACAGGTTATAAATGTAACTCCTAAAAGATCCAACAAAACATAAAGGCTGAAGGATCTTGGTAATAAATGGGGGAGCGGGGTTGGTGTATTATGCAAGGAAGAGATTTTGAAAGATATTTTCAGTATGGCCCTAATAGCCGAGGCATGTGTAAAGCACAAGGGGGGAGGGATGAGGTAGATAGGGTGACAGTAGTTGGGAGGATGCCATTAATCGATGTAACCAATCGCAACTTCTTAATGCTTCCTGTCAGAGCAATATTATAGAGGCTTGAAAATTTTAATTTTCATCTGCAACATATGTTTTGACAATGAAAGGCATTAAAGCAGAAGTACAAATCATTGACAAGGGGGAATTTAGATGAACTGGATAATCTAGTGTTAAAGGGGGAAATGAGGGAATCGCTCAAGCTTGCCAACTAAATTAACACATTGTTGCTCTTAGATTTTTCATTAAGCCTTAGTCATCTTGTGGGGTAACCTTGAACTGCAAGCTTGTATCTAACCATGAATTGCCATGACATCAAGCGGTTGCAAAAAGTAAGTAATATACTTCCTTTCCTATATTTTCCTTGCATCTATCATTCTTGTGCAGTTCGATAGTTGTTCGTTATAAATTGATATTTATTTTATTAATCTCGTTATATAAACATTACATCTATCCTTGAAAATCGGGTACCCTAAATAATCACCCATGCCAAAAGGATTTACAGGGAGAATTCCGCCAATGGAAACTCTCATTATTTTCTAACAATCTTAATCTTTAAAATAAAGCAATGAATTGACAGCTTGTTCACCATTTCTTTTTTCTTCTTTAATACCGCAAATCTCACAGTCCATTTGCAAATGATTTATAGAAAGTCCATTTGCATGGGAAAGCCAAATTATTGACTTACATTCATGGCCAAGCCAAGTTAAATGATCTTATACAGCCAAATCAATTGATAAACAATTTTTCTATTTGTTGTGTAGACTTAATGCATGCAAGCAATAGTTGACTATTTGTCAACAATTTTCTTGAATTTTTATGTTTGCAATGTGGTTTGCTAGTGTTCCATATTTATATGAGATAGTTTCTATTTCCAACGATTATAGATGTAGTGGGGAATAATTGATTGTTTCCATACTCTAGTTCTTGTATTTAAAATTTTAATTGAGACAAAAACTTGAGTATTTCTATTTATTAGTCCCTGCTTTTATAAGCAGGAGACTAATGTTTTCGATTCAACAAAAGGAAATTTTAATTGTGCCTTGGGAACTACGTGTAGGATATGATGCAACATTTATGCAAATTTTGTATTTTCATTAATTTGGCTAGAAAAATAATTACAATTTATCTTGGCCTCCATTGGCGAGTGCCTAATTTCCTGGGGGTTTAAATGTTTTTAAAATGTTTTAGTAATAATTTTAAATAGCCTGTCCAATCATTAGGAGAGGGCGAAATATTACTCTTCTATCCCTAAGTTTTTGTCTATTTTTTTAAGAAGGGCACATGGACGAAATGGGCGCGTGGCTGCATATTTCTTTCACATTTTGCAAGGAGGCATTCATCATGGCGTTAGGTGGCATTCTTCCTGTTAGATGTCCTTGTTCATGGCATATTCGGTTTCTGGTTCATTCAGCAATTGTTTTGCAACTATTCTTTTATTTCTAACGTTTTACAAAAGTCTCACCGTCTGTTGTATTAGGGTTTTGTACATTTGTAGAGGGTGGGAGTGGGGCTCTTCTTGTCAGCAATGGCCATGGCTGTGGTGGAAGTGGTGGAAATGAAAAGGAAGCGGGCAATCGCACACCATGCCCTTTTTAAAACATCCTAGCTACTGCCCATTTATGTGCCTTGCCAAACTTCCATGCATACATTTTATGTTATTCTTGGATGGAGTTGCATACCCTGCAATAAGGGCATTCCATGAGATCGCATTTTCTTTACTACAACATAGGGATTTGATGAGACCATATATTTTTCTTTCTTTGATCAAATATCATTGCATTGTTTGACTGTTAATTGTGCAGATTGCATATCTTGCCCAAAGCTTTCCACAACTAAAGACATTAAGAAGCATTGATTTGCTACCATCAAGTTGGTTTCTAGTTGCATGGTATGCTAATCCTTGTGCTCATGCAACTCTCGATTAAGCTATAAATGGAGACTAATGTTTTCACTACGCTGGTTTTTGCTATTAATGCCTCTCGGAAATAGCGCCAGGAGAGGAGAAATCAGTTTACCCTATGGTCTGCAGCAATTTCATTATTAAAATGGAATCTCATCTATTTTTTTCAATATTTTCATTGGAACTCATTTTTTTGCCAGTGGTTTTCTATTTTTCCATTTAGAAATTGTTCCTCTAACGAATAAAAAAGAAGCGAGAAATTTTTTCATGAGTTTCTAATGTTTTTGTGCTGTCGACGTGTCTTTACTGCAACAGTTCTGGTGAGCAGGTGGCATTCTTGCAAGCAGTTCATGTGGCTTGTTTCTACTACCCCATTTTGCATAAGTTCATTTCAAAGTGTGTGTATGGACTTTTATGCCTTGATTTTTCATTTGAGAGCTGGTGTGGAGGGGTTATCATGCCCTGGCTTTTCATTTCAGAAAAAAAATTGAGATTTGTGACTGTTAAATTGAATGGAAATGAAAATAATGATGAGCACTATAGAAAATCCGAATGCCAGGATTTCGCATTAGTTGGTATTTCTAAACCTGGCTTTGTAGCAATTCATTTAGAGCCCAAATAAGTTTGTCTACAATAAATTTCACCGAAATGGTATTTTGATAGGGTTCTAGTGATAGATTAATTTGATATAGGTAGTAGTGATTTCATTAGAGCCTTAAATGTTTGACATGGGTTTTATTGGGATTTTGGAAAATGATTGCATAACATTTCATTGCAGGTGAATGTTAGTTTTCTTTTATCATGGCTCATTTTTGGTGAGAATAGAAAGCATGTGCACTACTATTGGTAAAGAGTGTTTCCATTGAAATAATCTAGTCTAAATTGGTGTTAACGAAGGGTTGGGGGCTTTGCAATTTGCAACAAATATGTTGGTCAGGAGGAGGAATTGACCTTCCAAAGCTGGACTCCGAGCAACTTCTCTTGGTACCCTATTTTACTTGGTAAGTTGTATTGTCATCACTAATGCCTCTATTTTATTTACAATTCATCCACAGACTTCTGATTATGCTTTCAAATAAACAACACTTTAGTTTGTCTGTATTCTTACCAGAAGAAGCCTCATTTTATTTGGGGACAAATTTTACCTTGTAGGATGACATTAAAATGAAAATTTATAAACATTATAAATAATATTAACAGTCGGTGTCTTGCTGAAGACCCCCATTTATTCTTTTTTGGTTAGTCATCCATATCCATAAGTACACGGTTATGGGTTCTAATTGAATTCCATTCGATAGAAACACTAGGGAATGGTCTTTTGTTTTGAAAGTAGTAGAATCATGGCAACCAAAACTTTATTTTCTAGGTTTTTGTTTTGATAGGGACTGTACTTACTAGAATTACCTTACCCCCCTCAAAAGATGACTATTTTTATTCATGTGTGGCTAAAACCAAGTAATGTATGTCAGTTCACTTCTCAATTTGAGGATTACGGTACTCTCCTAATTTTGCAATGCTCTCTGCAGTGGATACCAAATGGATACAACTGTTGGAATGAGTTCAAACCTCATTTGGAAAAATACACCAGCATTTTGATAGTGTCAAGGTTGTTCTTATTGCTCTTGTTATTAGGAGAAAGTTTGTTTTTAAACATATGTTTTCCAGCACCCTGCCATGACTTAACTCTAGTAGGATGAGTAGCATATATCTTATTGTTTTAAGCAAGTACATTGTTGTGTGTTCATATCCCCTGCTGTCAACCCTCTCATCCAAATTTATAGTTTGTTGGTCCATGTTTGTGGTCAATTTATTCATATTTTCTTCAATAGATTTTATTCCAAGCCAAGCTTCAATATTCTGTTAAAACAAGAAAATTTAAGATGTAATTTTTTTGTGAACTATCTTATCAATAACTAGAAACAAGGTAGTGGGATGTGTTTTACCAAGAATTTGCTCAGGCTTTCATTTCTGAATGAAATGAATTATAAAAAGTAAAGAGATATAGGATAATTCTAAGGAGACTTCAGCAGAAACAATATTTCTTCAGACTAGTTCACCTAATTGATGTTCCAAATATTTTGAAGAGTACATTTCATAAATTAAATAAGGGAAAAATGTATTCATGTTTCAACATTAAAGAAAACGTTAAGTACTATAGTTAATTTCATAGTTATTTTTTAAAACATTTTATTAGTTTCCACCCAATATTATAGGGCGGTTCTGTCTCTAGTGGTTTTGTAAGTCTATCTATCTAGATTCTAGTGAGTGGAAGGGGCTCATAAGCATTTGGGTACAGTGGAAAGGGGCTCATATGCATGAGAAATGGGTACTAGGGCTGAGGGAAGGACAAACATAATGAGAACATTAACAATGCTAATAAGACTATGTTCGTTGCCAAGTGCCCACAAGGATCAAATCCTTTAATGTTGTACTTCTATCACAATGCCATTATCATGATAAAAATATTAAAAAATTATCTATTGATACTTATAACCTGTTGCTGATGGGGTGAGATCAAGATGATGCCTAAAATTGTTCAATGTGTATGGTAATAAGCCTACAAAGTATGGTAATAATTATAAGGTTTCCAAATCATTGACCTTCATTTGGTACCTAAACATGGTTCTCATGTGCATTACACTGTGTTTTGATGTGCAAGTGGCCTATGTAAGCTACTCCTTCTGAGTTTGGATTAGGGAAGAACATTAAGTTTCAAGAGCTTTAATCCTAGAAAGTCATCCAAGTGGAACTTTTTATATGACAAGCTCATTGTATGTCTTGAGACTGTGGCATATGGTGCAAAGGATTTAGTAGTTTGGCACCTTACGTATCAACTTAAATTTAAGCTAAAAATATCATACTACTAATGTTTTATATTTTTTACTGGCCTATGACTTTTCTAATAAATATTTTAATTTAATTTATTTACTCATAGCTCTATTCCTTTATGAACTCACATTATTGTAAGAAAACTTATAAATTTAGAAACAAAATTACAGAATGAAAGTTCTTGTTTTAGCTGATTACCTATCCCCATTGGTTCCAACTGCAAATCACTTCTAACATCAACTGTTGATGATTTGTCAGGCTTTTTATATGATACTATTAGACCTAAATTTTTGGATATGTGCTTTATTGTTTTCTCGTGCTCTATGTGCTCCATGATGCAAGCCTCAAAAAGTATGTTTTTTTCCAGAGAAAAATACAACATAAGTAGTGTAGTTTCTTTATTTTCTATACAGCATACACTGCCACTGCTGGAACAGAAGAAGATAAATGAATAGAAGTGAAATTTGTTTGCAAGATCTTGTAATCACCATTGAGTGACTAATTTTAGTTGATTTTTACCATTTCAAGTGTAATAGCTATCTGTGAAAGAGGTGAAATAGGTGCAGATGTTGTGACATGTAATAAAAAATGCCTCCAAGACTGAGCATAACCAAAATTGTGAGATCTTGCATTGTAATTATCCTAGACAAGAAGATAAATTATGAAGCTCACATGAATCGTAAATCAGTGTATTTGTAGATTCATATATTGTTAGCCACAAATCCTACAATATTGTTCCATTTTATGATAGTTGTATTTAATTAATAATTTATCCATAGTGAATTCCTATCAGCCACCCAAAACTATCTAACTCTGTTGCATAATAGTTGTATTATGGAATACTTGTATGGCTTAGTACAGTCCTCCAACCCATGTGCCCTGAATCTAAATTTATCTCCAACAATCATTACGAAATTGTTGTGAGGGTTCGTGGTGGGAAGATGGCATTCTTGAAAGCAGTTCATGTGGCTTGTTTTTGCTAGCACATTTTGCATACATGCCTCTCATGTATTAGATGAATTTCTTTTGTCTGATGTTCACTAAAAATTGTGTCGATGGAGACTAATGTTTTCAATCCACTATTGGCTAGTTAGTGCTTTTCTCGGAAGTTAGGTCAGGAGAGCATAAAACTATTTATCCTATGGTCTGAAATGATTTCATCATTAAAATGAAATTTCAACTAATTTTTAAAAGATTCTAATTGGCAGCCCTTATTTTTAGTGTGCATAATGGAGGTCTAATTTGCAAGGGTATGACTACTATATCAATACAATCTAATTGATTGAAGCAAATAGAGGCCTCGCTAACCTCATTTCATCTTTTATTTTAAAAAGTAAAATTATAAATGACATAATTAAACAATTAAATATGTACTTGTTATTACAGATCTGCAATTGGAAGAGTCAATGCTTATTACTCCTCCATACCATTTTTACATCTAAATCTCTACCCTAGGTGACTATGGATAAATCACAAGTACATGCATTTGCTATCTACTATGTTATTAATTCATACATCCATATTTAATTATTTTTTTAGCTAGCGAATGCATGGACATGTTATTTATGCATGGTTGTGTGAGGCAAAGACTTAGGTGTAGCAAAAGAATGGAAAGTTAATAGTCATTGCCCTTCAAAGAAGAAAATTATATGGAAGGAATTTTAATAATTTCTCAGACGACGTCGGTAGGTAGCTTATAATACTTGAATTGTGAGGATTTATGCTACAGCTGTAAAGAATCAGACCTACTATATAACATTAGCTATAAACAAACATATGAAGAGAAACTTCACCAAATTTCACAATAGGTTGGTTAATCATTGTGCAACATAGATTTTGCAAGTTTTTTTGGTGCAATTAAGTGTTATAAGTACAAGTGTGTAAGCAATAAAAGCATTGATTCTATTTAAGTGACAACTATCTAGTCATGGAGAAAATCCATTGAGATATCAAGTAAGGTTGTTCTACATTGTAGAAGAGAATGGAAAAGAAAAAATATTTCATGAAAAAATCAATAGCAGACATTATGGCCAAGGAGCAAGAAGAAAACAACTTTTCTACCCACAAATCTGCTCACAAAATTAACAATGGTATACAAAAATTTCCCTTTCATTTATGTTCACATTTCACTAAGTTTCCTTTCCTTCTATAGATAGTTATATGAGCAAATAGCTATTGTCATCACACTCCATTCCAATGACATCTTCTTCTTCCCTTTGCTGCCATCTATGCCAAACAATATTTCTAGCCCAAGATGCCAATGATCGCTTGTAGAATGCTACCATCTTTCTGATGAAATACTATCCTTCTGGGAGTAAAATAATCTTCATATGAATACCACCAGCTGCCTTAACTTCTGTGATTGCAAGGACCTCTTCTGTGACTTCATCAAAAGAAAAATGATTTTTGGTAGTTGGAAGTGAAGTAGTATGTGATTTATGAATATGTTTTTCAATATCTTTTTCTTTGATATCATTTTTTTGTGATATATTTTATTGGTTAAATAAATTTGGCATAGGTGTATCAATAATTAGTACAAATGTTAACAATGATTTTATCACCACTTAATTTTACCCCAAGGATGGATTCATCACTGCTAGATTACATCTGGATGATATCAATCTATTTAGAATCTAGATTATAGGATCAAACACTTTAGTTTCCTATTATAGGCTGGAGGTACACTGCCCACAAAAATCTCCTACTATAGGGATCTTTTTGGAGTTATGAACTGCTTCAACTTCAATTCAATTGAACAAGATATTTTCAGTTGATAAATTATTCAATTGTAATGGTTTACATATTTTCCAGATTTTGATATGTTACAACAATAATTAATTTGGACCTTGAGCATCTAGTCAGTATTGAGTTCTTTGGCTTTACAATTGTTTATTTTCTTTGCATCTATAAACATGAGGTAGACTATTTATAAGATAGAAATATTGATTCTTTTAATTATGTAGGGAATTTCATTATTTTTGTGTATTTTTGTCTTGCATAGAGTTTCATCAACTACAACATCTAGATTATGATTTTTTCCTTTTGCATAGTAATTCTAATCGAGGATGAAATAGAGGCATGAGATTTGGGATCCCGTTCAGGTGAATTGAGTGATTGGGTGATATGTGGCATTTTTAATTACAACCATCAACAAGACCAAAGTGGAGTGTGTGAACCAACAATGCAGATTGTTCACATGCTCTACTATGATGTCATAATAAGGGAAAAAAATAAAAAAAGGCTCAAAATCTCTTGTAGCAGAAAATTGAGAAGCTTCAGGTCAAACAAATAACCAAAAAGGATTATAAGAAGAAAAAAAAAAAAAATTGTAAAGGTTTGACTTGTCTGTCTGAAAGAAAAAGAAAAAGAAAAATCTGATTTCAGAAGTAGAAGGAACATAAAATGCTGCAAAGAAATAAAGTGGCCAGAACTTTGGATATCTAAGAATCCATGTTTTGCATTTATAATTCTTTACCAGAAGTCCCTGTATTTTTTTGGTTTCAAGACTTGATTCATGTAGGTTTCTCTCTTCGATTGGTTTCAACAAGGCACAATTTTATTTGTAATCTTTTCAGTGTGTGGCTACAGACCTGTGGTTTCAAATGATCATT
Source organism: Sequoia sempervirens (assembly GCA_007258455.2). Classification (NCBI taxonomy): domain Eukaryota; kingdom Viridiplantae; phylum Streptophyta; class Pinopsida; order Cupressales; family Cupressaceae; genus Sequoia; species Sequoia sempervirens. The sequence continues at coordinate 240,372,308 of VDFB02000015.1, forward strand.
AACCAGTGATGAATGCTTTCGTAGTTTTTTGGTTTACACTAATGGCTTTTGATATGAAAAACCCTAGTTTTTGATGCTTGACAGAGCCTGAATAATTTTGAAGACTAATTTCTCAAATGTTGGGCATCTTAATGATGCCTGTTGTCAGTGAGAGGGAACTGTTGCTTATTGAGTGTTATTGTAGTAAGCGTTTGATTTTTCTCCAAGGGATTTTTTCTACAAACATCAATTGTGGCTAGTGTAGGATTAGGTTTTATCCCATCAGTCTCTCTTTGGAGTCGAGGGAAAAAGGAAATGATTGAAAACTCTTAAGCTATATAAAGATATTTCTTGAGGGTTTCTATATTATTTAGCTCACCATTTTCTTACCAATAATTGTCAGCATGAGGAAACTTAGAGATTTGGAGAGTAGTGGGGACAACATGTTGCGGAATTTTCTTAAGCATGTGGTGGCAGGTCAAGATGCAGTAGTTAGAGTTGGTGGTTGGTTTCTAAATATTATCATGATCGGCTTCATGTTGAGGTTAGTGAAAATATTAGGTCAAATTTTTTTTCAGATAACTAAATTTAATTTTATATCTACCCCTATCAATTGGTAAATACTCAAATTTTCCCTCTTATTTTATGCACTAGGTAATGGGCAATCAAGCTTAGAAAAGAGTTAAGCTTAACAACCATGTTTGAGTGATACAATTCCATTAAATTTGGTTTTGAACTAGCATCTATCACTATTTGGCTTTTTCATTAATGTCACTGCATTAACATAGAGTTTTGACCAATGTGGCTCAAACCTCTCTTGTCATCATGGCAATGGCCTCGCCAGAACACTACATCATGATCTACAGTCTGTAGAAAAGAAAAGGGTGTTAGGACATGTCAATGATCAAATAGATCATTTCTAGGTTCTAAAAATATTGAAATAGCTTAGCAAAATCCCAAAATGTGTACTGACCTTCAAAACAAATCATGATTCTTTGTTTTCTTAATTTTTTTCACTCATTTTGTCAAATTTCTGATTTTTTTTATGAGTTAAACAATATTCCCATTAAGATCTTTTGACCCCTTCTAGTTTATGTCCTTGTTATTTTTTTAGTAACATTCTAGTTTATACTCATCTTTCTTCAAGTATGATTTTTTTTGAAGATGGGTTTAATTAAGTAATTGGAGCTTCTGCAGTCTAGTACTATTTAGATTTTTTTCTTTTGAGATTTTAGATATTCAAAATTACAAGTCATCCTCCCTGCAGCATGACTAGCTAGTAAAAGGCAGTCTTGCCATTGCAATAATTGAGTACACATGGAAAATTTTCATTGAAATAATGTTAATGAGTATACTCGGATGTTACTACATATTTTTTTATATGCTTGTACATATTCACTGGTGGTAGGCCCACTCTAGTTGCATTAAGGTCTTGTTCCAAGAATGTGAATCAAATTCTACTTATGAGAATTTCAAAACTTCTTATGGATGAAGGTCTTAACTTTCAAAGATGAAATTGACTCCATTTAATTGTTCGTTAGTTGTGCACTTTTTGTTTTTATGAGGCTATTTTATATAATTACAATTGTTATTCAGCATTGGTTCCAATTAAACAACATTAGTTTCAATCCCATTCTCACATGAACACAATTGGCTTACCTCTAAATTATGGTGAGCACATACACCTGTACTATGCCTCACAAGTAAGGGAGGATACACCAACTTTCTTATACATAGTTGCTAACTATTTATTTTATTTCCTATTAGTTTCCATGTGCCCTCACAATACAAAAATACAATACTTTAGATTGAATGTTTGATTTGGATATATTTTTAACCTATACTAATAATTGACAATTTTGTGCATATATTATGTGCATATATATGAATGGCTCTTAATACTAAAATAAGAGCATTAACCTGAACAGGGAAGAACAAGTATGTAAAATGACTAAAGAAGGCAACAATGTAACATTCCCAACTGACTAAAATGTTGTTTGTAGATTAGGAGAGCAACAATTTAGGAATGCATATTGTTTTATTTATTTTTTCATACACAACTCAATTACATGATAGGGGTTTGTTTTGAGAAGTGAATCATTTTTATTTTTTTGAGATGTCTTATGTCAAATCTCTTCTAATAATATTGTTTTTTTCTTTTGTTTCAGCTTGATTTTGTTCCAGTGATGTTCTTGCAACATATGCATGCTATGAAGATAACATTCAACATGAAGAAATTGATTGCATGATATAGAAGATGAAAGGACTAACTAGTTAATGAGAAAGAATTGGGTTGCTATTTAGGATCTATTTTACTATTTTATGTGAATCATAAACAACAAACAAAGAAAATTTGTTTAGTAGATTTTTATCTAGACATCTAAATTTTGCAACAAAGCAACTTTTTCTTAATGATAAATCTTTCACTTGATAAAGTAAGTTACAATTTATTTTCAAGATAACATTCTAAATGAATTCATTGAAATTGTTTTCCTAAGAGATTTTTGTTTCTGTATCTATCACTTTTAGCTAGCCAATTACACTCTGGTTGAAGATTTTGTCCACCTTATCCACAACTTCAACATAATTTTTATCAGACCTGCTCAAGGCAGGGACTCCAACTCACACAGAGCGCTTGTTTGTGTATGCCAAATGCATGTAGGCCATATATTTTTTTTATACTTTTGGTTTTCATATTTATAAGATGGTAGAAACCTTTTTGTTTTTGTGGACCATAAAAAAGTCAATTCCCAATATATATATTAAGGTTGTTGGATCTATAAAATTCATGTAATGCAACTGCAACAATTTATTATATACTTGTAGGGTGATTTGTTTTTTGTGATCATGTCAAAAACAATTTGAAAATCTCAATCATCAGATATCGAGCTTCATTTTATTATGGCAGGTTATTCTCAATAAATTTTAAAAAGCCAAGGTTGAACAAAAATGTCAAGAAAAAGGGGTGAAAGAGGCTATGCGTTATTGATGATGATGCTATTAATAATGGCTTGGGTTGCAACCCCTACTATGGATAAATTTGTGCTGAAGAAGAATAATTTAAGGATAACCTTGCTGGATTATAATAAGGGAACACATGTTAGCGCTATAGGAAAAATTGGTATCCCTCAATATGGCAAAATAATGATATTATTAGAACTTCTGAAATAATAGCTAAGCATCATTTATATTTGGTTCTATAGTGATGCAAGAGCATTGGAGGATAGGCGTGATTCTGTATCAGTCAAAAAAATAAAAATAAAAATTGAATTCAGTTTTGTTGTGGTATTTGTTCTCCGGTTGCTAATCATTTTGATCTTGGGGTCTTCATGACGATTAAATGACATTTTGACATTGATTGTCAAATATCATGTATCAATTTTACTTCCAAGCGGGCATTGTAACATTTGATGGGCTTTATTACATTTATTAAATCGTTTGCACATAGATTATTATATTTGGTTTCTAGACAGTTTCTTCCTCTAGCTTGATTATAAAGTTAACAATGTTTAATTAAGAATTGTTGATGAATCAAAATAAAAAACGAGTTGATATATTCTATGCCAACATATTAATGTGGGCAGAGGAAAAAATGGAACATAGAAGAGAATGTGCTACAACATCATAAACTTGATTTTTTATTGCTTACTGGAAATAGTTACATCTACCTCCTTTTATAGAGGTTTCAGAAAAATACATAAGTCTTTGGAATTTCCCTTACTCATGTTATTACAAAAATTTCTAGATGAAGAGTTTCTAATGCAGACGGTGGAAGAACAACCTAGACATTAACTATCGATATTTCTAGATAGATAACTTATTGCAGATGGTGGTGAAGATGCAGAATTTAATGCAAATAGTTGAAGGGGATGGAGGCGGTAGAAATTACTAGATAGTTCTAACACTCCCCCCTAATTTCTACTATCAACAACTAATTACATCTATATTTACAATGCTCAATATTTCTTTCAAATACTCAAATTGTTCTTGTGTGAATTCCTTTGTGAATATGTCTGCAAGTTGTTCCTTTGATTTGCAATGTTGTAGGTTGAGTTCTCCATTGTTGACCAATTCTCGAATGAAGTGATATCTAGTGTCAATGTGCTTTGTCCTTTTTTGAAAAACATGATTCTTTGATAGTGCAATGGTGGACTTGTTGTCACAATAGATTGTAGTAGGTTCCTCTTGCTAATGCATTAGATCCTTCAAGATTCTTCGCATCCAAACTACTTGACATGCTACTGATGTACCTGCTACACACTCTGCTTTTGCTGATGAGATTGTCACTATTGGTTGTTTCTTTGATCCCCATGCCAAAACTCATGTTCCAAGATGGAATGGATATCCAAATGTACTCTTTCTGTCATCAATACTCCCTACAAAATTGCTATTTGTATATCCAACCAACTAAAAATTATTTGAAGTAGAATACAATATGCCATGATTCATAGTTCCTACAATGTACCTTAATAACCTTTTTCCTGCTTGCCAATGTGAATTCTTTGGTGCATCCATGAATCTAGAAATCAAACTAACTCCATACATTATATCTGGCCTAGTTGTTGTGAGATACATCAAACTACCAACCACTTTTCTAAATATAGTTGAATCAAAATCCATTTCATTATCTTCTCTACTTAGTTTTGTTCTATTGCCACATGAGTAGAAATTGGACTGCAATTTATCAATCTAAACCTCCTCAAAACATGTTTTGCATATTTACTTTGACAAATGAAAATGCCCTTATCATTCTATGTGACTTCAATGCCAAGAAAAAATTTCATCAAACCCAAATCTGTCATCTCAAATTACTTTTTCATTGCTGATTTAAACATGTCAATAGAAATATTACCTATAAAGGTAAAATCATCAACATATAAGCAAACAATCAAAATATGACCTTATTCATTGACTTTGATGTATAATGTAGGTTCACTAGTGCTTCTGCTAAACTCATTATTTGACATGTATGAGTCTATCCTACTATACCATGTTCTTGGTGCTTGCTTCAATCCATAAAGTGCCTTCTTCAACCTGTAAACTTTTTCTTCACAACCTTTTATTTCATAACTTGGTGGCTGCTCCACATAAACCTCTTCTTCTAAATATCCATTCAAGAAAACTAATTTTACATCCATTTGATAAACCTTCCAATTGTTTTGGGTTGCAATAGCTAGTACCATTCTAATAGTATCAAGTCTTGCTACAGGTGCAAATGTTTCATTATAATCAACTCCATATTCTTGTGCAAATCCCTTAGCTACTAATTTTGCCTTATATTTGTCAACTTCTCCATTTTCCTTATACTTAATTTTATAAACCCATTTCACTCCTATGCATTCTTTATCCTTAGGTAAATCAACTAGATCCCATGTATCATTTTTCTCAATAGATTCCATTTCATCATTCATTACATTAATCCAATGTTCTTCCTTAATTGCATCTTCAAACTATATAGGATCTTGAGCAAATAAAGCAAAATTTGATTGTAAATCTATCCTATCTCCTTGATCATAAATTTCTTGCAAACTTCTAGTTTTCTTGCTTTTAAGCCTTGGTCTTAATGATGCAAGTGTAGGATTTGAGTCATTACTTACTTGTGGACTTGATGATTCTCCTTGCTCAAGTTTCCTTTGTAAGTTTTCACCTTGTGGACTTCTTGTCTATGTTCCTCCTTGCACATTTGATTGTTTTACTTGTTCTCCTTGACCTTTATCTTCTTGTTCTTCATATGGTATTGTTCATGTACTTTTTGAACTTTTTGAAATGTTTTGATTTTTTTTGGATTTTTGAAATGTTTTAATTTTTTTTTTTGGACTTTTGAGATGTTTTGATGTGTCAAAGGATGAAAATTTGAGTAGCCTTTATGCTAGAGACCAATGACAAGGGGAAAACCAAGTCTAGGTGCAAGGAGATAGATGGGATTGATGGATGAAAGGGTGGGTGATGGGATAAAGGCGCATGATATATGGATGGATGGAAAGGATAAGTCATAGTGAATGAAATGGATGTATGCATCATAAGAGAGCAAGGATGTGATTTCCAAAGACTATGTTGCATAGGAATAACATGCCCCATTCTAGGTACAAGACTTAGGATATTTCATGACAAAGCTTATGACAATAGGATAATGATAGGCTTGTTTGGAAGGATGAGGTATATCAAGAGATACCTAAAAAAACATGTTTCAACATTTTCCCCTATATCTTCATCAAGATCCAAAGAAGAAAGGTGGTTGAATGGACTCAATATGATAAGTATGCATGATGACTAAAGATGATAGGTAGGATGGAAATGATATGACATGAAAATGATAGGTTGGATAGACATTGTGCCCCCAAGTGTAAGTGACATAGAAGATAAACCTACACATGACACCTATTTGCTAGGTTTTCATCATGGTACTTATCCAAGGTGCCTGTTTACCAAGTTTTCACCGTTGGACAAAAGGATTTCTCTTTACTTTTTTTTTTACTTTTTGACTTTTTAACTTTTTGACTTTTTGACTTTTTGACTTTTGGATAGGAGGGACTGACGTGTCTAGTTGCATGAAAGGTTATAGTCCCACTAGGGATGGATGTCATTGCATGGACCATGTCAAGTGTCATTAAGCTCATAGATGTTGGTAAGGGGTGACATGAAAGGGATGAATTAGGTAGATGGCAGATTATGAAAGGATTATGCCAGAATGGATGGGGACTAGTGGATGATGATGTGGATTGAATAGGCCTTGTGCAAAAGGATGGATGAAAGGTTTATGGAAAAGCATGGACCATAGGAAAGTGATCAAGAAGATATGTAGCATAGTAGTTGAAGGATGGGGAGGTGGAAGTATGTGGGATTGTTGTGAAATGGAAGGGAACCATGACCAATGGTTGCACACACTATGATAAATGGTGAAGCTTTTGATGTGGATGGGGTGTAGCAAACAATGGAGATGTTTGCTTAGGAGGTGGTGAATTAAGTGTTTTAGGTACCCACATAGATTTAGTATTTTTATGATTTTTTATTTTCTTGTGGGGTTTAGGAATTTGAGACTTTTGAATGGAATGAGAATGTGGGATGGAAGTGGATGGTTGGGATTTTTGTAATGTAGATGCCTCATTTGACTTGCTTTCCTTTTTCTTAGGTACCCAAACCATTTTAGTTTTGGCCTTTACTTTTGGAGGTATGGGCTTATATAACTTTTTAGATGGATTTTTCTTTGACTTTTTGTATTGATGTCCTAAGGCATGAGAACACTTAGGATTTTTTACTTTATAGGTAGAGGCATTGAAATTATTGCTTTTGAATCCCATGGGTATGGTGGAATGGGTGGAAGCTTCATTTTTATACAATGTGTGCATTAATTGGTCATGATTAAGATGTTTAGAGGATTTATGGGTAGATGGATAAGAGGATTGAATGGTAGGGATATTAGGTGTTGGAAGTAATGGTGGTAAATTTGATGGTGGGAAATTAGGAGTTGGAAGGAATGGTGGAAAATTTGATGAAGGGATATTAGGAGTTGGAAGCAATGGTGGAAAAGTTGATGGTGGAAGGTGTATGGTCACATGCTTTTGACATTTGTAGGATGATGGAGAGGGGATGGCAATATATGTTTTAGGGATATGATAGGCTTTATGATGGAAAGTGGACTTAGGAGGCATGGAGGAAAAACAAATATCTTTAGGTTGTTGTCCTTGGGGTGTATGTCCAAGGCCATAAGAGCATGGAGGGACTTTGACATGTATAGGCTCCAAAATACTTTGTTTATGAATGTCTAGACCTTTACCTTGGTGATTCATGTTTTGGAGTGCGCAATGGACAATGGGACTAGGTGTAGGTGAAACACTATACACAAGTTCCTTATTAGATGGAGAAAATGACGCAAGGGAAGATAATGGTTTTTGTTGTTCTAAGGAGGAACATTCATGAATGAGGGTGGAAAGAACAATAGGATATGATGGAGGATTTGCAATGGGGTCGATAGTGGGGGATGGAGGATCATTAGGATCTTGATTAGCATTGTGTTCACTTAGATCCAAGGTATTTGTTTGATCTTCTATGTGTGCTTGGGAGGCATGTGTCTCATCATGGGAAGTGGATGTTTCTGTATCATGGATGCATGAGGTGGCAAGCTCCTGACCATGGAATGCATAAAGTTGGCTAAGAGGATCATCATGGTCTTCTTGATCATAAAAGGGGCCTTGATCAAACATGGAGGATTGATCATGAATAGTATTAGGTATGTTACAAATGGAATCATTGGGAGGGTGTTGATCTTTATGTGGATGAGGGGGTAATGTTTCCACAAGTTTAGGTTTGTGCTCTTGACATACCTCATGAATTATTTGAATGGAGGTGGAAGGGGATTTCTCATGGAGAGACTTGTCATGTTCTTGATGGTCAACAACATAGGAGCATGATAGAGGGTGACTTGGACTTATGAAGGGAGAATCTTGAATTGGCTCGAGGGGTGGTGGATGACATGGTTGGCTTGAAGGACTTGGCATGATGTTTGATGACTCTTTTGTATGTTCAAGAATATGAGTTGGATGACATGGCGATGTTTGATTCCTTGCTAGTAGCCTTTGGGTCACATCCTTTGTAGGTGTAGGGGTGGAATATGTTGGCTTAGGGTTTTGGTTTTGATTGGATGATGGTATGATAAATTTATAGGGTGCATGTGCTAGATTGGTATTCCCCTCATCAATGGTTGCATTAGAACATGATGAAGTTTGACCATGTTGCAAGGTAGAACTTAAAGTCACATGTGTTTGTCGTGATGCGGGTTGATAGGTTGATGTGGCATTGAAATATGAAGAAGTGGATGGATTAGATTGGTATGAGGTGGAAGGAGAAGCCCCTTGAAGTCTGATTTTATGTTTTGGTTTTGTTTCATGATTTGAACTAGAGAAAGAGACTCCTTGAATTATGACTTCAAGCTTAGGTTTAGGATTGGGCTTGTTTATGATTATGACTATTTTTACAAGTGGTGACTAGGACTAGGTTGGTGATGGTGATGATGTGGAATAATCAAATTGGATGACTTGATTGATTAGGATGAAATGGATAGGATGTGGCTAAGAAGAGTGATTAGGATGAAAGTGGTTGGATATGAATGTGTTGGAAGAACGTGTAGAGTGACATATCTTTATGTGTTTGGTGTTTAGCTTGATTTGGAAATGTTTAAATGAATGATCATACATGCACATACATGAATCGCACACGCAAGACACATAAGCAAGTTTGAATGTGAAATTTATGAATGTGATTATTAAGCACACATTTGAAGAAGACACATCAACAAGTCCTAGAACTAGTCAAGTGGGTATGGCCAATTAGGTCTCAAGCTAGTCTACACAAGGTTGACTAAGGATGATTTGAAAGCCAAATCCTGCCATATAGCTGGAAGAAAGGGGTAACCCACCCTTCACCTTCACTTCCCAAAGGTATAAAGTTCTTTGGGGCTTAGCCAAGAGTGACAAGATTTTAACTCCCAAACAAGTGTGTCTTTCGATTCACACTTTGATTGAGGTCATCCCCAGGGGTGATGAAATCCCCTAGCAGGCCTCCTATGAAGGGTTTGACAAAATTAAACCAAGTGAGGTGTTTGTGATCACACATGCACTTGATTCACACTCGCAGTTGTTAATTAACCCTTAGAAAGGAAATGTGTGTAAGAAAACAATAAAAGCACTCATTCTTTTTAACCCCAAATCAAGATGTTTGATTGAAGAAAAAATTTGTTTTAAACCCAATTTATGAAGTGTGATTGAAGACAAAATTCGTTTTAAGCCAATTTCAATTATGTGATCAAACAAGATTGATTTATGCCCTAAATTGAAATGTGTGAAAAATAAGATTAAGAGATTAAAAATAGAATGTGTGCACCTAATTATTCACTTTCCAAATTTTTATTTTTTTATTGATCCCAGTGTTTTCCTAGCTCTATATGATTCACCAACAAGTTGCCAAGACAAAAGAAACAAATTAAAAATCTGCTAGAACAAAAGTCATATGTGCTAAAGAATATATGCAAATTTGATAACTTTAATTCTATAAAAGTTGATAAAAACCTACACCATTGGATAGAATATGAAATTCTACCCCATTTTTTTAAAAAAAAGCACTAAAAAAGACCAAAAAATGACCAAGATATGGCCATTTTAAGATTGACAAAGAAAAATGTTGAAACAGTGATATATGCACTAAAACAGAGGCTGTATTCACTAAAACAGTGCCAGATGCGCTAAAAGAAGTCCTAGATGCACTAAAAGAAGTCCTAGATGCGCTAAATTTTTTTTTAAAAAAAATATTATTATTATTTACAATTTTTTTAATGGAATGGTATATATGCGCCATTTTGTTCCATATATACGCTGAAACAGTCCCTAGATGTGCTGCAAAAACCCTCAAATGTGCTACAGAAACTCTTGGATGTGCTAAAATGGAAAATTTTGCCAAAAATTTGAATTCTAGAACGCAAAATCCTATCAGAAAACTTGTAAATAAATGTTAAAAATAGGGCAATGCCCCACAGTGGGCGGCAAAATGTAGATAGGGAAATAATCAATGAAAGGTTTAAATGCATTGAAGATAATAAAAAAATTAAATCCTATCAAGCACAATAGAGTACAAGAAAATATGAAAATCAAAATAAGAAGCAAAATGCAAACTGATCTCAAGCTAATCTTGATTTATCTCCACTGCTCTTCTCCACCTGCACAAGGAAGCAAGATTTTGAAGGTTGATAATAGAGGAATGTTGGTTGGTCAATTCTGCAGCATAACGATGTGATGAAGATGATAGATGGTGATTGAAGAATTATTTTGACAGAGTGAAGATGCTAGAAGAAGATTCCATCCAAATGGCTTGTGAAAGGTTTGATTTATAGATTTTCAATGGAAAAAATCTTAGCTGGCAAAGATCAACGGTTGAGATTCAGTCTGGTAAAATGAATGGTAAGAGATTTTCGAAAGTTTGACAGAGAGATAGAAGGTTTCCTTTCTTCAATTTTTCTCATTCAGATTCAAAGGAAGGTTGCCATTTGAAGAATGAGTTGAAATGAATTTCATAATTAAATTAATTAATTTATTTAATTATATGTGGGGATGAAATTAGAAGTTTGCATAATTAAATAAGTAATATTTAATTATGTGTGAGACGATTTTAGAAGTTCGCATAATTAAATAAGGTATATTTAATTATGTGTGAGAGATGATTTTAGAAGGTAATTAAATATTTAAAATATTTAATTATTTGTGGAGTGAGAAATGGTATTAAATTAAATATTTATAATATTTAATTTAACTACGAGATGAAGAGAGTGTTCGAAGGAATATTCCCTTATTTGAATTCAAATATTCAAATTTAGAATAGTATGATAATTAATATAAATAAATTGTAAAATTTATTTAATTTAATTAAGAGGAGTATGGAATATGGTTATAATTAAATAAATTTATTTATTTAATTAAGATAGAAGAATTATAAAAGTGAACAATATAAATATATAATTAAATTTATTTATATGTAGATTGAATTATAGATTTAACTAAATAACTTGTATTTAATTAATTACCAGACTTATTATAATGTGACCATTTTTAGGTGCATACAACAGCTATTTCAAGAATTCCCAATCTACAAAGTCTTTTCATACACCCAACCTTCACATTCCAACAATATGCATGCATGCAACAAAGCCCATATGTTGCTAGGGAAAAAAGTGAAGAGAATAGATTGAAAGCAATGTCAGATTCAAACTCTTTACAAACGTAAACTGTATTTGAACCACTACAAGTATGAAACTTTTTTATTTCCTTCACTACCAATATTTATAAAGTTTCTTTGTTGTAAATTATATCTCTCTTCTTACTTAGTACAAGCTCCTACCATTGCTCGCTTACATTATGCTCTCATTGTCTACTATCTACAAACTACTCAACCGAAGCTAACTAATAGTTTTTAATGAAATTCAACTTCAACATTCTCATTTATATTAGTTGTTTTTTACATACTATTTGTTGTAAATTATATCTCTCTTCTCACTTACTGCAGGCTCCTATCATTGCTCATTTACACTATGTTCTCATTGTCTAACAACTACAAAATCCTAAACCTAAGGTAACTAATAATTTTTCATGAATTTCAACTTTAAAATTCTCCTTCCTATTACTTGTTTTTAAAATACTAAATATATGTTTTATTTCTTATAGATACATTGGAGTTCAATGTGACCATGTTACAATATCGTTATACCATTGTACTCAATTGCAAACATATATATATGCTTATTATACATTATTTTATCTCATTAACTTAAATTCCACTTTATTTCCATACTATTTCCATTTTAGTTTTTTAATGTGTTGTTTTAATATGTTGCATTCATATTCAATTAATTCAACCAATACGTTTACAAATAATCAAATTAAAAAAATACTCATTTGCATTTTACTTATTACGTTTCTTGCCTTTTTAGATTGTTTCTAAGTATACAAATATTATTTCATTTAATAATATGACTACAATAAATAAAATTAGATTATTGCATAGAACTTTTGGATTAGATTGTGTTTGAATTTTTTTGCATCAATGTTTCGAATCACACTCCTTGATTCACAATCAAGTAACTAAAATTAGATTATCCATTCAATTAATTGGCGTAACCCATTGCACACCACAAGTGCAATCGCTAGTTTTAGTTCAATTTGGGACCATACCCAGTGTAAGGTTTTTGGAATGTTCTCTTATTGACGCTAAGCTTAAAAAAATATATACGAGATCTATGTTTGGCCTACAAGAATTGTGAATTTGTATGATTTTCATGTGGTTAAAACTTCCATTATGTGAAAGAGACCACCTTGGTTTGTGCATAAATGATATTGAAGAAAATTTTGATATATAAAACATTTAGGTTGTATTAATCTTATTTTTATTTGGTTATTTTGTTCAAAACATCACTTTTAGCCCAATAACTATACATTGTTTGACCTTATAAATATATTCTCATATCACTTCTTATCATCTCCATGAGGTTTTTTTCAGGTTTTGCAAATAGTATGAGTATACCATTTACTTTTCGTTTGACCATATATCGGTTTACTTTTGCGTGGAAATAATAATGAGTGTTGATCTCAACCATATTTAGGCCAAAACTTATCAAAGAACATAGGTCTAGCTTGTATTAGGTTTAATGGTGGACTATATAAGAGGTTTATCCTAGACTATTAATAGGATTTTGAAAGAATTATAGAGTGTTATCCATACTAATTCATTAAACAGTAAATTATCATTATTGATATTTGAGGATACAATGTGGTATATATTATAAACATAATTGTACCTTTTATAGATTTCCTTAAGCTAAAAATTATTTTTATTAGATTAAGATTGGAAGGGCTAGTACCCAATCCCATTAAAAAAATAGCCATTAAGGCAAATGAGGGGCTCACAAGAAATGAAACACCCAACAAACTAAAGTAAAATAATAAAAACTTAAACTTAAACAGTTTGACCAATAAATAGGGATAGAGACAACACCAAAAAAGACTAACCCAGGACCACAGAACACCTACAGGTCTCCCAAAAACTTGAGACCCATGATCACACTCCATACATGAGGCAAGTAGTGGAGCTTCTCCTCAAAAGATAGAGGACCTTTTTGCATATTCTAAGTATCCATCACAGCATGCAAAGCCAAGCTATCAACTGCCTTCCCTCTCTCCCACTTGTGACCATCATCACACACTTCCTCAGCCACCTATTCTCCCTAGCCCTTTCAAATTTCTTGCTGGTAGAGATGAATAGTGATCTTAGTGTTCTTCATGGTAGGCTTACTATAATCTATTATGACCTAGGGGCACTAAGTGGTTTTTTCCTACTTCCTATGTGTGACTTTAATCTCCTTCTAAAAGTTCTTTTTTTCTTCCTCCATGTCAACAATATCATGCAACTCTTTCAACTCCTTATCCCATCTAGTCTAGTGCTCAAATGACTTAGTGAAAGAAGCTAGCATTTCCCAATGTATTTTTTCCTCCACCTCACCCAACCAAGAAACCTACTGCAACAATATCTTAGTTTCCAAAATCTTAATTCTCTCTTTAGCAGTAACCACTTGACCCAGGAGCCATTTAAGGTATCATTTTGGACATTAACTGTCTCTAAAATTTCATTAATTTTTGCACAAAGGGAGTTTCAAGGAACCTGAGTGTTAAAAGTAGCATGGGGTTGAGCACTAGTCCCCTTCAAATTGATGCGGAAATTGGGGGAATTTTGATCACTAGGGTTAATAATAGGGGGTGTTGGGGGATGTTAGACACCTTTGCATGAGTAAAGGAGTGCATGGGGGAATTAGTAAGGATCAGATTCCATGACTCATCATCTGAGTTGTCCAAATCACTAGACCTAGAAGTAGAAATAGGCATGGGCTCAGTCAGGGGAGAAAATTTTATGGGATTCAAAGGGGTTTCCTCATTAGTAGGGGTTTTGTCATGGGCCTAAGTGAAATAGTGAGCAATAGAAGGCGTTTCATACATAGTAATGGAGGGATTGGGATCTATCGTGGCATCATGAATAGCCAAGGTATTCTTTTTTACAGTGGTAAGGGAGGGTAATACAATGGCCTGGTACTGGAAAAGATGGAATATGAGGCCTTAGTGAATGGGTAAATTTCTACTTTTACCCTGGACATTTTTAACAGTTTGTTCAAGAGAGGACGAAATCCAAAATGGAAAGTTCATTTTATATTATATTGAAAGTGGTTACTCATAGGAAAAAAGTGAGCATGAAAGTGATCAAATTGGCCTTCGAGGATAACATACCTCATGAGGATTTTAGCCACCTTACTCCAAATGCAAAGAAGATTTGCATGGTTGAAACCATTATGGAGTCTCTTCACTTTTTCACCTTCTTTCAACAAATGTTCTATATCTTTCTAATAGCTAGCCTTGGGTTTACGGGGGATGCAAACACCCTCCAACAAGAGCCTCATCACTTCCACAATAAGCTCAATCATCACCGTGAAGGAATACCCATCAATAGTCAAGGTACCATCTACCTAGGAGGTAGCAAATTCCACAAAGATCTTAGGGTCATGCCCCAACATTCCTTCCACATAAGAGGCCAGCTTGCCTTATTGTAAGATAGGCCAAACCTCGTTGTCTTGTTTCCACATTTCATAGCTAATAGGCTCCTCCTACACTAACTCACCTCCCATAGTAGAATTTGAAAATTACAGAGCTAGGCAATACAGTTTGTAGAATTGCCAATATGAATACCAAAGCCACATGTTAATGAGTTTATGAAAAAGAAAAGGGATTAATTTTCCATAAGTGAAACTAGTGGAAAATCTCCAAGAGTGCTGACAATAGATCCAAATCGATCTTAATTTGGTAGTACTTTAGCATCATGATTTTGCACACATGCCTAGGGATTTACGAAATATTTTCTCCTATTACTAAATTTGGTGTGAATGTGCCAAAGTTAGGAAGCCCATCAACAACATTATTGTTGTTTCTAAACACATAAATAGACCTATATTTTAGGGCAATCATTAGATTTTGAGCTGCTGACATGGGGTCCTAGAGAGTCCAACAAGGATTAGCATTACCTCTCAACATCATGATTGTATTTTTGGAATCCCCCTCAATAATCAAATTGGAAAGTCTATCTTGTGTGGGAATCCAAATGTCATGAAAGGCCACTTGCACCTCAAAAAAACTATATGATTGGACCCCCAGGTTCAATGCATAAGCCAAAATTAAATTACCCTTGTGGTCACGAATGACCCCAACCCCACTTGCCCAACCTAGCTTAGGCTTAAACTACAAATATTTATTTGCACATCTAGATATAAATTTTGAGTTAGAATGTTGTATATCTATATGCATATGTACACATATACATATGTATATATGCATATACCTATATAGGAAGAATACCTATTTGTAGCTATAAATATGAATCTATATATGAATTCAAAATAAAAATCATTAAAAGACTAAAACACAAACTAACGACTTAGATTATTTTTGATAAGATAAGCAGGGAAGGGCCCTAATCCCAAACAAAAAAAACAATTCGGCTGAATCACCTGACAAAACAGACTAGCCAAACATAACCACTAGTCAAAAACAACATGGCTAGAATAGCAAAAACAAACAAACCAATAGTAAGGAGCTACTAGTAGGAAACAACCTAGCAACAACAAGGAAAAAAAGCTCAATCCCCTAAGCTAGGAACCAAAGCCACCAAGGGCTTGTTACATAGAATATTGGCCTTCTTGGAATTCTTCTTTCGTTGTACAACCATCCAAGATGAATCTAAAATAAGATTAGTTGGAACAAAAGGGGAAGAATCCCCTTTAGAGTAACAAACAAGTGGAGCAAAAGATGCTTCAAGTGAAGCATTCAAGACCGTGGCCGAAACAGTAGGAATTGAAGTTAAACCAGCATTGTTGAACAAGAGGGCAGCATATGACTCGGGGAATGCAGCACACACATCATGCGGAGCAACCAAATCTTAACCAACATAGAAGAAGCCACTGGAGGAAAAATGCCATCAATAGCATGTAAACAACATACATGTAAAATTTATTAGTAAAAAGGATAATATTTTTACTATTAAAATAGTATTTGTGAAATAGTTAGATTTGTCTTTATTTTTATATATACATACATATATTATATATTTGTATGTGTGTATATAGATATTCGTAAATGTATATATAACCATATACATTTACTAATATACATATACGTATACATATCTGTATCTCGTATTAAAACAAAGCTTATAGTAAAGATACAAGAAACAAACGTGCATATGACTAGTTCGTGGAGTACCAAAGAAATAATAGTGCAGGAATTCTAAAAAAATAGCTTTAGTTATTTTTTCACGTGAAGACTAGAAACACTATACATTTTGTGGTTGTGAAATCTTTGAATAACATATAATAATTATCGTGGTAAATAAATTTAGTTGTATGAAGACTTACCTTAGTTGAGACAAGATTTTATTTAATAATTGTAGGGGGTAGCATGTGCTCGAGGGAGCAAGGGACCAAATCCGTGCGCTAGAGCCAATATTGGTTCCCATGGCCGAGTTGTACAGGTGTGAGGTGAGGTAATATGCATGGCCAGCTAGGCGAGTCAGAGAGTATTCGCAACCAAAGTGAGCCATTTGGAATGACTTGCTCGAGCGATCTATCTAGGTCGACATCCTGGGGCGAGCCGTAGAGAAAAATCACTGCGGAGTGCAAGGCCGAGCCGAGATGGACGAGACAATTCTCAAGATGAGTGTTGAGTGCGACCGAGTGGCATGGGACATAGACGTGGCTATGAGAAATGAACAGATGTTAAAGGCGAAACAGAGGTCGAGTTTCGAAAATAATGTCAAGGTCAAAAGTGGAGCGATGAGGTTGGGCAGGAGACATGGATCCCGGGATACTGAAGTGGGGCTCGGAGTAGGTGATTTGTGCAGAGGCGCAGTATACGTCAACAGAGTGGACGAAGAGAAGTGCAAGGGGACCTAAAAGGAAAGAGAGCTCGCAATGGAGCTCGCATGTGTAGATTCTGTAAGGCATGTGCACAAGTCGAATGCTTAAATGGGTTTGCAAGATTGGGATGGTGTAGTCAGAGAACCGAAAAGAATCGTCCGCAAGGACTGTGAGTAGAGTTTGTCAATGCAGCGCAGAGTTCGACCTCCTGATAAGAAAGAAAGTGTGCTTTGATCCTCACACTGGTCTAGCCCCGTGACAGTATATATATGCACTTCTTACGTCAAAGGTTCAACTATTTTTAATCGTGCTTGAATTCTTTTATCACTAATTAATTAGTATGTTCTTCTAATACTAATCAACCATATTGCAGCTAGACAAGATTTTCTATTTCAGTTAGACAAGATTTTCTATAATATAGAAATTTAATGTTAATATATTCTGAGTATTATATATTTTTGATTGTGAAATGAAATCAATTTGATATAAATGTGTGTGAACATATAACATGAATATTCTTTCTGGAATGTGTAACTTATTATATACAAAAAAATCAAACTAATGTAAAATTATTGATTGTATTGTTAGTTCATAGTGTCTTCTTATTTACAATTCAACTCATTGTGTCATAATTAGCTAAAGGAAAAATAGAGTCTTATGATAGATTGTTTATAACTGTTTTCAACATTAGTTCTCATATGACATGATCCACTTATAATTCCATTAGTCTACTACCTTCGTGAATGGTATGGCCACTTTGTAATGGAAGTTGTGCATGTGACTGCTAGTCTGTCGTTGGAGGAAAAGCACATAGGTGATGATCTCCCTCTTGCAGTTGATGTATGTTGAATATTTGATTACTCAAACATGTTATCTTGAATACTTGATTACTCAAAGATGTTATTTGAAACTTCACATGACTTGTAGACTATTGATGTATTTTAGAATTTGTATAATATGACATTTCAACGATACTTGTTGTATGCAGTTATATAAAGAAATATTGATCCAAGCTTTGTTTAAATGAAATTATTCTTATAATCTTTTCGATGACAACTTCAAGATGAAATAATTTAATGACTATATGTTAAATTGAAGTAAATGATTAAATATGTTATATGAGTTACATTTTATATTCCTTGACACTCATAATCTTTGTTTAATTAAGTCAAATAAAAAGTAAAATAGTTTATGGTATTTTTTAAGAGAATTTTAATATGATTAAGTGGATGAATGCTTGTTTTTCACATGTTAATGGGATTGCAACATTAACTAATAATATGCTAAAGAAGAGAATATTACCACACCACAAAATTTAGATTGATGGTTAAATATATCATATAATATACCTAGATATAAAATATATTTTTTATAACTAAATAATAAAATTGGTGATTAGAACAAAATCTACAAAAGTAAAAACTCTTTTGTGAAAAAGTGAATGATAACTAACACAAACCAAACTAACACAAGCCTATATTTATATGCCAAGCTAGGTAGGTCAATAATATTTAAGAAATAAATTAATTTTAAGAAATACTTGATACACAATATCTTAATTTTACACAACTTAGACAATGTAAATGTTAGAAAATATTTTTTATATAGATTTTTTGAGTTGTAGACTATAATATTGTGAAAATAGAAGTTATATGATAAAGACTAATATACAAATCCCTTTACAATCTATCACATTTATGAAAAAGAATTTACAAAATCTATTTTGTAGTTAATATATTGACTATTTGATAACATAAACAAATAATACATTGACTATAACAAATGTATAAATTAAAATAACAAATTTAACACAACCATTGAATTATTATGACAGTCAAAATTAGATAGATATTTGTTGCAAACCATTGGCTTTTTAATGGTAATATAAACATTGTTCATTAAAAAGCTACACGAATAACTGTACAAGACAACACTATAGTACTAATAAAAGAAAATATATCATTTTAAAATGACATTTGTAAAGAGATATTAAAAGAAAAAGTACAAGGAAACGCCATCAAAACCAATCACATTAAACATTTTTAAAACTTTATGTCTAAAGCAAACATAGAATAAAAACAGGAAGCGTTAATCTAATCAAGAAAGAAAACAATTAAAATAAGTCCTTGTAGATTTTGCTTGTTCTGGATCATCGCCTACATATCTAACGGCATCTATGAACGTACCAATATAAACACAGGCACACTCCATGATTTGTGTAAATACACGATTAACCGTCGCTCTTCAATGTGGACCAGAGACTTACGACGGTTTCTGCAAAAACAATAACTGCTATAATGACGGCCAAGACGAGCCATGGTTTTGAGAAGTATTGCTCCCACATTTCAGCGAACCAGACCACCCATTGTTGGCCGATGTACCCATTCAGCTCCCTAGTGATCTCGTCAAAATGGTTACATTTCGGTATCCATCTGGAACTGTTCATATCGTTCCACATTTTGGCCACCTCTTTACTGTCTCCCAGATTGTTCTGAAGGATTTTCTCCTCTCTCAGAACGTCTGCATCTTCTTCCGTTTCCACCAACTGGGACATGAACAGAACGAATCGAGTGACAACCTTTTGATCTTCGTCGCTACTCATCTCCAAAATTTCACTGCTTCCACTTTTATAGCATGCCTCATATGCCAATAAATTTCGGAAAATTGCTTCCGTCCATACCCCAACATCAATCTCTGGAAGAAATAGCCGGCCAGTCTGCTTATCAAAAGTGATATCATGGATCCCCCCTTTATCCATTACTTTGAACACCACTCCTGCTTTCTTAAGTTTTTCTGCACCGTATGGAAGATACCTTTCATCGCTTAACTCAGGAATTTCCTTTTTTCTGATACAAGGCCTGAAAAGACAATATAGAAACTTTAGGACGGGGGATCTGAAATCACAATCAGAAGCAGAGGAGCCAGAAGTGGAAGACTGCATCTTGAAATGCTTCTTGTAAGAAAACCATGAATCTTTAGAGACAAGCGTAAGTCGTAAGCAATCCAAGAGGTGTTTGCATCCGATCAAATTGAGAGTGCTATTACAAGGCCATGGAGATTGGGACTTAATGGGGGATATATGGCAGCACAGATGGCGGAGCAAATCCTCCAACAGGGTCTTTGTTTGTGTCACCTCCATTGCTTTTTCAAGAACCACCATTGGCAGTTGGTTCTCCAGTTTCATCACATCCATTAAAATGGCGAAGAGCACCGGATTGTTACTGCGTTCATAGAAAATGGGATTTCTGGAACTTACCTGAGCAGAGGCATCATCCCATCCACTGTAAGTTGGGGGAAAGATGACGGTGCCGCCGCTGCTGTCCTCTTGTCGATTGAAACCCATCACGAAGGTGTTGAGAAACTCCAGCAGGAACGCCACGTCTACAAAGGACATCTTAGCAAATTTCTTTTTTGGGATATTAGATAAATCTCTGTCATATTTATCAGTTACATTCTTCCGATCACATACATCTGTAATAGCCTGAAGCTTTACCCTGTGCAGGCGTTCATCGGAGAGCTTCCAAAATCTTCTTGTAGCTAACAACTTGTCAGATTCCATTCCCTCAAGCTGCTTCCGCCGCTCCTTTTCTTTTTCTGTGAGTGACTCCTCTGCCCTCTGGCCATGATACAAGGAAGAGAAATTATGATAAGGGCCAATTGATACCATGGTGGGAAGGTAGAAATTGGCGCTTTCTCCCATAATGGCTATCGGTACTGTAAGAATGCATGCCTCTTTCCGATCCCTCGCTTCCTCTGCCTTTTTTGCTTTGTTAACTATCTCCACTACAAAATCCTCTGAATAAGGCCACAACATTTCTGGAGTAATGAGGAAAATCAATTACAAACTAAAAGTAGCCGATAGATAGCGTTCGCTTGCCACTTCTTGCTGTACATGTAGTAAAGCGCTCCTTGGTCGTATTAAAATAGAAAGAAAAAGAAATACATCTTGTTAATAATTCTCATTCCTAATAAAGAAAAAGGCAATGCCTCATTGCTTTAAAATAATTGAGAAGAATAAGAAGACAGGTGGGTCTCTGTTTCATTCACATAGCTTGAAAAGCGTACCGAATGGAGGCAATGAAATAATTCCATATAAACATTTATCAAAAGTAAAAAAGTTGATGGATTTCAAAAATTGTTAATGTAGAGCAAATAAGACTTTCTAAGGATATATTTCAAAAGAAGGCATGTCCACAAAAGGAATCAAACCAAGAGAATCGTCTTTCACTCTTTTTTATTAAGAAGGAAGGTATATCGAAAGTCATAATGCCTTAGAATAGAAGTTTAATATTTGAAATTTAAAAAATTTAAATATATTGTATATATAAAAAAAAGTTGTAGCTTCTTGTATATATTTTTGGAATGGCAGAAAAAATTAGTATTTTTTTTATTGTTGATATATTTAGATATTATTGGAGTGTAAGAAAAATAATTGTTGTTTAAATTTTAAGTAAAATAATCAATTAAAGGTAAGATATTGAATCCATCTCACTTATTAATGAGTCTTATCAATGATAAGATAAGGGTTCAAACATACAAAATTAAAAATCGAACCAACTTAATAAAGAACAATTCCTAACTAGTAACTTCATTTAAACCTCAATATTGAGTGTGTTGTAGTGACTTGTTCATTAAAGAATATGGATACAACTTAGTGGCATAATACTTTGTCATTTGATAATGAAATTTAACAATGTAAACTTATATAAAGAAATTGATATTTTTATTTTAAAATGATGAGTGTATGAGGTATTCATATGTTTTCTAAAAAATTAGATGAGGGGCTTGGACTTGATTTAAGACTAGAAGTTGATTGAAATAGTTGTGGAGTCAACATAGATAGGTGGAGAAGACCAATTAAGTAATCATGGAAAATTACCATTTAGAGCTACTAAGAGGATAATAATCATGAAAAGTGTTGTAAGGTTTCCTTTATTGTTGGAATTGGTTGAGAGAATATATCTATTAGTAAATAATAATATTTAATTATGTTATCCATGTGTGAGGTGGGGAATAGGTGTAAATAATAACAAATTATTTATTTGTGTGATATGGAAAAGGGGATTTAATTAGGTGATAATATTATCTAATTATAAGGACTATATAAGGTTAAGGGGACTTTACTAGGTGATATGTTTCCTTTGTTAGGATAAGGATATTCTAGAAAAATATCTAGGGGAATATTTACATTTCTACAAAGGTGTCATTCATCCAAAAATTATAACTCATGTACCCATAATCTAGAGATTTTTCTGGCTAACATACTATCACTATTATATGCACCATAAAATTAATTATGTTATTTAATGCAAGAGAAACCTCATTTTAATTAAGGTATCTAAGTAGACTACCATAAAAAACTTGTTTCATATAATTTTTCACTAGGGATTATGAAATGAGATAAGTGATGGATATTATTTATAAATTCTTATTAGATAGGTTTAGGTGTACTATTTGATTATGTGCTTAATTTTATATGTCATTGCACCAAAAAAAATTCACCAATAAGTTCACAAAAAAACTCTAATTTTGGGACATCATATGTGGGGAATAAAATATTATTAATTTTTCCTTATGTGGTGAGCCTTGGGGTGCAATTGTCTAGCTTTGCCAAAATATTTATTTTGGTAAATCAATTGAAATATTATTAGGGATTCCCATGAATTCAAGTATAGCTTCATCATTTTTAAATATGTACAAAGACAAGTATTTTATTGGTTTCAAGAAATTCTTTTTGGTGGATGAGTGCAAGGTTAATGCAATGTGTAGTGGTAGGTGTAATGGTACTTTAAGATTGGAAAATAGGAACAAAGTTCATGAAATCATCAATAACAACTACAACTATCTAGAAATAAAGCCCAAATACAATCCAAACATACCTATGGAATACACAACAACGATAAAATCAAAATAAATCAAGCATTGCCTTTACCATGTTGACATGATATTACTTCCATAGTTCTTCACTTTTCTTTGCTCTTAGATATTTGATATGCAAAATTGGAAGAAAGATTGAGATTGAAGATGAGTTTTCATTTTGCATGCTAAGATAATTAATTAAAGTAATTAATTATTATTGAATATACAAAATGAACTAAATAAATAAAATGAATGGTTTCCTTTATTTAGAGAAAAGATAAATTTAGATAAATTTAATAATTGAAATAATTACTTAATTTTGGAGTAAATTAATTAAAATTTACTCCAATTCTTAATGCAAACTTAGGAGAAGGTCATCTAGTTTTGATTGTGAGTGTTATTGTGTTAATTATGCATTTATATTAGTCATGTGCTTACTCTTTGTGTTGCGCACAAGTTAAAGTTACTTAACTGATTCACACATTTTGTTATCTCGCTCATATCTTATTCAAAACTCCATCATTTAAGGCCACATGTTCAGTTTTCTTGAGTCTACATAAGGATATTCAATCCTTAATTGTATTCATGCAATAATCAATAATCATTACTATTTCATCCCTTTTTGTTGTGTAATTTCTCATTTGTGTGTGATATGTTTCTCTTCAAAATATCATCAAGGGATTGTGGGATCTCAATCATGGATTATTTCATGGTATTAGAGCTCTAGATCCAAAGATCCTTTTTAGCTTTTTTGAAGAACTTTTTGCATTAGAAGCACTGTTGGGTGTTAATTTGCACGTCCATTCACAACAAGAAATCATGTGTTATCAAACAAACTATTTCTCCAAAATCACTATACAACACCATATTTGTCTTCTCATGGAACAATTTTATCTTTGAGGTTGATTTACCTTAGCATGCATCTATTGCAATTATGAGGTGGGCGTGAATTTTTTTTTTTTGTAGGTGAAACTATGCCTATTATGGTAATCAACAATTTGGAGTCTCAATATTTTGCATGAGTCATGAGGCTATGGAAGTATTTGTCTTTACTAAGGCAAAGACTTACCACTTGGAGGGCATGATTTTGACTTGGGATGCAATATTTTATCGTTGCAAATTGACTCATTTTGACTAATTGCAAATTGAGACATTTAGATCTTGTGGGAGGTAGTGTTTGATTTTGGTGTTAAGTATTTATTTA
The DNA here is from genome assembly GCA_007258455.2 of Sequoia sempervirens. Taxonomy (NCBI): domain Eukaryota; kingdom Viridiplantae; phylum Streptophyta; class Pinopsida; order Cupressales; family Cupressaceae; genus Sequoia; species Sequoia sempervirens. The sequence continues at coordinate 240,396,835 of VDFB02000015.1, forward strand.
GGTCGAATATTCTTCCTTGAAGGCATCACATTCTCATAATTTGTGAGCAATTTCTCTATGGAAAAGAAAGCAGCAAAGAATCTTGTAGAGGTTGAAGAAATCTACAAACAAAGGAAGAATCCTACGAAGGTGGAAGGCAACGCTCACATGCATAGGCAAACACCATTCCTTGTGTGAAGATCAGACACCACTTGTTCTTGGCAAACTGTGCCCAGCCATTGGGTGTAATTTAGTTCCTCGTAGGGCCATATGAAATATTCTTAGCTCACATAATTTATGAAGAGGCCAATCCATATTCTGCTAGTTTTGTGGTTTTATCTCATGAAGATGATTTTATCTTATTTTATTTTGTGATTTGGAACAACTTATCTTCTTAGATATATTGTATTTTATGTTAATACGACAATAGGTGATATGGCGCAACCCACTTTTTCAACATAGTGCTCCTCCAAAGGCAGATTTCTGTGAATATTTTCACCACAATGGAGGCAAATATAAACCTTTGTTTCTATATGAATGCATGTTTCTTTCCCTAATTTCTTTTTCATGCTCCTTTCTTTCTTCCTTATTGATTCTTTAAAAACTGTACATGCTTTGTGAGCACCACATGATAAAGATCTGGGAATATTTAGAGCTTTGTAAAAAATGAAATTATATAAAGTTGCATATGGGGATTTCTACTCAAAGCATCTAGTATAGGTTTCTTTCATTTTTCTTCTAAATAAACAAATTTAGAATATTAAAATTTGCTAATTAATTGCTGAGCTATGCACTACTCCTCTAATCAACAGCCAAAAGTCTTCTTTTGTTCTAAATTCCTATCTACATGAGCTTCTAGAGTCACAGCCTCGTGTGCTTCCAGAGTTTCTTTTTGGTAGGGTTCTTGACTACATGAGCTTCCAAATTTCCATCCTCATGTGCTTCTAGAGTTTCTTTCTAGTAGGACAATATTGAGCACTGGATAAACAATGGCATCATCGCAACCAGAGGGCATCTTTATAGTTCTTCAATAGTTGCAGCTTTCTTCTTTAGTTTGAATAAATTGTTAGGAGATTTTCCACCTGGATTTTCTCATTTCCTCTTTATTGATAGCCACATCACTTTTGTTGGCCCACCATCTTCATCATCTTTACATCTTGTTCTCTATCAATCTTCATAGTTTCTTGGATCAACATCATCACTTTTTGACATGTGGATGTGTGAGCAGTTTTTAGAGGCACACATCATCTAGATTTGGATTCCAAAATCACCCATTCTTTTGTTTTGGATTCTCCAATCACTAATGGATCCTTTTCTTACTAAGGGGAGAAATGTTGTTTGTAGGTAGTGGATCATTTTCCATCTTCAGGCATTCATCATTGGCATTGGAACTCTTTCATTATAGGGGGATTCATATCTTCTTTTTCTCTCATATTAGGGAGAAATGTATTGTACTTGCATGATAGATGTATTCCTTGGGCGTCAAATTGAGTCCTCCTTCTATCCTTCTTTCTTTAGTATAGTCATTCTTTTTCTCTCTTTTGGAGAGGGGTTTTTCCGATGTGGTTTTCTCCTTTTCTCTAGTTATGAGAGATTTCATGTTGTTCATGGGTACCCCATCAGGCCTTATGTTGGGACCCATTCATCATCCACCATTACATTCTATTCCTTCATCATTTATTTTCTTCTCCTTAGTTGTGATTCAAGGGGGGTGTTGGAGTAAATTAGTTAATATTTACTCTAGTGCTTCATGCAAACTTATGAAAAGGTCATCTAGTTCTAATTGTGAATGTTATTTCATTAATTATGCATTTCAATTAGTCATGTGCTTTACGTTTTGTGTTGCACACAAGTTAAAGTCACTTACCAGATTCATGCATTCTGTTATATCACTTATGTCTAAGTCAGAACTCCATCATTCAGTGTTAGAATGTTGAGTTTGCCTAAGTCTACATAAGGATATTCAATCCTTCATTGTATTCATTTAGTAATCAATAATAATTACTGTTTCATCCCTTTTTTACATGTAATTTCAATAATTTAATTAATATTTACTCTAGTACTTAATGTAAACTTAGGAAAAGGCCATCTAGTTGTGATTGTGAGTGTTATCGCATTAATTATGCATTTCAATTAGTCATGTTATTTACTCTTTGTGATGGATAAAAGTGAAAGTCACTTAAGTGATTCATGCATTTTGTTATATCACTCTTGTCTCAATCAAAACTCCATCATTTAGGGTCACATGTTGAGTTTTCCTAAGTCTACATATGGATATTCAATCCTTCATTGTATTCATTTAGTAATCAATAATCATTTACTATTTCATCCCTTTTTGTTGTGTAATTTCTCATTTGTGTGTGATAGGTTTCTCTTCATAATATCATCTAGGGCTTGTGGGATTTCAATCACATATCCTTTCACTTAATTTAGGAGATGGTGCATGAATTATTAAATAATTAAAGTAATTATCGATTTATAGATAGAAAAAGATAATGAATAATTAAATAATTAAAACATTTATTTAATTATAGAAGAAGATTCGATGATAAAAAATTAAATAAATATTGATTTATCTAATTAAATTAAATGTATAGAGAATAATTAGTGACATAATTAAATTTAAAAAATAATTTAATTATGTGGAAGATAGTTGTTTGAGTTAACTAGTTGCATGTGAAGTGAAGTGAAAGAAATTATTAGTTAGAAGAAAATTTAGATTTGCATGAGAGGAGAATAATGAATTAAATTAATTAATTATTTGAAGAATGTGCAAGTGGGAATTAGATAAATAAATAAAATGTTTTATTTATTTATGATGAATGGATAATATTGAAAAATATGGATAATTAAATAATTAAAGTAATTACTTAATTTAGGAAGTGTGAATGTGGAGAATTAAAGATATAATTAAATGAATAGGATTTATTTAACTAATGAAGAAGATTAATTGAAATGAATTAATTAAATAACATAAAATCATTTAATTAATAGTGAAACAATGATTTTAGATAATAATTAAATAATTGAATATTATTTAATCATTAGGGAAAGATGAATATTAGTGTTAAAATGCTAGTTTGCAAGTTAGGACAATTTTTGTATCTACAGGTACAAATACTTATATCATTGAATAGGGTGGTAAAATTAGTCAAGGATTCTTCAAAATCCTATCCTTTGACATTTCTATTAATACAACAAGCTCATATTGTAGGATCAAAGGAACCATTAATATCATATGATTCTTCAATTAATAACATTTATCTTAAGAAAAATCAATGCTAGTTCATTTTATCATTAAGTGTCTCTAGAGGACCATGTTCATGTTCATATTCATGTTCATTTTGACATTGAGTGTCTCTAGAGGACAATTTTGACATTGAGTTTCTCTAGAGGACATTGATGATGCCAAGAACACTCACCTTATCATGTTCGTTATACCTCTTTTTTGTATTTTCCATTATTTATTGTATCTCTCTTCTCTTTTTATGTTCCATTTTTTCCTTCCTTGTTTCCTTCTTTGGCTTTCTATGTTCAATTTCCCTATCAAATAATTTTTTTTCCTAATTTATTTTAGTTTCATATTATCTTCTATAACAATGGGTGTTAGTTTTTTTTGTGTTACATTACTCTTTTTTTACCATGGTGGTTATTTTATGTATGCTTTGATTAGTCAAATACTTCACGTTCCCTGTTTGGAGATCCTCCCCTTTCCATTTTTTAGATTCTCGAGATTCCTAAACCCCTCTCATGAGGATGGCACCTAGGAATTAAAATGAAAATTATTCGATTTCTTTATAGATTCATTTTTTGTCGATATTTGAATCCACAAATCTTGGTCTTAGTTTTTGGTCTCTTCTTTATTGCCTAACTACAGTCCCAAAAATGGAACTAATGTTAGTAAGAAAAGTGGGGGTCACAAAAACATGAATCTCATGTATTTGAGCTATGAGTTGAAATTATACCCTAGTGATAAGAATAATAGAAGGATTGGAGTTTGAATAAGAATAAAATATATATACTTGTAATCAAAACTAATTACATACAAATACTTATCTAATAGTACTCAACATATTACAAAATATATTCATGTAAATATCTGATAATTTTTATATATTTTTGGATCTATTGTACATTTTATCTTTATCATATTCTCATATGTTTATCTATCTCTCATATATCTTACTTAATTTATATACATACATTTCTAGTTTGGGATGTGTCCCTTACAGAATACATCATTTTGTTGTAAGTTCTAGATGAACTTATAGATATAGTTATAAAAAGTATCTTCCAAGAAAAAAGAGGGATATGTAATTTATACACCATTGGTTCACCTCTCAATTATGATAGAGTTAAATGAATATTTTTCTATCACCCACAATCTTTAGATAAAAGTCATATATAAGGTAAACCTTTCCACAATCATATTCTTCATATTTTATGAATGAACCCTAATGTGACTATATTTATATAAATATCAGACCCTTATAATTTCACACTACATGATGTCCTCTCCACAACCCTCTAATATAAAGTATTTATTTTTAAAATATTACAACCTAAATCTTTCATCTTTGATGATTCCATATTGTTCCCAATTCTCTATGTCTCAAGTCTTCCAAACACAAGCACAACATGTGGATTTTTTACATGAAATGCTAGCATTTAATGTTTTTAATTCTAATAGTATTGGAGTATTACCTTTCAATACATTTTTTTATTTTAATTCTCCTACATGTAGTTGTGTTGAACAAAATCAAACTAACTTGTTGTTTGGAAAAAATGATGTTTTATTTTTCTCACATTTTTCTCTTTGCATATATTGACTGAGTTTTGTAAACTCCCTTATGAGTTTTATTACCCAATATCTTCCTTCATGTGAAATGGTAAAAATTATATAAACATATAACATGTCACAATCTAGACTCTTTTCAACACCTATTTACATTGGTTTGAATTTCTCTACAAAACATTTCACTATTTGGATATCTATTTCCCCACTTGAAGGAAATATTTAGGTTACTTCTCCATCTTTAAATTCTTCTTTAATAGATCAGGTCGTTGATGATCGGGTTATGTTGAAATTGACTGATTCAACCCACAACTCCCATGAAATACTTGCAAGCGATTACCTATCACAATATAGAAAAGATCAACAAGCAAGATTGTGCTCAATAACTTGGGAATTATTATTGTTGCAACTAATGCACTAAATATGCTGCCATAGAGAATGAATTGCAATTAAAATGAATGAATCCTTATGAAAATGATGAAAGGTAAACCTATATAAGGGTTAGATTAGAACATGACAAGTGTCCTCATAGGAATGAATGAGACAACATGTTCTAATATTAGAGGCTTTAATCATACAAAAAAAACTAATTTATTAAAGAAAATAATGAAATAAAAGCATTTCTAAGTTTTGCTTAAGTGTAATAAAGCATAAAGTGACCCAATTAATTAATGATTAATTAATTAATTAGGTGATGACTTTATTACTCTAACACCCCACTTTAAGATTAACTAGGGAGAAACTAAACTATGATAAAGAAATCCATGATTGGATGGATTAATAGGTCTCGCCCTAATGAGCCACATGGGAATAAAACTCCCCTCCAAAAGATAGAAAATAAAAGAACATAATGCAGTAATAGAAGGATAGAAGGTGGATTACATGATAGCCCCAAAAGACAACTTCTATCACATAAGTACATATACAATGGTCTCCATAGGAGAGATAGAAAGAGACTAGAAGCCCCCCCCCCCACAATGAAGAAACTCATGTCGCAATGGTGGATGCTCGATATAGAATCTAGAAAGAGATCCTAAAGTGGAAAATAAAATTCCTCCCCTTGGGAGGAAATGGATGCAAAGGATAATGTCAAAGAAACCCTATGAAGAGTGATGAACCAATATGTCTCAAGATGTGTTCCTCTAAAAAGTGCTCACTTATCCACATGTCAAAAATCAATGATGACGATCTAAGATCTTGTGAAGATTGATGTAGAATAAGCTGCAAAGGTGATGAAGATGGTAAACCAATAGTAGTGATGTGGCTATCAAAAAAGACGAGATGAATGTCCTCAAGGTAATCCTCCAAATATGCAATATAGGACTCTACAAATAAGCATGATATATCTATGAGATATGAATCCCAAGTAGCTATTTCTGGAAGATGTATGATGTATTGTTGCACTGAATCAATAAGGGCCAAGGATGTGGCAATGCCAAACTGATGAGGAAAAACAAGAGATGTTGATGCAGTCTCGATCTAAAGAGTGGGAACATGAATGCAAGTTTCTGAACCGTCAAAACATGTAAGACATGTGATATACTCAAGATCCTCTAATGTGTCATCATCAAAGGGTATGGAATTTACATCTGCAAGAGGGATGAGACAATCCACAACAAGATCCTCTAGGTATGGAGAGATATCAAGTAAGGTTGTTCTACATTGTAGAAGAGAATGGAAAAAAAAAGATTTCATGAAAAAATCAATAGCAGACATTATGGCCAAGGAGCAACAAGAAAAAAACTTTACTACCCACAAATCTGCTCACAAAATTGACAATGGTATACAAATTTTTCCCTTTCATTTATGTTCACATTTCACTAAGTTTCCTTGCCTTCTATAGATAGTTATATGAGCAGATAGATATTGTCATCACACTCCATTCCAATGACATCTTCTTCTTCCCTTTGCTGCCATCTATTTGTTTGTTATATTTTTTATTGGTTAAATAAATTTGGCATAGGTGTATCAATAATTAGTACAAATGTTATCAAGGATTTTATCACCACTTAATTTTACCCCAAGGATGGATTCATCACTGCTAGATTACAGCTAGATGATATCAATCTATTTAGAACCTAGATTATAGGATGGAACACTTTAGTTTCCTATTATAGGCTGGAGGTGCACTGCCCACAAAAATCTCCTACTGTAGGGATCTTTTTGGAGTTATGAACTGCTTCAACTTCAATTCAATCGAACAAGATATTTTCAGTTGATAAATTATTCAATTGTAATGGTTTACTTATTTGCCAAATTTTGATATGTTACAACAATAATTAATTTGGACCTTGAGCATCTAGTCAGTATTGAGTTCTTTGGCTTTACAATTGTTTATTTTCTTTGCATCTATAAACACGAGGTAGACTATTTATAAGATAGAAATATTGATTCTTTTAATTATGTTGGGAATTTCATTATTTTTGTGTATTTTTGTCTTGCATAGAGTTACATCAACTACAACATCCAAATTATGATTTTTTCCTTTTGCATAGTAATTCTAATCGAGGATGAAATAGAGGCATGAGATTTGGGATCCCGTTCAAGTGAAATGAGTGATTGGGTTATATGTGGCTTTTTTTAATTACAACCATCAACAAGACTAGAGTGGAGTTGTTGAACCAATGATGCAGATTGTTCACATGCTCTACTATGATCTCATAATAAGGGAAAAAAATAAAAAAAGGCTCAAAATCTCTTGTAGCAGAAAATTGAGAAGGTTCAGGGAAAACAAATAACCAAAAAGGCTTATAAGAAGAAAAAAAAGTTTTTTGTAAATTTCTTGCTTGTCTATCTGAAAGAAAAAGAAAAAGAAAATATGATTTCAAAAGTAGAAGGAAGAGAAAATGCTGCAAATAAATGAAGTGGCCAAAAATTTGGATATCTAAGAATCCATGTTTTGCATTTATAATTCTTTACCAGAAGTCCCTGTATTTTTGTGGTTTCAGGACTTGATTCATGCAGGTTTCTCTCTTCAATTGGTTTCAACAAGGCACAATTTTATCTATAATCTTTTCAGTGTGTGGCTACAGACCTGTGGTTTCAGATGATCATTAACCAATGATGAATGCCTTCATGTTTTTTTGGTTTAGACTAATGGATTTTGATATGAAAAACCCTAGTTTTTGATGCTTGACAGAGCCTAAATAATTTTGAAGACTAATTTCTCAAATGTTAGGCATCTTAATGATGCCTGTTGTCAGTGAGAGGGAACTGTTGCTTATTGAGTGTCATTGTAGTAAGCGTTTGATTTTTCTCCAAGGGATTTTTTCTACAAATATCAATTGTGGCTAGTGTAGGATCAGGTTTTATCCTATCCGTCTCTCTTTAGAGTCGAAGGAAAAAGGAAATGATTGAAAACTCTTAAGCTATATAAAGATATTTCTTGAGGGTTTCTGTATTATTTAGCTCACCCTTTTCTTACCAATAATTGTCAGCAGGAGGAAACTTAGAGATTTGGAGAGTAGTTGGGACAACTTGTTGTAGAATTCTCTTGAGCATGTGGTGGTAGGTCAAGATGCAGTAGTTAGAGTTGGTGGTTGGTTTCTAAATATTATCATGATCGGATTCATGTTGAGGTTAGTGAAAATCTTAGGTTGAATTTTTTTCAAATAACTAGATTTAATTTTATATGTACCCCTATCAATTGGTAAATACTCAAAATTTCCCTCTTATTTTATGCACTAGGTAATGGGCAATCAAGCTTAGAAAAGAGTTAAGCTTAGCAGCCATGTTTGAGTGATACAATTCCATTAAATTTGGTTTAGAACTAGCATCTATCACTATTTGGATTTTTCATTAATGTCACTGCATTAACATAGAGTTTTGACCAATGTGGCTCAAACCTCTCTTGTCATCATGGCAATGGCCTTTCCAGAACACTACATCATGATATGTAGTCTGTGGAAAAGAAAAGGGGGTTAGAACATGTCAATGATCAAATAGATCATTTCTAGGTTCTAAAAATATTGAAATAGATTAGCAAAATCCCAAAATGTGTACTGACCTTCAAAACAAATCATGATTATTTGTTTTGTTAATTTTTTTCACTTATTTTGTCAAATTTTTGATTTTTTTTATGAGTTAAACAATATTCCCATTAAGATCTTTTGACCCCTTCTAGTTTATGTCCTTGTTATGTTTTTAGTAACATTCTAGTTTATACTCATCTTTCTTCAGGTATGATTTTTTTGGAAGATGGGTTTAATTAAGTAATTGGAGCTTCTACTGTCTAGTACTATTTAGATTTTCTTTTTGAGATTTTAGATATTCAAAATTACAAGTCATCCTCCCTGCAGCATGACTAGCTAGTAAAAGGCAGTCTTACCATTACAATAATTGAGTACACATGGAAAATTGTCATTGAAATAATGTTAATGAGTATAGTCGGATGTTACTACATATGTTTTCATATGCTTGTACATATTCATTGGTGGTAGGCCCACTCTAGTTGCATTAAGGTCTTGTTCCAAGAATGTGAATCAAATTCTACTTATCAGAATTTCAAAACTTCTTATGGATGAAGGTCTTAACTTCCAAACATGAAATTGATTCCATTTAATTGTTGGTTAGTTGTGCACTTTTTGTTCTTATGAGGCTATTTTATATAATTACAATTATTATTCAGCATTGGTTCCAATTAAACAACATTAGTTTCAATCCCATTCTCACATGAACACAATTGGCTTACCTCTAAATTATGGTGAGCACATACACATATACTATGCCTCACAAGTAAGGGAGGATACACCAGCTTTCTTATACATAGTTGCTAACTATTTATTTTACTGCCTACTAGTTTCCATGTGCCCTCACAATACAAAAATACAAGACTTTAGATTGAATGTTTGATTTGGATATATTTTTAACCTATACTAATAATTGACAATTATGCACATATATTATGTGCATATATATGAATGGCTCTTAATAATACAATCAGAGCATTAACCTGAACAGGGAAGAACAAGTATGTAAAATGACTAAAGAAAGCAACAATGAACATTCCCAACTGACTAAAATGTTGTTTGCAGATTAGGAAAGCAACAATTCAGGTATGCATATTGTTTTATTTATTTTTTCATACACAACTCAATTACATGATAGGCGTTTGCTTTGAGAAGTGAATCATTTTTTTTTTTTTTTTGAGATGTCTTATGTTAAATCTCTTCTAATGATATTGTTTTTTTTCTTTTGTTTCAGCTTGCTTTTGTTCGAGTGATGTTCTTGCAGCATATGCATCCTTCCTCTCGAATACAAGTGCATGCTATGAAGATAACATTCGACATGAAGAAATTGATTGCATGATAGTGAAGATGAAAGGACTAATTGGGTAATGAGAAAGAATTGGGTTGCTATTTAGGATCTATTTTACTATTTTATGTGAATCAAAAACAACAAAAAAAGAAAATTTGTTTAGGATATTTTTATCTGGACATCTAAATTTTGCAATTAAGCAACTTTTTCTTAATGATAAATCTTTCACTTGATAAAGTAAGTTACAATTTATTTTCAAGATAACATTCAAAATGAATGCATTGAAATTATTTTCCTAAGAGATTTTTGTTTCCGTAGCTATCACTTTTAGCTAGCCAATTACACTCTGCTTGAAGATTTTGTCCACCTTCTCCACAACTTCAACATAATTTTTATCAGACCTACTCAAGGCAGGGACTCCAGCTCACGCAGAGCGCTTGTTTGTGTATGCCAAATGCATGCAGGCCATATATTGTTTTTATACCTTTGGTTTCCATATTTATAAGATGGTAGAAACCTTTTCATTTTTGTGGACCATAAAAAAGTCAATTCCCAATATATATATTAAGGTTGTCGGATCTATAAAATTCATGTAATGCAACTGCAACAATTTATTATATATTTGCAGGGTGATTTATTTTTTGTGATCATGTCAACAACAATTGTACTATTTATACTCAAGCATAAAGGTTCTCAATACATTCTTTAGTAAATAAACACGCAGTCTTTTGTGCCATATACTAAAAAAAAATGACATTTATGTTCCCTTGTCAAAATTTGAAAATATCAATCGTTGGATATCGAGCTTCATTTTATTATGGCATATTATTCTCAATAAATTTTAAAAAGTCGAGGTTGAACAAAATTATCTAAAACAAAAATGTCAAGAAAAAGGGGCGGAAGAGTCTATGAGTTATTGAAGATGATGCTATTAATAATGGCTTGGGTTGCAACCCCGACTATGGAGAATTTTGTGGTGGAGAAGAACAATTTAGGGGTAACCTCGCTGGATTATAATAAAGGCACACATGTTAGCACTATAGGCAAAATTGGTATCCCTCAATATGGTGGAATAATGATATTTTTAGGACTTCTGAAATAATAGCTGAGCATCATTATATTTGGTTCTACAGTGATGCAGGAGCATTGGGGGATAGGTGTGATTCTGTATCAGTCAAAAAGATAAAAATAAAAATTGAATTCAGTTTTGTTGTGGTATTTATTCTCTGGTTGCTAATCAGTTTGATCTTGGGGTCTTCATGACGATTAAATGACATTTTGACATTAATTGTCAAATATCATGTATCGATTTTACTTCCAAGTAGGCATTGTAACATTTGATGGGCTTTATTACATTTATTAAATCGTTCGCACATATATTATTATATTTGGTTTCTAGACAGTTTCTTCCTCTAGCTTGATTATAAAGTTAACAATGTTTAATTAAGAATTGTTGATGATTCAAAATAAAAATGAGTTGATATATTCTATGCCAACATATTGATGTGGGTAGAGGAAAAAATAGAATATAGAAGAGAATGTTCTACAATACAATAAACTTGATTTTTTATTGCTTACTAGAAATAGTTACATCTACCTCCTTTTATAGAGGTTTCAGAAAAATACAAAAATCTTTGGAATTTCCCTTACTCATGTTATTACAGAAATTTCTAGATGAGTTTTTATTGCAAATGGTGGAAGAACAACCTAGACATTAACTATCGATATTTCTAGATAGATAACTTATTGCAGATGGTGGTGAAGATGGAGAATTTAATGCAAAGAGTTGAAGGGGATGGAGGCGGTAGAAATTACTAGATAGTTCTAACACTCCCCCCAATTTCTACTATCAACAACTAATTACATCTATATTTACAATGCTCAAATACTCAAATTGTTCTTGTGCAAATGCCTTTGTGAATATGTCTACAAGTTGCTCCTTTGATTTGCAATGTTGTAGGTTGAGTTCTCCATTGTTGACCAATTCTCGAATGAAGTGATATCTAGTGTCAATGTGCTTTGTCCTTTTTTGAAAAACATGATTCTTTGATATTGTAATGGTGGACTTGTTGTCACAATAGATTGTAGTAGGTTCCTCTTGCTCATGCATTAGATCCTTCAAGATTCTTCACATCCAAACTACTTGACATGCTACTGATGTACCTGCTACATGCTCTACTTTTGCTGATGAGATTGTCACCATTGGTTGTTTCTTTGACACCCATGCCACAACTCATGTTCCAAGATGGAATACATATCCAGATGTACTCTTTCTGTCATCAATACTCCCTACAAAATCGCTATTTTTATATCCAACCAACTAAAAATTATTTGAAGTAGAATACAATATGCCATGATTCATAGTTCTTGCAATGTACCTTAATAACCTTTTTCTTGCTTGCCAATGTGAATTCTTTGGTGCATGCATGAATCTAGAAATCAAACTAACTCCATACATTATATCTAGCCTAGTTGTTGTGAGATACATCAAACTACCAACCAATTTTCTAAATATAGTTGAATCAAAATCCATTTGATTATCTTCTCTACTTAGTTTTGTTCTATTGCCACAGGAGTAGAAACTAGACTACAATTTATCAATCTAAACCTCCTCAAAACATGTTTTTCATATTTACTTTGACAAATGAAAATGCCCTTATCATTCTATGTGACTTCAATGCCAAGAAAATATTTCATCAAACCCAAATCTGTCATCTCAAATTCCTTTTTCATTGATGATTTAAACATGTCAATGGAAAGATTACCTATAAAGGTCAAATCATCAACATATAAGCAAACAATCAAAATATGACCTTATTCATTGACTTTGATTTATAATGTAGGTTCACTAGTGATTCTGCTAAATTCATTATTTGACATGTATGAGTCTATCCTGCTATACCATGTTCTTGGTGCTTGCTTCAATCCATAAAGTGCCTTCTTCAACCTGTAAACTTTTTCTTCATAACCTTTTATTTCATAACTTGGTGGCTGCTCCACATAAACTTCTTCTTCTAAATATCCATTCAAGAAGGCTAATTTGACATCCATTTGATAAACCTTCCAATTGTTTTGGGTTGCAATAGCTAGTACCATTCTAATAGTATCAAGTCTTGCTACAGGTGCAAATTTTTCATTATAATCAACTCCATATTCTTGTGCAAATCCCTTAGCTACTAATCTTGCCTTATATTTGTGAACTTCTCCATTTTCCTTATACTTAATTTTATAAACCCATTTCACTCCTATGCATTCTTTATCCTTAGGTAAATCAACTAGATCCCATGTATCATTTTTCTCAATAGATTCCATTTCATCATTGATTACATTAATCCAATGTTCTCCTTAATTGCATCTTCAAAATATATAGGATCTTGAGCAAATAAAGAAAAATTTGATTGTAAATCTATCCTATCTCCTTGATTATAAATTTCTTGCAAACTTCTAGTTTTCTTGCTTTTAAGCCTTGGTCTTAATGATGCAATTGTAGGATTTGAGTCATTACTTACTTGTTGACTTGATGATTCTCCTTGCTCAAGTTGCCTTTGCAATTTTTCTCCTTGTGGACTTCTTGTCTATGTTCCTCCTTGCTCATTTGATTATTTTCCTTGTTCTCCTTGACCTTTATCTTCTTGTTCTTCATATGGTATTGTTCATGTACCTATAATTTTCTTGTCTATATTACCATCCCAAGATTATTCATCTTTGAATACAACATCTCTACTTACAATGACTTTCTTAGTTATAGGATTAAACAACTTGTATGCCTTAGATTGCTCACCATAACCAATAAAAATGCATTTTTCACTTTGTCATCTAACTTACTCCTTGTTTCTTTAGGCACATGTCCATATGTAATACAACCAAATACTCAAATGAGAAACACTATGATGCTTACCACTCCATGCTTGTTGTGGAATCATATCCCTCACAATATTTGTTGGAAGCCTATTCAAAATATAAACTGCAGAAGCAATTGCTTCAGCCCAATAGTCATTAGGTAGATTCTTACCTTTCACCATGCTCCTTGCCATCTCCATTATTGTTCAATTCTTCCTTTTTGCAACACCATTCTGTTGAGGTGTGTAACTTGTACTAAACTGCTTCTTTATTCCATGATGCCTACAATAATCAAAAAAATCATTTTACTTGTGTTCTCCTCCTCTATCTGATCTCAATACCTTAATGGATAGGCCACTTTGTTTGTCAACCAATGCCTTGAATTCCTTGAACTTTCCAAATGTTTCAATTTTGTAGTTAAGAAAATAAACCCATATTTTTCTACTAAAATCGTTAATGAATGTTAGAAAATAAATGCTCCTCCCTAATGATGGGGTTTGCATTGGACCACATAAGTCTGTATGCACAATTTCTAAAGGTGCCCAAGCTCTTTGGAAAAATATTTCTATGTTGCTTAGCCAAAATACAACTTTCACATGAGCTTAGTGGTGCTTCAATGGGGATAAACCTCTTACCATATTCTTCCTTTGAAACAAACATAATCCTTTGAAGTTTATATGGCCATACCCTAAATGCCATTTTCATGCTTGATCTTGACTTGATGCCTTGAAACTTGCTCCAATCTCCTCCATCATTTCACTTTTCATGCTAAGTGGGAACATTCTATTGTTTGTCATTTCAACCTTGGTAATCACCATGTTCTAGGAGAAATATCAAATATAGTGCATAGATTATTTTCAAAGGCAACTCTATAACCCTTATGAGTAAGTTATCCCACACTTATGAGATTATGCTTTAAACTAGGTACAAAATGAACACAGAGAATAGTTTTCCTACCAATATTTGTTATCACATTAATTGCACATTTTCCCATGACTTCAACAATGTTATCATTACCCAATTTAATTTATGATTTAACTGAAGTATCCAAATTCTCAAACAACTCTTTATTTCCATTCATATTATTACTACAACCACTATCAAGAAACTAAATGTTACTTGAACTTTCTTGAGCTACATGACAATTAATAAACAATGTCTCAGAACTAATCTCAGAGAAATTTGCATTTTTCTTTGCCATATATGCTTGTTTCTTTCGACATTCATTTGTCAAGTGACCATACTTCTTGCAATAATAACATTCGACATTAGGCTAATCATACCTTTGTGATGTCTTATTGTTATTGCATCCTCTTGAGTTGAAACTTTGATTTCTCCTTCCTCTTGGAGGATTTGGACTCTCTCTTTCTTCTCTTTGGTAATTATATCTTCCTCTTCCTCTTCCTCTGAATCTAGGATTTCCTCTTCCTCTACCTCTGCCAAATGTCATTTGTGTTTTGAATGCATTCTCCAATGAGGTATTGCCATTTTTGTTCAACCTGTCTTCATAATTTTTCAAAGAACCAACCAACTCATCCATAGAATATGTAGTCAAATCCTTAGATTCCTCAATTACCACAACAATTGCATCAAATTATCTAGGAAAACTTCTTAAAAGCTTTTCTACAACCTTTTGATCTATTAGCTCATCACCATGTTTCCTTATTTGATTAAGCAAATTTGTAACATGATATGTGAATTGGTCTATTGATTGAGAATCTTTCATTTCCAAATTTTCAAATTCTCTTCTAAGTTCTTGTAGTTTGGCAATTTTTACCTTACTAGTACCTTGATAGGCCATCTCTAGAATGTCCTATTCTTGCTTTGCTGTAGTGGCTGGTTTAATCCTTCCAACAACTAAATCATCCAATGCTTGTCCAATTATCTGCAAAGCCCTTCTATTATTTTTCCTATTTTCAGCAAGCTTTTTCTTTTCATCAACACTTAAAGTAGATTCATCTTGTGGTTAAATATAACCATTTAAAACTATGTCTGATAACTCATATGAATAAAATGTTAATTTCATTCTAAAAGCCCAATTATCATATTTTTTTCTAGAAATATTGGAATCATAGGTTGTTGATACATGCCTTATGCCATTTTTTAACAAAATATAATCTTTTTCAAGATAAAAATACTTCAAATCCCAACTAGAGTAACACAGATTTTCTATCACAATCCTTTATGTAATAATACGAACAAAAACCCTTCATAAATTCACAAGCTAATGCTCATATCATTACGTTTGTTCACCTTTTACAATGATTATGTAGTTTCTTAATAAAAAAATGATCTCCCTTTGTCTTCTATAAACAATGATTGGCTTAACTCTTCTTAAGGCTATGACCCTTACAAATCTTCAGTATTCAACTTCAGATAGTGATCCTCTTCTTTTGACTTTTGCAAAAAAATATTTGCACACCACAATATTCCTGACTCTCCCAATGACCTACTCTGATACCACTGTGATGTGGGCAGAGGCAAAAACAAAACATAGAAGAGAATGTGCTACATCACAATAAACTTGATTTTTTATTGCTTACTAGAAATGGTTACATCTACCTCCTTTTATAGAGGTTTAAAAAAAATATAGAAGTCTCTGGAATTTTCCTTACTCACGTTATCACCGACATTTCGAGATGACGAGTTTTTAATGTAGATGGTGGAAGAACCACCTAGATATTGACTATCGATATTTCTAGATAGAGAAATTATTGCAGACGATGGTGATGATGAAGAATTTAATGCAAATAGTTGAAGGGGATGCAAACTACGATATAAATTACTAGATATTTCTAACACATATGGGGGTTGATTGGTTTTAAAATGGACATGCACCATTATCATAATGTGAGGAGTTGGCCTGGGGAATAAAAAGAAAAAAAGGATGAAATGCAGGGAGAAAATGAAGCATTGGCTTGTGGGATAGTCAGCCTTGAGAAGAACAAAAGATAAGGCATCGAACTAAAGCTGGAGGGGTGTAGCCAATGAAAGAAATTGATGTGTAGAGGTAAAAGAATATTACACAACAATTGATTCCTTTTCCACATTGCCACATTTTTCATGCATGCTAATTAAGGATTGTTTTAAAGTTTTATTTTATTGTTTGGTTATAATGGAATTATTACTCTTTACTTCTTCGATATGCTATAAGGATTTCACATGCAAGTAAGAGTAATAATGAGTTAAGTCCAGTAACCTAAACCATTTTTAGAAATACCTATTTATTCTTGGGTTCACAATTGGTTCATTTGGGAATAGGTTCGTGTAAGAAAGTGGGAATCTATTTGTGTAGTACAAATAAGGTGGAAACAAGGAAATTCATACACAATTTATTGGAGAGAAAGTTATTTAGGAAACAACAGGAGACTATGCTATGCTTCACCACTACCCTTCAAATAGCTACGCATCATCACCAAATGGTATGCCACAACTTATAGTTACATTAAATACTTTACTTCTCGGTCGCCTATAAAGTCCATGCTAAATTTGTATTTCTGAAAAACTAAATTATTCATTTGAATCTATATGAGTTTTAGTTTTTCCAAGTCATAATATGATTAATATATATAAGTAAGCAGTGAATTGTAAAAAATTGTAAACCAGTATTGTCCCATCTTAGCACGAATATATATTTAGACCATATTAGCACTTCCATTAGTATAAGTTGTGTTAAAGTTAAGGGATTTAAATCTTAGTGAACAATGTTTAGGACATATGTTTACTTATTTGAATCATCAACCTCTTTAATATCACCATAGGTCACTATATTGATAGTTAAGTGGTCTAAGAAAAAAATCAATCAATTTCTAATTTTCTTGCATATCCTAAAGCATATGTGTATGTGACAGTAGTAAAATAGTAGTTCATGTTTGATCCTTCAATTTTCAATGTGAACTGTGATGTTAAAAGGTGAAACATATTTGTCTTATTGGAAGTTATATATTCTAGAGAACATTAATTATATTTATCAACTCATTATTTAGTCTTAGTTTTGGCAATATAGTTAACTAGTCATCTTGATACGTTGGCTTTCCTTTGCTTCATTATTGATGTAATCCACCTTGCTTTATTTAATCATGTTTGGCTTTTGATTTGTAGTATGACCTATTGAGATTAATTGCTTAAACTCTCTTAGTTGCAATCAACTTTAAGTTCCATTACATTATAGGATTGTATTATTTCAATTAGTATTAAATTCTATATCTGTTGATTTAAAATTATAAATTCCTTGGTTAAGGTTTGATTAACTTAGTATCCATTAAAGAGCGATGAACAGATGGGAGAGGTGGGAGCATGGGCAGGAAAAGCAAGCTTTTGAATCCTCAAGCATTGGAGTAGGCTATGGAGTTGTAGGCTTTGAGGATTTGCATGCGGAATTAGTGCAAGTTCTAAGAGGAAAGCAAAGTAGGGAGGATTCAGAAGAAAATGACCCTAAAAGAAACATTCTGATGAAACCGGGGGGAAAGGCTATCTTGGCTGCTAATCTTGTTGGGAATAACAAAGGACATGAGGGTGAAAAGAATAATGTCATGGTGGGGGCCGTTGGTGGGGAAAGGGCTAAACTTAAACCATGGTCTTCTCTGTTTGTAGTTAAACCTAATGGTAAATTGACATTCCCCCTAGTTTGCAACATTTTTGACTTGGCAAGAGGTAAGTTTTCCATCTCTGTTCCTAATTCAATTATTGGTCATAATATTTCTCTTATGGACAATACGTTGGTGAGAAAGTTTATGGGCCCTAGACTAAATATTGAAGTTGTCAGGGTGTTTGTCAAAAACAAGTGGAGAACCAATGACAAAGTTTTTTTCGTAGCACTTCTTAAAGGCTACTTTGCTTTTGAGTTTTCCTGTAAGGAAGATATTTTGGCTATGAGAAGTGGGGGTCTTTGGGTTATAGGAAAATCTTCCTTGGCTTTCAAGAAATGGATTTCTAATCTAGATCTTTCTTACTCCATTCTTGAGAATGTTCTAATCTAGGTCAAATTGCATGGTCTTCCTTTGGAATACTAGAATGAGGATATCTTCAGCGGCCTCAGTAACTCTTTTGGGGAGATTTTGTTAATAGATCCAATGAAAATAGCTAGGAAAAGGCTTGTGTTTGATATAATCTATGTGGGGGTGTCCCAAAATGCTGACCTCCCTTCGTGTATTGATATTCAATTGAATTTGGGTACTTCGACTCAAACTATTGAGTTTGAATCGATCCATTTTTCTTGCTTTAAGTGTAGGAAAACTGGGCACTAGGTGAAGAAATTCTAACTCAATGCTAGCAAGGATATAGAGAAACCCTAGCCCAAACCGAAGAATTTCTAGAAAGAGAAGCCTGAAGGGAATGGAGAAGAGATCAAATATATTTCCAACGGAGAGTTGGAGAGCAAGAAGTTTGATGATCTTATGATAGCCCCAGAGATTCAGATAGACTTGGGCCTCTGGGAGCCTCAAAGAAAAAAACTAGAGATCGAATGTAGACGGAAGGTTGATGGAGAGATGGACATGGATGATAGTGGGATTGGCATGGTGAATCATAAATCCCCTCTTAATAATCCACAGCAAATTTTGGCTAGAATGTAGGCCAGAGAAATAGGCCTGGATGACATCCCTTTTCAGGGCTTGTCTCTAAATATTGGGATCCCTTTCTCCCCCTCTGCTTCTGGAGGAAATTTCCCTTCTAGCTAGGAGTCATTTCAGAATGTAGAAGCCGTTAACTCTCAAGAAGTTGTCAAGGATAGCTTTGAGGACTTGAGTTAGACTTAGGAGTTCTCAAATGAGAATTCAACCAAATATAGTAATGGGTTGATGAACACCCTCCCCTTGGATTAGAGGGGGATTTCAAATAAGGACTAGGAGTCGGGAAAAGAGGTGGATAGCCAAGAAGAAATGAATAGAGATGATACCAACTCTCATACTAGGAAAAAGAAGAATAAAAACAAACATTAGAATACTGCAAGTGGAGTCTCTACTAGAACTAGAGCTAAGGCAGACTATGGAGCCACAAAGAGCAACCAATGAAGAAAATCAGCAAAATGGCTGAGAGAGCATGGCAGCTTTCAGGATATTGCGGATGGTGTTTAGAAGACCATTCCTAAGATATGTAAACTCCAATATCTTGATAAGAAATGAAGATTATGTCATGGAATATAAGGGGGTTAAATAGCCTCCATAAGTAGGATGTGATGCATAATTTTGTGAGGGATCATAAACCTGACATTTTACTTGTCCAAGAAACCAAAATGCCTAAAGAAAAAGTCGAAAAGATTAAGATGTTTAATTTTGTGGAGTACATGATAATAGCTCAAAAGGATCCTTAGGGAGAATTTCCACCTTTTAGAATAAGAGTTTCATTAAAGGGGAACCTTTGATTATGATATCAAATCATGTTGCGACCAGATTTACCCATATCAAAGAAAATTTTAGTTGGATTCTTTCCAATATTTATGTTCCCAATGGGAAAGTGGCCAAAAATTCCTTTTGGCTTGAGTTGGTTGCCTTCTATAGGATATTCAATAATGATTCTTGGGTTGTAATGGGAGATTGCGATACCCCTCTTTAGGAAAGTGAGAAGTTCAAAGGATCCCAAGTTAATTTAGAAAGTAGAACAGACCTTTTGGACTTCAGGCACTATTTGATCTAGATCTACAATGAGATGCCTTTAATTGGTTGAATCGAAGATCTAGTAAGGACCTAATTCAAGTTAGATTAGATAGAATGTTAATTACCGATCAATGGTTTATAAATTACTTATGTTCTCTAAAGGCTCTCTCTAGGGTGGGTTCAGATCATTTTCCGATTAGTTTTGTGGCGGAACCTATAATGGCCAAGAGGAATTTTCCTTTTAGATTTGAACATATGTGGCTTTCCCATCCTTTGCTTTTTGATGAGGTGAGGAATTGTTGAAATAGCATGGTCTTTAGGATTGCTATGTTTAGGGTGGCAAGGAAACTAAGGGAAGTCAAATTTAAAATTAGAAGATGGAACAAAGAAACTTTTGGTAATATCTTTGGCATCAAGTCTAACCTTCAACTTGAGTTTCAAGATAGAAATTCAAGATAAAATCCAATAGGAATGATACATTGTAGATAACATGGTGAAAGAAAATGAACTACTTGTGAAGGTGCATGATATAATAGATAAAGAGGAGGAATTTTGGAGGCAAAGATCTAGGGCTTTGTGGCTCTCTGCTGGAGACAAACACATTAGATATTTTCATGTATCTGCTTCTAAACATAGGGCTGCTAATAGAATCTCTCTCATTGATTACAATGGAAGTTGTTTTGAGGAGGATGAAGACATTACAAGACAAGTTGTCCTTCTCTTAAGTAATCTCCTTTCGGTGAATGTTGAAGTTAATAAAGAAGAGCAAGATTACCTTTTAGAAGTTATACCTAAACTTGTTAGGGAAGAAGATAATATAATTCTTGCAGCCACTTTTATTCCTTCTAGGGAAGAAATTAAAAGAGAAGTCTCTTCTTTTGAAGGGAATAAGGCCCCAGGCCCTGATGGGTTTCCTATGTTCTTCTTTCAGTGGTTCTGGGAGATTGTTGAAGATGATGTGGTGAATGCAGTTAAAGAGTTATTTGGCTCAAGGAGTCTCCTTAAGGAACTTAACGCTACCTTTCTAGTCCTAATTCCCAAATGACCAAGAGTTGTGGAGTTCAAAGCTCTTAGGCCTATAAGTGTCTATAAATCTTTCTATAAAATTATCTCAAAGGTCCTGACTTCAAGGTTACTCATTATTCTATCCTATCTGATTTCCCCTGAGCATAATGACTTTGTTCCAAGAAGGCAGATCATCGATTCTATAATTACTATCCATGAGAATATCCACTCCCTTGTGGAATCTAAAACTGAAGGCTTTCTCCTAAAATTGGACATTTTGAAAGCTTATGATCAAGTGGATTTAGACTTTTTACTCTAAATTATGAGGATGTTTGGCTTCAATAATAGAGTCCTTCAGTTGGTTGGTCAACTCATTTCTACTGCATCCATCTCTATTATGGTTAATGGGTCTCCCTCGCATTTCTTTAAGACCTCAAGAGGTTTAAGATAGGGTGATCCAATCTCCCCTATTCTTTTCACCATAATGGTGGAAAGTCTTGGGAGAAACTTGGAAAGATTGGTTGACAAAGGATCTTTAACGGGGCTAAGGCCCTCTTCCAATAACCTGATATGTTCTCACCAACAATTTGTTGATGACACCATGTTAATGGGGAGATCTACAATGGCTGAAGCTAGGAATCTGAGAAAAATATTGGATGAGTATGAGAGGACTTCTGGTTAGATGGTAAATAGACAAAAAAACTCTATCTTCTTCTTCAACACCCCTGAACCTAGACAAAACAAGATTCATAGAATTATTGAGTGTAGAGTGGAGTCCTTACACTTAGTTTTTCTTGGCTTGCCTTTGTGCCTTAAACCTCCTAACTCCTTTTGGAGTTCATTGGTGGATATGTTTAGCAAAAATCTCATTGGATGGAAAGGAGCTCTTCTTAGTCAAGTAGGTAAAATCTTGCTCCTTAAAGCTACTCTTCATAATTTTCCTATATATGCGTTAAGTGTTTTTAATATTCCTACTAAGTATGTGGAAGCTATTGAAAAAATCCAAAAATGGTTTCTTTGGTCGGGCATTGAAGAAAGAAAAAGATTTCCCATCATAGGTTGGGACTTTGTTTGTAGACCTAAAAAGGTGCGAGGTCTAGGTCTAAGAAAGATTAGAATGATGAATAGGACGCTCCTTGGTAAGCAAATATGGAGAGCTTTCTGATCTAATGGAGAATGGAAAAACATTTTAAGAAATAAATAATGGCTAATATTGGATCTCTTAAGGCTTTGTTGGAATCTCCTAATTTGCCTCATGGATCGGCTTGTTGGAATGATATGATTAGAGGGAGAAAGATTATGGATTTAGGAGTTGGGTGGAGCATAAGAAGTGAGAATCAAGCCAGGTTCTAGGGGGATACATGGTTATTGAAGGTGCCCCTTATTTTTGATGAAAGGTTTAATAGGTGGGCTGATACCTATAAAGCAACTTTCGGTACTTTGGTTAAGGACTATTAGAGAAATGGGGGTTGGGTGAATCTACACCAGATTAGCTTGGATCTTGGTCCAATTCAATCTTCTTTGATGGCTATTAGGATGCGGTCTAGCCAACAGGATGATCTTTTAGTTTGGATTGATCACCCTTCGGGTAGTTACTCTGTTCTTCAACAATCCCTTTGTTGTCACTTTCTTATGCCCCTCCTCCCTTTTGGGAAAAAGCTTGGATAAAACACCTGACTCCCAAAGTTAACCTATTTTTTTGGATCCTTTTTCAAAATAAAGTGCTCATGGTAGACAATCTCTATAAGCATGGTTTTCAAATCCCTAACCAATGCTACCTATGCAAGGAAGATGCAAAAACTACCAACCATTTATTTCTTCATTGTCCATATGTGGTAGCTATATGGGGTAGATTTTAGGCTCTCTAGAATATTTCATGGGTTTTCCCTAAGTCTATTGAATATTTTTTCATGCAGTGAAATACTCCTTCTATGAACCCTTCTATTCACAGATTGTGGGCTTTTACTTTCCCTTAGCTTGGGGTGTGTGGAAGGAATGAAATAATAGAATATTCAGGGAAAAGGAAACCTTGGAGAACTTAGTGTTTGAGAAAACTTTCATGTTAATTGTGGAAAACTTTAATATCATTCCCTATCAAGAGAATATGAAGGTTGTGGTCTATTCTCCCTATGACCTTAAGATGGCTCTGGATTGGACCATCAAAAGTAATGTGTCAAAGGACTCAAAACTAGCTAAAAACGACCATGAAGGGGTGTGTTGGAGTCATCTGCTAAAAGGCTGGACTAAAGAAAACTTTGACAGTGCAGCAAAGGGTAACCCAGGTTTGGCTGGAAGTGGGGAAGTGTTAAGGAATTATAATGGTAAGTTCAGGTTATTGACCTTGCAATTAGGTTGAATATTAAAAATACTTGGTTATAGGGAGATTCTAAAACCATTATTGATTGTATCCTTGGTAAAACCCCTCCTTCGTGGTCCATTAAATGTTGGATCGAAGATGCTAAGGATCTTTTATCTAAATTTGAAAAAGTTATAATTTCTCATGCATTTAGGAAGCTAACAATGTTGCCTATTTTTTCGCTAATGAGGGGGCTAAACAAAAAGGGTATAATACATGGAAAAACCTCATTGAGCTGGGAGCTGACATAAGAGCCTTAATTGAGTATGATATCATTCATGGGAAAGTTGCCACATTTATCAATGATGAAGGAGAATAAGGCCAACTATAGAGACATCATTATATTTGATGGGGCCATAGTTATTAACTCTAATGGATGTAAGAACTTGCATGTTTTGTGGGTGCTTTAGTTTAGTTGCTGTGTTTTGAACCAGAGTATTAGCCCTGCTAGCAACACAAGTAAGGTGAAAGAGATAATGGGGGGAAGCAGAAAAAGAGTGGAGCTGACAAGCTTTGAAATGTACAAAAAAAATCTAAAGGTTTGGAGGAAAATTGTGCGTGGTGGGCTTCTCCCTTTCATCGAGAAGCTTCACGGTCATGAACCTAAAGCTACTTTGTATTTTGTTAAACACTGGAGGAATGGAGAAATTATTCTCTTTAGAAGGAAGGTTAGTGTGGACAAGAATCTTATTGGGGAGGTTATCAGTCTTTCGACTGAAGGGATGAAGTTTTTCCATGATAGAAAATTTTCTGACAAGACTATTATTAAGTTTCCCAAAGAAGACAAGGAAAATGAGCTGATAAAAAATTTTAGTAGCTATTTTGATGCGGATTCAATCAAGGCAATTTGGAGGAAAGTGCTCAGAATTATAATGGAATACATCACTCTGGATTGCATATTTACCAAGGTTTATGGTTACCATTTTTCCCTCCTCAATCATTTCCATCAGAAGGTAAGGGTCTCATTCCCTTACTATTTGTACTGCTCCTTGAGTAATAGCATGGAAGATCATATAAAGAATCCTAGGAGGTATCCTATTTTGCATACTAGCCTCATTCGACTTATTTATGAACATTTTAAAAACATGTTGGCTTTGTCCAATCCTATCTTAGCTTTGGCCCCTGAAGACTATGATAATGAGGATAGCATGTCTGAGGAAAAAGATAGCCAGGACTTTGACTGGAAAGAGGAGGTCCCTCCTTCCCCCAATAAATCAAGTAAGAAAACCCCACTGAGAAAGCCCTTGACTAAAAAAGTATTGGGCCCTATGAAAACCCCCATTGGTTCTGCTTAGAAAGAGAATTAAAGGAAAAGGGACCCCCCTATTAATAAACTGGTATCCTATTTTGAGGACTCCTTAGAGGATGAAAGTGAAGCCCCCAAAGCTAGTGAGGAGTTCTATACCTCTTCCCCTACCACAGATAGAGATTATAGACCTAGATTCCCTAGAAATCTTAACCATAAAGACCACTACTTTAAGCCTGATTGGGAGTTTCCTGATGATATTTTAGCTATATCTAGAAATGGGGCTGTAGATTATTTCAGGATTATTAGGTGGGTTTTTCATGTGATAAAGGACCTTAGCTTAAAAAATAGGGCTCTTATTAGTAAGTTAGCAAAAATGAAAGCCAATGACATGATTCGAAATACTACTGAGGGTTTGGGTAATGAGGAGGATATGAGGTTAATGGATAAGAGCCTTCAATGCAAAGATGAGCTCATGGACAAGATGAAGAAGGATTATGAGCTTAAGATTAAGGTTCTTGAGGGAGAAATCACCAAAATTAGGGACACTATGAAAACTAAAACCACATAATTGTGAAACATAATGCCATGGTTATGTGCACTATGGTTGAGAAAAAGGAAAATCTCCAAAAGGGTTCTTTGGTGGTGGATCTGGACACTGATAAGGAAAACATCAAGATTGAGGAAGCGGGCATCTCGAAGAGGATGAGAGTGCACCTGAAGAGAAAGCATGATTCGATGCCACGAGAGGTTTAGGCTCTGAAAAATGGTATCTAGGATATGTGGAACCTTGAAGCTAATGTTGTTGATACTTTGAAACTTTTAGGTTAGTTTTGGGTGTTTCTATGCTAGTTCTTTTTTGCTGGTCTTGCTGGCTTTTGGCTGATAGTTGTGGTCTTCTCTTGGCTTTTAGTGCTGGGTAGCCTTCTTGTTTTCTCAAGTCTATAATGTCATGTCTTTATTATACTTGTAAACTTTGTGGTTTTGGGTCCCTATAAAACCCATTTTTTCCTTTATTAAAAACTTAGTATCCATTAGTGTTGCAATAATAAAATTTATATCCATTAGTAAAAGATGTTAGAGGGAATTGGTTCGATTAGCATTATTTTGATAATTTTGAATGTGGATTTTTCTAGTTATCTCTTTGTTTAATTAATAGGTTTTATCCGTCTAATTAACCTTCATTGTACTTGATCAATATGTTCATGGCTATGAATTCAATTACCTATTTAAGTTATTAATATATATCTTTCAATCATCTTCATCCTTGATAATGCTTGGTTAATGTATTTTATTAAGTGGGTATATATTTGTAGTCAATACTTAATGTCTATGTATAATTTTAAAAAAATGGGAATGGTTTTCTTTACATAAAAAAAATTAGGATCACATCATATATTTGTTTTCATAACCTAAAGAAAATATGTATCGTCATAAAGAACTCGGTTTAAACAATTGATTTTGTAATCTAAAAGGATAGTTGTATAAGCATGGCGAAATGCAGTCGGTAGAATATAGTATGTTGTGTATTTGTAGTAGTCAATATATGATGGTGCAAAGAAAAATGACAAAGCCCATACTCATTCTCCTCCCTACCATATTGGCATCATGAAGCCTCATGGGCCCTAGCCAAACCCTCAAGCAAGAAAAGTATGGAAGACCCATTAGAAATTTAATGGAGTCATATCATATATCACACAATGGCAAAGTAGGGGAAAATTTGGTGTTTTCATATATGATTTCTTATATTGCAATATTTTTTTTGTTGTAACTTTAAAATGATGGGTATCTTGATAAAGAGTTTCCTATAGATAATTTTTTCTATAAGCTTAAAAGATAACTATAGGAACATGGAAAAATTTAATGTGTACAATAGACTAAGTTTATTGTAGTCAAGTGCACGTAAGAATTCCTGCATGCATGCATATATATGGAAACAAATATATCGAGTCTATCTAGCCATGTAGGAAGAAAAGGGTTCAATGTATAGCTTAGTAAAATATAAATTTATAAAACAAACCTTGGTTATGCTTATAGCTATGGTAATCTTTTAGATACCAATTATCCCATACATGGGCTTCATATCTCCTTGTTCATCTATGCTTGCATTGAGCCAAACATGATATTAATCCAAAGAAACATTTTATTTGAATATATCAAAATATATGTCTTTGGTTAGATGTCTATGGAATATAAAAAAACATTGCAAGACAACTTATAGCAACAACGGGAGGCCAAATGTTGTAGATTGTGGAGCGCAATACTCGTAAAACCTTCCAATCTGCTATGTAATGGAGGTGGATGGTAGGATTTTCCAATATTTTGCTATCAAAGCAACACCATAGTGGGTAATTTCATAATGTAACCAAAAAAATATACATCCTCACACTACAATAGTGAATATTGCATTTACCTCCCCCCATGCCATCGTACAAAAACACTAGGATGTGTTAACCCTCACATGAGAAAATACATACCATTTTGTTTTGATTGATCAAGGCAGCCAACTCCACTATCATTGTAAATAGGTCTGGTTAACCCATTGCAAATTGCATGGAGGCTTATCATATATTAGAGAAAAAAGAAATGTAGACATGACTATATATTTTTTATTGTAATACACAAGAAGAGTGAAACAATGAAATGCTCAAAAGAGAATTTTGTAGGTCAACATTTTCTAGCTATTTGAATCAAATAAAACTAATTGAAAAGCTAGCAAGAACACATAAGAATATGTGCAAGAAAAGAATCAAGGAAAAATGACAAAAATCAAGGTATATAAGCATAGAAAATGGAAAACAAAACATAGTTGGAGAATTTTAAACTGATTAGTCAAACACAACACAATTTTTTTGAAAATGTTTCTAGAGTATGTGCATATATATTTTAATATACTGAAATGTTCAAAACATGCTACGAACTTATAGAAATTTTTGCCTCTACTTATTGTTTGTTGGTATCTCTATGCATCTTTAACACTTAATGTTGCTTGTATGTGCACATATATAAATTTGTAACACTTGCAACTATATGTTTAGAATATTACATGTTAAAATCATTTAAAAAAGAATTGTATGCAATGTGAACACTATGTGAAAATCATGAAGACTCATGGGCTTAAGTAGGATCACCAAGCAAGAAAAGTAGAAAAGACTAATGGGCAATTTTATGGAGTATTGTATATATCATATAGTGTTAAAATTGCAAAAAGTTGATGATTTTAATATATCATTCCTTAGACTGCAATGGTATATTTTATAGAAATACATTTAGAATAACATAATGCAAATGTTGTGATAATTTTAGGGGAAATTGGTATCCTGGTAAAGAACTTCATATAAATAATCAATTAGCTAAGTTGAAAGGATAGATGTACACACATGGGGAAATGCAATGGGAAGAATAGAGTATTTTTCTAGAATCCAACTATATGGAAGGATTTGTGTACATATCTATCTATCTAGCAAGAAATATTTGGTATATTTGGCATAAAAGGATAAAGCACAAAACCCACACTCATTCTCCTCCCTACCATATTAGCATTATGAAGCCTTGTGGGCTCTAGCCAAATCCCCAAGCAAGAAACATATGAAACACCTATGAGTAATTTCATGGAGTCTTATCGTATATCACACAATAATAAAGTTAGGAAAAATATAGTGTTTTCATATATGATCTTTCATATTGTAGTGTGCTCAAAGTTGGGGAAAATATGATATTTTTATATATGGTATCTCATATTGTGAAGAGTGTGTTCTTTTGAATGGCATATATAGAAAGTATGAACTAGCAAAATGTTTAAAGGAGAAGGGGGTAGATTAATGTTTATGGGTGCATATTTGTATAGTGAATTTAATAGAAATGGTATTGTTCAATATACAGAAGATAGTAAATAGAAAGAAAATTATCTTTAATGTGCAAGGCTAAAGAGGATAGAAAGCATTAAATAAATAGGGGAAATTTATTGTGGCATAAAAACTTAGATTATATAGGCAGAAAAAATGGAAAATAGAGCATAGGTGCATAATTTAAAACTATTCAGTCAAATACACCACAATATTCTTGAAAATGTTTCTAGAATAGTTGAATATATATTTTAATAGACTAGAATGATCAAAACATGTCACTGACTTGTACAAGTTTTTCCCTATGCTTATTGCTCCTTGGTATCTCTGTGCATGTTTGGCATTATACCCATTTTGTATAGGTTATTACTTGGTATGTTTTTGTAAAATTTAACTTAAAATCTTTCAAAAGAGCATGGTATATGGTGTGGAGCCAATGTGAAAAGAAATATTTTGAAATATTTTTTCATAATCAAAAATATGAGGTGGGGACATAAGCATTTGGTGGGGGCTAGAGCCATTCCAAATAGGCCTCTTTATTGCGACGTCGAGCAGTGTATTTGTTGTTGCTTAGTCTAGAGTATATCTCAAATGAGAATGTTGGATCAATGTAGATTCATTCAATTGGTTTAACATGAGAGATAGCTTTAAAATTTAGCCCCTACCTTTTTTTGTTGCCTATGTTTATTTTTTCTCTATCTAATGTCAAGCCTTGTGTTTTATGTATTGTGATTTCCCATGCCATAGTGAGCAAAATTTGTGTCTGATTGCCTTGGGTTACAGCTGGGATGGGGATTTCTCTTAGTTTTTGTGGGTCACATGGTGGGCCAATGTAATTTTGGAAGAAAACAATAGCATAGTCAAGTGGATTTGGAAGTTTACAACGTGCATTGTAAACTATAGTTCTAACAAGACCAAGTGATCCATTGACTAGGTCAGCTTTAATCCATAAATTTTTTGTTAGCATCACCTATTCACCAACACAAAGTAGTAGTTTTGGGAGAAGCTGGTCATCATCTTTATAATCAGATTTCTTTTGTTGTGCTACTCGAGCAGTGCTAACGACAATGGGAAAGTTTAATTGTTTGGTCATATTTTTATTGTTGAATGTGACTAAGTTATTTGTGGCAAAAAAATGTGTTGCAATATCAATATGTTCACTTTATGTGGGTGAGAGAATTTTATTTGTTTGTTTCACAAGCTCTTCCTAGTCATCATGGAGAGCCTCACCATTTATTATATGGAGAAGGATTTCCTAAAACTTTTATTGGGCAAGACTATATCCTTGTTGGTGGAAAATAGTGTCTAATGTTACTAAGATTGTAAAAGTATGCCATAAGGCTACAACTGATGAGCATGAAGCATAAATATGAGTATCCATGACCGGTAGCAACTAGGAAAGATCACCAACAAGGATTATAGAAACACCATCGAATGGTTTCCTTTGGTTATTGGGGAATGCTTGTCACAATCGACTATCTATTTTGAGCAGCAACTTCGGGCCTAGAAAACTCATTTAGTATATCAAAATATATTGAATATATTTAAATTTTTTTTGGAATATTTTCAATGGTTGTCTTTGCAAAGGATTCATATCCTTTATGGGAATGCGAAGGGCTATATGGACTATGGAGGCACATATTTTGTAGGCAACAACACCTGTAGGGGCCAATGTGAGCAGTAGGCTATTGCATCCAATAGTAGAGGAAATTATTTGTTGTCTTATATAATTTATCAAAAATGATTTAC
Organism: Sequoia sempervirens; assembly: GCA_007258455.2. Lineage (NCBI taxonomy): Eukaryota > Viridiplantae > Streptophyta > Pinopsida > Cupressales > Cupressaceae > Sequoia > Sequoia sempervirens. The sequence goes on from VDFB02000015.1 coordinate 240,427,499, forward strand.
TAGTTCCAACATTTCCTTGAATGATCATGTAGAGAGGGGCTTTGGGGGAAGGATGCATGTGATGGGATTGGATGATTTGAAGAGCTAGTTGTTGTTTTGGTGAAAGTTTATGTGTTGATGTATTTACAATCAAGGATTGTATCCTAGCTTGCTCACGTTGTGCCTTGACCAATGGAATGAATTACAAATAAATATTATGAATTTTTTCAAGCACATGGTTTGTATTCCATGAATGGTTCATATCAAAGTCTCACCTACCCAACAACTAGAGCTTTTCTATACTGAAGTTAGTAGTAACACCAAGCTGAGACAAAACTTCCCATCAAAATCATCACTATCACTACCATGATGTTCTTCAATCATGGATGCAACAAGAATTCTATTAACATGCCAAGGATGATAACCAACTATTTTAAAAACTTTCCAATTTTGTATTGTGTCTTGTTTGGAAAGACCTATATCTATGTGTATGTTTCAGAAAGGTTTGCATATTATAGGTTCAGTCCAACAAAATGTGTCAAATATTTCTATATCGTCAAGGTGAACCATCTTGAACAAGGGGTACATAAGAACAATTGCACCTGTTGGTGTCTCAATTTCCATTTGTCCTTTTTGTACTGGTCTAAAGGTGTGTATAAGTGGACCATGTCAAATAGGGATACAAAACCTAGCTCTAGAGGCATTTACATATTAAAATGAATATAATTTGTTCACAAACCTTCATCAACATCATATTTATTTATATTGAACCATACCTTTTTTCCAACATTCAAGAAAACTTATTATCAACTTGAAGTGTCAAGGGAAACTTTCTATAACATAAAAATGTCTCTTGGGTAGAGATTTCATGCTCTAGAAGAATGTTCATCATTTATTTTTGATATGCAATTATTGCTATATCCTCAACTATATTTGTATTTGCAAGTCTTTTCAAGATGTCAAGGTAATTTTTTGATTTCTTCTCAAATTTAGCTACATATTTGGAGATATAATTTAATACAATTTTCCTACAAACAAATGGTAGGTAGTCAACACTGACACACCAAATTTCAAGCATTTTTGGGCTATGAATATTTAGACAATCCTGATTTCTTGTTGGCTTTTAGGATTTGTTAGACTTGGCATTAGATGTCAGTGTAGAGGTAAGTTGTTGCTATTAAGGTGCTTTGTAGCGGCATTATAATTTCTCTCGTTTTCTCTTTAAAAAAGTATATTTAAAGTATTTTTTGTGCCTTTGAACACTATTTAGCAACTCTTGATAATGCATGATTGGATCACTGGAAAGAATCTGGCTCATGGAAAGTAAGCATGAATTTTCTTCAGAATAGTGATACATTCAGAGCAATCTTTGTGTAGGGAAACATGGACTCCAAGATGAAACATATCTATCAAAATTTTATTTCCATGGTAACATCATGGTGATCAGAACAATCGAGAGTTTCCATGTTCAAGGCTTCTAGAAGCCATATAAAACCATGCACATGTGCAAAGCCATGATGCTACCATTGATATCTATACCAATAATCTTTTGTGTTTAAAATATTTTCAATCAACTCTTCACAAAAAATTGAGAATCTATGATGTAGATATAAAGATGATATACATGGATTTTGAATAACACTATCTATCAAGGTCTTTGTTAAAGGATCCATCACCAAATGAGCCACAAAAGAGGAAAAAATTTATAGATTAGACCATTTTGTATCTGCACAACTCAGAGTGAAAAAAAGGGCAAGTATGCCAAGTTCAATCATTACAGATATTTGGGCCCGACAATAGTTAAAAAAGGAGTGAGTCCCATGCAATGATACACCAAAACATATCAACTACTCTACTATTTGATCATCAGGAGTAACTTGAAGTCATTCATGCAATGCAAACAAAGACTTCATGATTTTTCCTTCCAAATTTTCTCTAATGGAGACACAAATATTTTATTGATTGTGATGTCTCATTATTAAGTTGTAGAGGAAATACCAAAACCTAACATGTTTTCCAAATCTATTGTCAAAATATCTAATTAAGTGGAGGTTATGGTCATGTAACTGAATTTGAATATTCCTTGGATGGAGAGGAATTACTACTCTAGTGGGAATTTTTTTGTTGAAAAGTCATTGTAAATAAACTTTCAGTGTTGTATTCATTAACAACAGAAGAGCTAATTTTAGGCCAACACAAGATATTATGCTCCTTTCTTTAAATTTTTAATACCTATATTTGATTGCTTGGAGCTCTCATGTAGCATTTGGAAAGAAAGGAGTAAATTATGAAAAGGTTGAAGATCTATTTTCATGTTTAGCAATATTTATTGAGCTAGTTGATGGCATCAGCTCTTTGTCATAAAATTTCTCTATTGTATGCAAGAAATTGGAGACATCACCAAAAATATCAGGTAACATATTAAGAGCCTCAACATCATTTTAATAATTTTTATATTGAATTTTATATTTCAATCCATCCACGACATGATGTTAATTGACATAGCAGACATAGTTTCCACCTTCAATGGTGGTCTACTGTATGATCACAACCTCAAGGTCTTGCAATTGGCATGAAAAGAGTTTTGCAATGCTCGAGATATCTTGAGGAAAGCTTATTGTGTTACCATTGTATTTAAAATTTCTTCCTCTAGTGTGGGACACTTGTAAAACTAGAGCCACCCTAGCAATAAGCATTTCTTCAACTAGTGTCATATTTTCTTAGCAAGAATGGTTGTGGGCCTGGGTCCATGCCATTTGAAGAGCTGAAACTGTGGTAGCCTTTTATAGAATAACATCTAGCACACCTGGTTGTTGAACTGGATACATGAGTGTGCATCCCAAGGTATCTTTCTTTGCATATCTGACAAACAACAAGGTTCATCAATGCATGTATGCAGTGCCAAAATGATTTCACCAAAGAAAGGTAGCAATCATTGAAAATTTCTTTGAGGTGTTGTTGGTGTGCTAGTGCAGTGAGGGGGTTGATTTGAGATAGTATATTGAACATATCTTGTGATGTTGATATCAGTCTGTTTCTATCTAAACTACCATGCACATTTTGGAAACCTAGGTGAGGAAGACAATCCAGGAAAAAAGGAGTGGGATTTACCATTGCCAATGGGGGCTATGAGGGAAGATTGATAGTAGGCAGAGCTATAGTTGTGCTTGCTACAGGTAGCCTTTCTTGCAAGTGTTTTGTATGGTGCTTTGCACAAATTTTCTCTTTATGTTGGCTATCGTACAAATGGTTTCATTGCTATTTTTTAGCCTTTTTTAATTCAATAATTGATTGAATTTTTGAACTTGAATGTATTGGGATGGCCTAGGAATATACATACAAGCTCAACCATATTAGAACATATGAATATACATGTATAACCATAGATATATTTAAAGTAGTAATTACACATAAACATATAACAAAATATACATGTATCCATGCGTATATAAATGTATATATCTATGGATGATCACAAGAGGAATAACATGGTTTAAACATTGGAATATATGAAAATATATATACAAGTATTCTACAAATTTCTATGTTAACCATTTTCACTATTTCACTATTGTTATATGTCACATTTAGTAGAATACAATATTGGATGCATGCAACTAGTCTAAAGTTGTGCAACTATGTTGTGCTTTGCATTTTTTTTGTGCCTATATACCATAAGTGTTCCTTACCCATCAAATTATCTCTGACCTATCTATTTAGAGTTTCCCACTAGGATTTTTGTTAGCCAGGCATGCAAAGCATTCCCTATCACCAGAAATGAATATGTCTAGAAGGACAGTTGTGATTTTCCTAGGGTTGTTCACCACGATGGGCCATGGAGGTGGAGTTTGTTGACCACGTGAGATGGTAGTACTAGAGGGTTGGGCTGTCTGGATAGGCGAAAGCAGAGTGGTAAATGCTTGCTTACATTGTTGCATGATGGCAATGAACACAACAAAAGGAATTATACCTTTTATATGATTTCTCTATTTTTTTATAATATTCAGTAGTAAAGAATGTAGCTTGAATTATGAATTGATAGGTAGTTGTTATGTACACTACTTGTTTTGTATCAATACTTGTCAATAGGAGCAGTTGCATATATATATATAGTCAGTATGAAACCATAAAGATATTCAAAATAAAATTAGTTTAGTAACTATAAAGGTATGTTCATTTTTGTGTGGATGAGACATGTTATATGTTTTTTTGTGAATAGTGTATTTTTTTGAATGTTATACTACATAAACATACACATACAATTGCCCCTACAGATGCATATTTTTTAAATGCACATTCCATATGTATATTTAATACCAAATAATGTAGCTTGAATTAGGTGTAGCATTGAAGTTATGCATTTTCTTTGCATCTTTCTCAAACTTAGACATGGAAGAAAATTTTGTTATTATTTGCTAGGTTCTCTATTCTTAGTGCAATATAATTTTTTTAAAATTCACAATGTAAATATGCACACAACAATGTGAATCTACAAGACTGCCTTTCAAACTTTTGACTAGTTTTTTGTTTGTGTATATGACATCCAAACACATGTAGTATTCTAAAATGTACAGTTGCAACTACTAGAAATTGATGCATATGCAAATGAAATCAAAGGTGGCACACACATCTTGTTTTTGTATGTATATATTCACATATATACACACACACACAAACATAGGGATAACTATAGATATATATATATATATATATATATATATATATATATATGTCCATCAATGTGCATATAAATCTATATGTATGGTTTCCTATGTGAGTAATAACATGTTTTGAACATTAGAGTTATACATTTCTTGTATCTGATAATTATGAGAATATAGTATTCAATGCATTTAATTAGTTGAAAGTTGTGTAGCTATCTTCAATTTTGCAGTTTTTGTGCCTATATACCATAATATTTTTTTGCTATTAAATTGAGTTTCTTTATTTAAAACTTTTGTCCCTTTTGAATCTCATTCTACACACATACACATACAATTTCCCCCACATATGATACTTTCTTAAAAACTACAGATTTAGTCTCTGTCAAACAAGACAACCTTGTATCATTCAACCGGCCCTTCATCACTGCCAATTTTTTGAAAGGATAGGAGCTAAAGGACTAGAGGGAGAATGAAATCTTTAGCATTAATGGAATGAATTACAAATGAAGCCAAAGTTGGTTGTTTATTTGCAGCCTACAAAGACAAGTTCAATATAGGAAAATGTACTTGATCACACCAAATGGATAAAATAAGTAGGAAAAATAAAGGCTACAAAGGGATGTTTTTATGTGTTGGAAAAGATCAATACGTATCTACTTCTACATCTATATGCTTTACTAGGGATAGCCACATGTGTATACACCTAAAAGCCAAGAAAACTAGAAACATAAACAAAAAAGGGTATGTGGTGTGTGTTTCTGTATTTGAGAATTATAAAATTAAAGAAACTGAAAGGAAATGTTTAGGCTGAATAGAAAAGAGGAAGGAAACAATAAAAACAAATTTGCAATGGGTATAAGAAAAAGGAAATATAAACTTACAAAATTAGGATCTGGAGGCTGGTGGCTAGCACCCTTAGAGCTAGACTCTGTAGAGGAACCTATGGGGGATGTGAACAAATCAATCTTGGGGGGCTTTGGAGACCCATCCACAATGCCTAATTTTGTAGACATAGTTGTGGGAACTTTTACAAGGAGAAAATGTTTCAATTTGAGTTTACCGATTAAGAGCTCTATTTCACAATAAAATAAAAGATTAATGTATTGCAACATCCAATGGCAACTGGTAGACAACATATTAATATAAATAATCTTCCAACCATTTTACTAATTTGATTAATTGAAAATGGGTATAACCATTCCACTTTTAATACTATCCATACAACATGAGATACAACAACAAGAATAAAATTGATAAATGCAAATGTATATATCTCTATATGTATTTTTTTTAATCTTTGAGGTTGCTTATATATGTATGCATGTAGTTTTTACTATATTTCTACATATATGTATATGCACATATTGTATATGTTGCTAGCTAGTTCGTTCATCCTTTCTTATCCAAACAATAGGATATACAACAATAAGAATAAAAATGATTAAGTACATATATGCATTGAATTTTCCCTTTGTCCAACACATTTAAAAAACACAAATATACCCAAATATATATATATATATATATGTACACATGTATATATCTATTTATATATACATAGCTATATCTAAATATATGTGTATACTATATTTTTTTCTTGACTATGTAGTCATTGACATGCCAAGAAAGGTCCTCCATAAAAATGGACATAATGTCAAAGGTGCACATCAACAAGAAGGAACAATAAGTAGAGAGTGGAAGTTCTACAAGTTAGCAACATGTTTTAAGCTTTGCATCTTGTTAAATTATATATGCAAGAAGGGGATCTTGGCCACCTTTGAACACAAAAATAGAATGGTAAACGGTTGCTTCTGGTGTTGGAAATCAAGATGGTGGGAGCAAGCAAATGTAATATTTAATGTTTGCAGTCTCAAAAAATTACATTGTTGTTGGCTTGATCTATAGTTTTGTGCATTTTTTTTGGTATTTTTTAATGTATTTAGTTTCAATAGGCACATTACATTGGTAAATTGCAAACAATTTTACAGCTTTGTTAGGAACATGTCACACATACTACACCATTAAATGCTATGTTGTTAACATCTCAATGCTATAACATTGAATGTTATGGCTATATTGTAGCGATTTTCTCATAAGCTAAATAATACTTATATATGATATTTTTAACTCTTTTTCAATCAAATTCTACATAAATACAAATAAAGATAGCATACACATCTATTTAGATATACATGTGTATATGTAAACTCTTGTTGCACTATCAAATGAGCCATAGTGGTCTTGGTCTAGATATATGGATATGCATATTTATCTATATGTATATTTTTAAATATGAAATGGGGAATTCAATACATACATACATATGTGTGTGTGTGTGTGTGTGTGTGTGTGTGTGTGTGTGTTTATTTGTCTATGTTTATTTGTCTATGTTTCAGGAAATTCAATATAATTTCCCTTTTTGTCAATAATATTTAGTAGAAAATAAGTGTTATTCTAACACCTCTTAAACATTTTTTGTATTTGTCTCCAATATTTATTACCAAAGAACATAGCTCAATTCTTGTATCAATATGTTTCATGATATTCTTTTTTTTCTCATCTATTTTAAGCTCTCTACAACAAACTACCCGGGGGTATTTATGAAAGTGGTCAAGCTTTGCTAGTTATGTGGGTTGGAATTTGTGGAGTTGGTTGCCTCAATACATGGAAGAAAAATGGTTCCACAAAGAAAATTGTTCATTATGTAACATTTGGCTTGTCATTTTGAAGACTATTTTTATTAAAATATGGAGAATAGAAGAGAGAAACTATGATAATGAATAGTTTCCTTTGTGGAACTGAAAAAAATAATATCATAAAACATATTGATACAACAGAAGCAATCTATGTAACACTCAGCTTGTTAATTCAAAATTCAAGCTACATTATTTGCCACTAAATATTATAGAAAAATAGGGAAATTGTAAAATAACTATTAGAAAAACACTTAAGAATCACAAGGAAAAGATAGATGATTGAAAACCCACATTAAACATATTGATAGAAGAATTTCTCCTAAAATATGGAGAATAGAAGAGGGAAACTACGATAATGAACAGTTTCCTTTGTGGAAATGGAAAAAAGAATATCATAAAACATATTGATACATCACAAGAAATTTATGTAATAGTTGGCTTGTCAATTCAAAATTCAAGCTACATTATTTGGAACTAAATATTATAGAAAAAATAGAAAAATTATAAAAGAACTATTAGAAAAACACTTAAGAATCATAGGGAAATGACACATGATCGAAAAACCACATTAAACATATTGATATAAGACAAGTACTCTATGTAAGAGTTGTCTTCTCAGTTCTAAATTTGAGCTATGTTCTTTGGCAGAAAACCTACATTAAATAGAACTTGTAAAGCTAATGGGTAGCAATAACCTATGCAAAATGGCTATAACGCCATAGAATTAATTGAAAATTTGAGCTGCATTTCTTGGCACTGAATATTATAGACAAATAGAGAAATTGTAAAAGAGCTATTAGAATAAAACTTAACAACCACTAAACTAATTTTATCTTGAATATTTTTATGCTTTCATACTAACCCTCTCTCTCTCATATATATATATATATATATATATATATATATATATATATGCAACTACTCCTATGTTGTTAATATGTAATTGCTCCTATATTAATGGGTATAATGCCAAAGATGCATATAGATAACTCCAAACAATAAATGAAGGAAAAAAAATTACTATCCCTAACCACTTTTTTTGAAAAATAAAGAAGATTTAACTACAATTTCTCCATCCATACAGAGCCATAATCTCTTTGAAGTCTCCAAAATGGGTATAACGCCAAAGATACAAACATACATGAATAATAAACTAATCATTTATGCAAAATACCTATGTAAAATGACTTATAGATTTTGGAGCACAATAGTATTAAAATCCTCCTATAAAATGGAGCCTCTACTATCAAACCAATACTACAATGTAAAACCTTCCAATCTGATATAAAATAGAGTTTGTGCTATCAAACCAACACCACAATGGGTCTTTTGACAATGAAAATTAATAAATATATCTTCTCACACATTTTGGAGTATACTTTCCCACACTACAACATTGAATATTGCATTTACTTCCTCCCATGCCATTGTACAACAACATCAGGATGCATTAACCCTCATGCGAGCAAGCACTTACCATTCCGCTTCCGTGTATCAAGGAAACCAACTCCACCACCAGAAACCCATGTAATTAGCAAACTACACATCAACATAAACAACCATTGGAAACTTGTGGCTAGCCAAGAAAATTCAAACATAGAGAAATTATATTCACAGCTGGGCTAATGAAAATCTCAGCAAAAATTTCAAACAAATAGCCTATCAGCTAATTATATTTTAAGTCAAGTAAGAAAATTCCCTTCTCTATTTAGAGAAAATATTATTAAGGATCTTGATTCCCTTCTTGAAAAATCTTAAAAAATGAACCCTTGGAGTCTACCCAAATGATAATCTTGAAAATAGATTTCTATTGACCACCATATAGATTGATTGATTAATAGAAATCATTTAAAATAAAAAAATTCTATTCTAGAATAACTTAGGTTTGATTTCCTTCCAGGATTTCAAAAAAAAAATAATCAGCACAAGAGGCATCTCCTTATTTTCTAGCTCCTTGAGAGCATAAAAGATATTATGATCGAGTGGAAAAAATCTCCCGATATTGAAGTGGGGCAACACAAGCTATCATTGTCTAACGACATATTTTCCTTCATTCAATCATTGTCATCAGCTATGGGATTTTCTCTACCATATAGGAGGAGGGAAAGCATGTCAGGTTGTGACAACTAGTGTTTGGGTGATCATTGAGGCAACTAGAAAATATAGAAATTGTTTCCCCTATCAATCATTTGAAATCGGAGGTACTTGGGGGAATTCAATTTGACACCCTCAGGATTGTAGACTTTATGGAATTTAGGAATACTAGTTTTCTTAGCTTTGTGAACAACCCTTATAGACCAACCCTCATCTTTGAGTAGAGGTTTTAGTCCACTAAGAAGCCAAAGGATAATATATAATCCTTTGTTTTAATAATGAGCATTGACAACAAGTGTTGGGAAGATTGATGTATTGGACCCATTGAGAATAGCATGGTCTAGACAATTTGTGTATCCACCAGGTCTTTTAGGTCTTTGCAGAGGTCTCTCTAAATGCAAACATGTTGGTGAGGATGTGTAGTACCCCTCCATTTATGCTTATGTTTTATGTTAGCATATTTTCACACTATTGGACTTTGGTACTTTGGTTTGGATATTTTGATAGCTGATTTTGAGCAATAGTGGATTCACTTTGTGATATGATGATACATTGTATGGTGATAATTGATTTTTGGCATGCTTTGTTATAGCGTAGATATTTCCTTCAGATGTTATTGCTATATATATGTTTATGATGGACTAACTATTATTTAATTTGTTAGTCTGATGTGATGTGTATTGGTGTGGAGAATGGAGTTGCATCACTTGCTTGCGAGTGCCCTGTGATTTCTGTGATTTCTCTACATGGTGTGCTTTTACAATGGATTTTGTATATATGCATGTTATTTGTTTGGTTGCAGGATTGCAGGTACATGACATTGACTCCACCTAATTACTCAGGTCTGAGTGTGTCAAGACTCAATGGAAATGTTGTTTGGGAGGTAGTAGCATGGTTCATCATAGTCTAGTCTTAAAGCCAGTCATAGTACAATGTCAGTTTTAGTTTGGAGTCTTTGGTTGTCTTGTTTGTCCCTGATTGGATCAATTGCTTGAAAGGAAAATTTTATCAATTTTATGATTGTTTATTATGCTTTAATTTACATTTGTTTTAAATTAATTTGAAATGTTGAAAAATAAGGTTTTACATTTTATTTTATTAATTAATTAGTTTTTCTGGTTAAGTAATTTAATTATTGGGATTAAATTTATTTAATTATTAAATTATTATTTTTTAAATGTGTGAATAGATTTTATTTTAAATTAATTATTATGTGGGAAATTTGTATTTTAAAAATTGAAAATTGAAAATATTTTGAAAAGGCATTTAAATTTTGATAAGGAAGAAATGAATGTTTGCCATGACGTTGTTGAAAGATTATTGTTTCTTCTCGACATGTGTGCCAGTTGAATTAATTTCCTTTTTGGGTGGAGGATTTTCTCATAGGTTATCTGGGATTTAGGAAAAAAAAGAGGATTACCTTTTCTTCACGGAAATTGAAAGAATAGGGTGTTGTTAAATTTTTTTTCAAAGAATTTATGATTTCCTTTGTATTGTTGTATATTTCTAGAAGTTCTCTAGTTGAGATTTTGGCATATTTGGGAATTGGTGTTCGGGAAAGGCTTTGGAAGCTATAGGCAAAGCTATTTTTTACCAGACTGATTTCTGAAGCTAAGGAAAACAGGTATTTCCCTTGTGTTTTTAATTTGTTTTCTTTTGAAAAACAATATTTTGAAAAGAAATGTCATTTAATTAAAATCCATGTACTTCTCAGGAAAAATTGTTTATTGTATTCCTTTTTTGTAAGGATTTGTTGGTTTTTGAAAACTTCTTTCTCTCCGTAGAAAATATTTGAGTTAAATTAGTCAAGGGAAAGCATTTAAAAAGGGGAAATGAATTTGAAACCTCTGGGAGTAAATTAGAATTTGATTGGAAATTCTCGTGTGTATTTTCCATTAAAACCCTATTGAAAAATTTATTCCAAAGTAAAACTCTATAGAATTTTCTAAAAATTCTCCATTAAAAAGAAACCCTGTTGGAATTTAATATATATATATATATATATATATATATTTGAATATATATTTATCTTCATATACAAATTGGATTGTGAATTGTATTTATTTATTTATTTATTTTGTTTGGGAAATTTTGAAACCACCGTACCAACGAAATTAAGGGTTTCAAATTTTGTAAATAGAAACAAAAACCATGGAAATCATCGATTATTAAACACAAAATTTATTTTATTATGTTAAAATTTATACATTACCTGGTAAGGGGGCCGTGGGGGTTTTTCCCCACAGTCGTCGTCCCTAAAGGAGGCGACGGTGGGATAAGGCTGCGGCCGCTCCCACAGCCGCCGCCCGTTACACAGGCCGACCCTTGTAGGAGTCATCACCTGTATTAACAGTGACGTCACCTCGAGTTTTAATTTTTCAGCCTTAAATAAATTTAAACAAATTCTTTCCTATGGTTTAAAATGTGAATTTTTATATATTACAGATTTCGTATTTAATACAAATTTCTCTAAAATATGAAATATATATATATATAGATATATATATATATAATTTGTTATTTGTAAAAAATAATAGTTTAATATTTAAATAAATTTTTATTTAAATACATGCATGTAATGCATGAGAATAATTATCTTTAAACAAAAAAAATTATTTGATTGATAAAAAAAAATATTTTTTATTTATATGTGAAATTGAGGAAGTTAAAAAAGAAAAAGAATTAAATAATGTATTTTCCTTTATTAAATGAGAAAAGAATTACAATCAAGTTATTATATTTCTTGTTAATTCTTATTAAATGACTGGATTTAGTAAATCTGAAATAGTAGTTGTTTATCTTTTTTCCTGGTTTGCTATAAATTGTATTTTCTTTTACTGGGCAAATTGGGCATGTTTTTAGATGTACAAGTCTTCCAAACAAGTTGTAAAATGTGGGAGTTGTGATTATTTAAGTAGAATTCTTGTGTTGGCTAAAGTTGTGTACATGATTTTTGTATGGTGTTTAGACACCTAATTTTATGAACATAGACTTGATGTTCATTATGAAAAGTGTATAAATTTATGTTGTATTTTTGTACACCTTGTCTACCTTAGTTAGGGAAGCTTCGATTCCTTTGTTATGTTTAGAGGAGTGGCTCTGTGTGAGGGCCGACACACAAAGTGGTGTGAGGGTAACTTACAAAGAGTTAGTAAGTCAATGATAACTAAACAACATAGTAGTTAGATTAGAATCTTTAATAAGATTATTATGCCTCGCTTATAGACTTTAGAGCTAGTTCAGTTTTTAGTATAAGTTGAGAAGGCCTGGAATGGAAAATCGATATCTTGTTACTTTAAAAGATATTTGATTCTGCAATAGTTTGCAAATGGGTCCGGGTTTCATAAGAGGTTACCAGGGTAACCCATGATAGGGGTCGGAACCTAGGTAGAAACACCAGGGTAACCTTTACAAAATTGTGATGACACTCCACCTAAAATAATAGTTTACATTTTCTACTTAGCACATTTGATTATCTTAATTCTGGAAGCAATGTAACCATCAGTTCGCTATGTACTTGTGTTAAGAGTGAATAAGTTATGTCTAGGTAACCATATTACAATCTCCTAGCACGGGGGGTGGACCTACAGGTACCACATTGTTAGGTGGAATGTGCACCTTACTCCATTGGGTCCCCAGTTTATGATCATGGAAACAAGAGCTTCATGGATGGAGAGCTCATGACTGGATTAATATATGTACTTCTTTATTGCATCATTTAAAATCTTGTATTTGAAACATCCCTGAATTGTTTATGAGGTGAACATTTGTAAAATGTAATTGTAACTATTATTTGACCTACCTCATCTGAAAAATGAGTATTGTAATATTATTTCAAATGCAATGTAAGAATCATATTTGTTCTTTATACTTTCATGAATGGAATTCAAATGTTGTGCAATGTTTACTTTTAAAGTTTATGCTAATTAAATTTGTCCAATGCTTTATACTAAAGTCATCTATGGAATCTCAACTAGTGTAACATTGCGTAACTTAGTGAATGCATGAAACTAATTAAGTTAATATTAATATTTAAAAAATAAAATTATTTCACTTTTATAGACAATTGCAACATTCCTTAGTTTATAATATGGGGCATTATAGATTGGTATCAGAGCCAAGGTTTTTAACACTGGACGCTCTTGGTAATTGTGAGCCCATTAGGTTGACCTAGTACGTACTTTCTCTATTTGATAACCTTAGTTGATTAGTATCTGAGACTTGTTATTGTTCATGTGTAGGATCATGCCTAGACGATGTGGTAGAGGTCAGGGTAGAGGTCGAGGTGGAGGCTGAGGGCCAATCCCTCAGGTTACTCCCCCTCTGAGCCCTCATCAGAGTGATCAGGAAGAGTAGTTGGATCAGAGGAATGAAGGACAGAATCCTGAACAGTCAGGAGTAGAGGGTTCACAAATACGCCCTTTATTAGAGGAGGTGCTAGCTTGACTTGGACCTAGACAGGAAGTTGAGCAGGAGGTAGTTAGAGAGCGTGAAAAATCTCCAAGGAGAGTAGATGATACAGTGCATTAGGATGCTATTACTATAGGACACATGCATGATTTATTGAGGGCACACCCTCCTACTTTCGATGGCACAGGAGGTGGATCGGAGGAAGAGACTTGGCTATTGGACTTGGGTAGATGTTTTTCCATGCACCCATATGGTAGCAATACCTGAGCGAGATGCGCTATCATGCATCTAAGAGGATTCGCCTCTACTTGTGGTGCTTGAAGGAGCAAAAGCTCCACTTAGACATTGGGTCAGTGTCTTGGGAGATGTTCTTGGAGAGGTTTAGAGCACAGTTCCTATCGAAACACTGGAGGCAACAATAGGCTGATGAGTTTCATGATTTATGTCAGTTGGCTCTATCTGTTGAGCAATATGAACATAGATTCTATGAACTCAACCAGTATGCACGTATTGGTGATGATGATTCTATGTTGGTTCAACACCTCATCAGGGGCTTAAACGCTCGCATTAGTGGTGGAGTCAAAGTATTTGAGCCAAAGACTATGGAAGTTGCTATGGAGAAGGATCATATAGTGGAAGAGAACCTTGTTATGGTGTTAGGTGGTCAAACAGGAGTACAAATAGGCAGTGCTCCTACAACAGGTTTTAGTCCATGGGGTGGATAGGTGCAGATAGGGGGTTCCTCTAGCAACCAAAAAACACCCTCAAAGGGTGGGCAACAACAATAGTGAACACCTTAAAAGAATAATAATCCACAACCACAACAAGGTAATAGCCCGCATATAGGAAAGAATCACAACTGGTGGCGCAACAAGCGCAATAGACATGATCAGCCAGCTCAGAGTGCACATTCTTCCATTAGTAGAGGTAGTTTCCAGCAATCCAATGCACCTTCGAGTGGTAGAGGACTCAGTAGAGGCACTGGTTGTTACTCATGTGGACAACTAGGACACATTGCTAGGCAGTGTCTGATGAGAGGTTCTTTTGGTTTTGGGCCTCGACCTATAGTTTTAGAGCCTACAGTGGGTGATGTAGGATGATCTCATATAGTTTATGCTACAGTTAATGATTTCCAAGCCGATCACTAGAACACAGTGGTCGAGACTTCAGGTAAGTTACATGGTGTTAGTGTTTCCATTCTTTTTTATTCTGAAGCTACTGACTCTTTTATTTCACCTACAATCATTGAGTGATGTGGTCTTGTGGTGGTAAGTGGCAAGTAGAATTTTCCTCTGGGGTGAAAGTAGCAGTAGAGAACCTTGTACATAATTGTGAACTTAAAATTGGTATGTTAACTACCTTAGTGGATCTTCATATTACACCTTTAGGATCGTATGACATAGTTTTAGGTATGGATTGGTTAGCATCTCATCATGTTGTGATTGACTATCAACTTAAGACAGTTAGTTGCATTGATGATTTAGGTGCGAAAGTGGAAATCATAGGTATACAAAGACCTATCTCTTTGTGGATGATATCTGCTATGCAATTAAAGAGATGTCTTCATCAGGGTTGTCAACTATTTGCAACAATAATTACTGATTTGGAAGAAGGTGAGAGTCAAGAGATATCTCTTGATGATCATCCTATTCTTAGGGAATTTGCTGACGTGTTTCCTGATGATATACCTAGAATGCCACTAAAGAGGGATATTGATTTTAGAGTTTGTCTAATTCTAGGAGCAGAGCCTATATCTAGAGCTCCATATAGAATGACAACTCAGGAGTTAGAGGAGCTACGTATCCAGTTAGAGGAATTATTAGAAAAGGGTTTTATTCATCCTAGTGTTTCCCCTTGGGGATCACCTATCATCTTCATAAAGAAGAAGGATGGGTTACTTAGATTTTGCATTGACTATCATCAATTGAACAAGGTTACGGTTAAGAATCGTTATCCTTTGCCTAGAATTGATGATCTTTTCGATCAGATCAAGGCAGCTAATGTGTTCTCCAAAATTGATTTGAAATCTGGTTACCATCAATTGTGAATTGCTGAAGCAGATATTCATAAAACTACATTTTGAACTCGTTATGGGCACTATGAATTCATAGTACTTAGTACCATTTGGGTTAACGAATGCACAATTAGTATTTATGAGTTTAATGAATGGTGTTTTTCGTACATACCTTGATCACTTTGTCCTTGTATTTCTCGATGATATTTTGATCTATTCGAGAAACATGAAGGAGCATGAAGAACACTTCAGAAAAGTATTGTAATGTTTAAGGGAAAATCAATTATATGTGAACCTGAAGATTCAAGCTATTGTAGATTGGCCCATGCCTACTAATGTAGGTGAAGTGCGTAGTTTTATGGGTTTAGCTGGTTATTATAGATGGTTTGTTGAGGAATTTTCTAGAATTGGTCATCCTATTACTTCTCTTCAGAGGAAAGGGAAGAAGTTTGTTTGGACAAAGTAGTGTTAGTTGGCCTTTCAGACACTTAAAGAGAAGTTGACTAATGCGCCTATATTGATTGTTCCTGATCCTACTAAGGATTTTGTAGTTTGCACAGATGCATCCTTAGAGGGTTTGGGAGCAGTTTTGTTGCAAGATGGGAGTGTGATTGCTTATGAGTCTCACAAAATTAAGGATCATGAATTAAACTATCCCACTTATGATTTAGAACTTGCTACAGTAGTGCATGCATTAGTTCGATGGAGTCATTTCTTATTGGGTCACCGTTTCAAACTTCATACTGATCACCGTAGTCTACAATACATTTTTACACAACCTAACTTGAATGCTAGACAAAGATAGTGGATGGAGTTCTTGTGAGTACAATTTTGAAGTGAGATATGTTCAAGGAAAAGAGAATGTAGTGGCTAATGCTCTTAGTCGTCGTTGACATGAGATCTCTGCTACTACTCTTGAAGTAGATTTGAGAGGTCAAATATTAGCAGTACTTCCTATTGATAGATTGTATCAGGAAGTAAAGTCAGAGATTGAATCTGGTAGACCTTTAGAAGGTCGATTTGTAGGGTATGTCCTTGAACCAGATGGTATATTATGGTATTTAGGTCATATCTATGTACCACATTTTGAGAGTCTTCGTACATTAATTATGACTGAAGCACATCAAGCTCCATACTCAACTCATCCAGGTGTTAAGAAAATGCATCTAGATCTTCGACAATTATATTTCTGGCCTGGTATGAAATGTGATATTGCTGACTATGTATTGAGATGTCTTGAATGTTAGTGAGTCAAAGCTAAGCATCAACATCTCACTGGATTATTGCAACCACATCTCATTCCTGAATTGAAATGGGATTTTATATATGTTGACTTTATTTTAGGGTTATCTACATCATCACGTTGACATGATGCCATTATGGTAACTATTGACCTATTGACTAAGGTGGCTCATTTTTCACCAATACAATCATCATACAATGCTTCTTCTGTAGCTAGGATATTCATGGAGGAGATAGTTAGATTACATGGGATTCCTCGTAGGATTATTTTTGATAGAGATCCAGTATTTACATCAGCCTATGGACTTCATTACAACATGCTCTAGGTACATAGTTGAACTTAAGTTCAGTGTATCATCCTCAAACCGATGGACAAACAGAGAGAGTTAATCAAATATTAGAGGATATGCTTAGAATGTACGTAATGGACCAACAATCACATTAGGAGGATTATCTGTATTTAGTAGAATTTGCTTACAATAACAGATATCATAGTTCCATAGGTATGCCACCATTTCAGGCATTATACGGTCATCCTTGTCAAACTCCATTGAGTTGGGATCGACTTGAGGATAGAGTATTACTTGGTCCTGAAATGCTTTGAGACATGGAGCAACAAGTTGATCGTATTAGAGAACATTTGACAGCAACACAAGATAGGAAAAAGAAGTATGCTGATGCGCATAGAATAGACTAATAGTTTGTAGTTGGAGATAGAGTGTTTCTTCGAGTGCGACCGTGAAAGAGTCCAATCCATTATGAAAAAGGCTCTAAGCTTGCGCCTCATTTCATTGGGCCATTTGAGACCCTAGAGAGGATTGGTCCTATGGCGTATCGACTCGCCTTACCACCTAGTTTGTCACATATTCATGATGTTTTTCATGTATCAGTTCTTAGACCATATCATTTTGACATTTCTCATGTACTTGATTGGAATTTGTTATAGGTAGAGGACGAGCAGCTGGCTTTGGAACCTGTGGCCATTCTACAGCACCAGATGCTTGGTCTTAGGGGTTGAGATCTTGATCAGGTGAGGGTCCAATGGGATCCTAGCCATGAGGCTTCTGCTACTTGGGAGGATGTGACACACATGAAGGAACTTTATCCCTATCTATTCGTAGGATTTCAGGAGCAAGCCTGATCCTAGGGGGGAGGATGTAGTACCCCTCCATTTATGCTTATGTTTTCTATTAGCATGTTTTCACATTGTTGGACTCTGGTACTTTGGTTTGGATATTTTGATCACTAATTTTGAGTGACAGTGGATTCACTTTGTGATATGATGATACATTGTATGGTGATAATTGATTTTTGACATGCTTTGTTATAGCGTAGATATTTCCTTCAGATGTTATTGCTATATATATGTTTATGATGGACTAGTCATTATTTAATTTGTCAGTCTGATGTGATGTGTATTGGTGTGGAGAATAGAGTTGCATCACTCGCTTGCGAGTGCCCTATGATTTTCATGATTTACTCTGCACGGTGTGCTTGTACAATGGATTATGTATATATGCATGTTATTTGTTTGGTTGCAGAATTACAGGTACAAGAAACTGACTCCACCTGATTACTCAGTTCTAAGCGTGTCAAGACTCAAAGGAAATGTTGATTGGGAGGTACTAACATGGTTCATCCTAGTCTAGTCTTAAACCTAGTCATAGTATAATGTCAGTTTTAGTTTGGAGTCTTTGGTTGTCTTGTTTGTCACTAATTGGATCAATTGCTTGAAAGGAAAATTTTGTCAATTTTATGATAGTATATTATGATTTAATTTGCTATTGTTTTAAATTAATTTTAAATGTTGAAAAATAAGGTTTTACATTTTATTTTATTAATTAATTAGTTTGTTTGGTTAAGTAATTTAATTATTGGGATTAAATTTATTTATTTAAATTAAAATTGTTTTAAATGTGTGAATAGATTTTATTTTAAATTAATTATTATGTGGGAAATTTGTATTTTGAAAATTGAAATTTTTAAATTATTTAAAAAGGTATTTAAATTTTGATAAGGAAGAAATGAATGATTGTCGTGAGGTTGTTGAAAGATATTTGTTTCTTCTCAACATGTGTGCCAGTTGAATTAATTGCCTTTTTGGGTGGAGGATTTTCTCGGAGGTTATATGGGATTTGGGAAAAAAAGAGAGGATTACATTTTCTTCACAGAAATTGAAAGAATAGGGTGATGTTAAAATTGTTTTCAAAGAATTTTTGATTTCTTTTGTATTGTTGTATATTTCTGGAAGTTCTCTAGTTGAGATTTTGGCATATTTGAGAATTGGTGTTCGAGAAAGGCTTTGGAAGCTATAGGCAAAGCTATTCTTCACAAGACAGATTTCTGAAGCTAAGGGAAACAAGTATTTCCCTTGTGTTTGTAATTTGTTTGCTTTTGAAAAAAAATGTTTGTGAAAAGAAATTTCATTTAATTAAAATCCCTATACTTCTCGGAAATTTTTTTTACTATTGTGATAGGTCGAATGTGAGCGTTAGAAAACAAGCAACAAGTTAAAGAGTGCAAATAAACACCAAAACAACCTACACCTCAAGATTAGCCTAAGTTGGAAATAATGCAAGACAAAGCAACGAATGAAACTTTATACTTTGCGTTGAGTCGATCCTTTGGTTGGCCCTTTGATCTTTGATGTGTATGCTCCTTGGATGGCACAAGGTGTGAGATGTGAGATGCAAATGATGCTTGGAAACATGAAAATAGCTAAGTGTTGGTTGAGAAACAAAACTACAAGAGTTTGGCTAGCACAAAATGATCTCTCCAAAATAGGAGAAAAGAGGGGGTATTTATAGGATTTTTGGGAAATCCTAGGGGAAATGGACGGTCAAGATTGAGCCACCAAATATCAAGATGTAGGGCTAAGGTGAGTTGAGAACTCACAAGCCCTCACACCTTGACATGTGGCATGTGATTTAGCCCTAAAAGGTGAAGTGGACATGAGGTGGAAGGACAGGTACATGCCATGGAGGGGGTAAAGTACCTTGGGATTGGACAAGATCCTCATAAAGGAGGTCCTTGTCCCCATGTGGGTGAGAGGACAAGTGGGGAATTAAAAATTCCTCAAATATCCTTATGGGGATGAGAGAA
This sequence comes from Sequoia sempervirens, assembly GCA_007258455.2. Classification (NCBI taxonomy): domain Eukaryota; kingdom Viridiplantae; phylum Streptophyta; class Pinopsida; order Cupressales; family Cupressaceae; genus Sequoia; species Sequoia sempervirens. Next base: position 240,447,700 of record VDFB02000015.1, read on the forward strand.
GGAATTTAAAATTCTTAAATGCATTGGGATTAAAAGGTGAATTAAAAATTCACATAGGGAAGGGAGATGCCTTGTCAAAAAAGAAAAGCACTTAATAGGGTTGACTAAGGACACATGTCATAAAGGACATGGGGAAGAGAAAAGGAATTTAATATTCCTTGGAAGGATAAAAGGAATTAAAAATTCTTTGAGAGGTTGATTAGGCTAGCTAATGAGGCATTAGAGGAAGGTTAGGTGGCTAAGAGAGATTAGAGGCCAACTTGCAGAAGTTGGAGGATGTGACACCTCCTAATCAAGGATTAGGCATGTGCACATCCTAATGATGGGATTAGAAGAAGGGTTAGGATTAGATAAAAAATGATGGAGGATGTGACATAAAGGGATTTAATTCAATTGATGGAAGTAGGATTAAAGAGATAAGGTATTATTGATTAAATACCTTAGGGATTTGGCATAATTAAAGATATTAATTAAATAATAGTAGTATTACTTAATTAACGAAAACAAGACGAAAGGGGATAAATTTGGATAAATTAAGTGTCCAAATTTACACATCTACAACTATATTCCTTTTTTGTAAGGATTTGTTGGTTTCTGAAAACTTCTTTCTCTCTGTAGAAAATATTTGAGTTAAATTAGTGAAGGGAAAGCATTTAAAAAGGGGAAATGAATTTGAAACCTCTGGGGGTAAATTAGAATTTGATTGGAAATTATCATGTGTATTTTCCATTAAAACCCTGTTGAAACTTTTCAATTTCCCCATTGAAACCCTGTTTAAAAATTTATTCTAAAGTAAAACTATGTAGAATTTTCAAAAAATTCTCCGTTAAAAAAAAACCCTGTTGGAATTTAATATATATATATTTGAATATACATTTATCTTCATATACAAATTGGATTGTGAATTGTATTTATTTATTTATTTATTTTGTTTGGGCAATTTTGAAATCGTCATACCAGTGAAATTAAGGGTTTCAAATTTTTTAAATGGAAACAAAAACCATGGAAATCACTGATTATTAAATGCGGATATTATTTTATTATGTTAAAATTTATACATTACCTGGTAAGGGGGCCGTGAGGGTTTTTCCCCATAGTCACCACCCCTAAAGGACACAATGGTGGGAGAAGGCTGCGGCTACTCCCACAGCCGTTGCCCCTAAGGGAGGCAATGGTGGGAGCAACTCCCATAGTCGTTGCTCGTTACACATGCCGACCCTTGTAGGAGTCGTCGCCTGTAGTAATAGTGACGCTGGCCCGAGTTTTAATGTTTCGGCCTCAAATAAAATTTAAACAAATTCTTTCCTATGATTTAAAATGTGAATTTTTATATATTACAGATTTCGTATTTAATACAAATTTCTCTAAAATATGAATTATATATATAGATATATATATATATATATATATATATATATATATATAATTTGTTTTTTGTAAAAAATAATAGTTTAATATTTAAATAAATTTTTATTTAAATACATGCATGTAATGCATGAGAATAATTATCTTTAAACAAAACAATTTATTTGATTGAGAAAAAAATTAGTTTTTATTTATATGTGAAATTGAGGAAGGTAAAAAAAATTAGAATTAAATAATGTATTTTCCTTTATTAAATGAGAAAAGAATTACAATCAAGTTGTTATATTTTCTTGTTAATTCTTATTAAATGACTGGATTTAGTAAATCCGAATAGTAGACATTTATTTTTTTTCCTGGTTTGCTATAAATTGTATTTTCTTTTATTGGGCAAATTGGGCATGTTTATAGATGTATAAGTCTTCCAGACAAGTTGTAAAATGTGGGAGTTGTGATTGTTTAAGTAGAATTCTTGTGTTGGCTAAGGTTGTGTACATGATTTTTGTATGGTGTTTAGACACCTGATTTTATGAACATAGACTTGATGTTCGTTATGAAAAGTGTAGAAATTTATGTTGTATTTTTGTACACCTTGTCTATCTTAGTCAGGGAAACTTAGATTCCTTTGTTATGTTAAGGGGAGTGGCTCTATTTGAGGGCCAACACACAAAGTGGTGTGAGGGTAACTTACAAAGAGTTAGTAAGTTAGTGATAACTAAACAACATAGTAGTTAGATTAAAATTTTTAATAAGATTATTATGCCTCGCTTATAGACATTAGAGCTAGTTCAGCCTTGAGTATAAGTTGAGAAGGCCTAGAATGGAAAATCGATATCTTGTTACTTTAAAAGATATTCGATTATGCAATAGTTTGCAAATGGGGCCAGGTTTCGTAAGAGGTTACCAAGGTAACCCATGATGGGGGCCAGAACCTAGGAAGAAACACCAGGGTAACCTTTGCAACATTGTGATAACACTCCACCTAAAATAATAGTTTACCTTGTGTACTTAGCACATTTGATTGTCTTAATTTTAGAAGCAATGTAACCATCAGTTAGTTATGTACTTGTGTCTAGGGTGAATAGGTTATGTCTAGGTAACCATATTACTATCTTCTAGCATGAGGGGTGGACCTACAGGTACCACATGGTTGGGTGGAATGTGCATCTTACTCCATTGGGTCCCTAGTTTAAGATCATGGCAATGAGAGCTTTATGGATGGAGATCTCGTGACTGGATTAATATATGTACTTCTTTATTGCATCAGTGAAAATCTTGTATTTGAAACATCCCTCAATTGTTTATGAGGTGAACATTTGTAAAATGTAATTGTAACTATTATTTGACCTACCTCATCTAAAGAATGAGTATTGTAATATTATTTCAAATGCAATGTAAGAATCATATTTGTACTTTATACTTTCATGAATGGAATTCAAACGTTGTGCAATGTTTACTTTTAAAGTTTATGTTAATTAAATCTGTGCAATGCTATATACTAAAGTCGTCTATGGAATCTAAACTAGTGTAACGTCGCGTAACTTAGTGAATGTATGAAACTAATTAAGTTAATATTAATATTTAAAATAAAAAGTTATTTCACTTTTAGAGACAATTGCAACATTCCTTAGGTTATAAGACGGGGCATTACAGGATGGGCCAAATAAAATTTATTCTGTTTTATGTAAACAATAGAACCAAGAGTAGAGGATATTTGACTTAAAAAAAATTCTACATTGAAAAGGAAAACCATTTAAATTCAACCCAAAAAAAGATGCAAAAGGACTTCTTGTCGGAGATGAAAAAGTCCCAAGTCCGGTATTTGAAAACAAGGAGGAAGAATTGGACTTATTTTGGGCCCTTATAGTGGATAACCTCAACATGGTTGGCTTCAACAAAATGGATGGGAAAAAACCCCTTAGTGCATTTTTGCATGACACCTTGGTAGATCTCGTGTGGGTTCTAGGGCCTACCAACCTAGTCTTGAAGAATTCTTTTTGTAGGGATGCTACCCACAAAATAACTAATTAAAGTAAATTTCTCTAGCCATTTGTAAGCATTAGAAAATTAAGGAATTGAGAGAACACTTAGGGGTGTCTTAGGGGACATAGCTCATGGAAGACAATAGGTATAAATTTCTATGGATTCCTAAGCAAGGATGACCTTAGGGAATTGTCATCAAACCTAGAACTCTAGTAGCAACAATTATGGATGAATGAAAGGTTGATGCCATATAAAGGGGTGAAAATCATGTGCAAGCTTAGCAATTGAAAGAACATTGCAATAAATGCAAATGTAGGAAAATCCTTGTAGAAAACTGTAGCTGAACATACACACCGCAAAGCCAAGAATCCAGTGGAGCAAAAAAGTCATCCCAACCACTCATTACTCAAGACAAAACCAGTTTCTTATTAATATCATATAAGAGTTAAAACATAACAATAGCATTCCATCTTAATATCTTTACAAATCAATTAAATCTCATTTTATATTAAAGATTCTCTTTAAACATAACACATTTACTAAGATGACCTTACACAACAATTTATTTCTAATTAAAATACTAGGCATCTAGTCACATAAACATTGACCACAATGCATGCAGTAATCAATTTAAGACATTTAACATGACCTTATACAAGGACTAAAAAGACAATATAAAAACTTTAGCACAGGGGATCTGAAATCACAATCAGAAGCAGAAAAGTCAGAAATGGAAGTTGGCAGATTTAAATGCTTCTGATAAGAAAAACATGAATCTTTAGAGACAAGCATAAGCCGCAAGCAATCCAAAAGGTGCTTGTATCCAATCAAATTTAGATCGCTGCTACAAGGCCATGGATATTGGGACTTAATAGGGGAAATATGGCAGCACAGATGCAGGAGCAAATCCAATCAAATTGAGAGTGCTATTAGAATTTGGTTCTTTTGTCTTTTATGGCTATCAGCGCTGTAAGAATGCATGGTTATTACTTATCCCTCACTTCTTTTTCCTTTTTCGCCTTGGAGACCATTTCCACTACGAAATCATTTCAAAAGCCCGACAAAATTTCTCTATCAATGAGAAAAATCACTTACAAACCAAAACAAGTCGACATATCGCTTAACCTTCCTCTTCTTGAAATGCGTTGGTCTCGTTCCTAAAAAAGGAAAAGAAACGGACATTGTAAATTCTCATTCCTAAAAAAGAAAGAAAAACAGATATCGCAAATTCCCATTCCTAAAAAAGAAAAAGAAACAGATATTGTAAATTCTCATTCCTAAAAATGAAAAAGAGGATGCCCCACAGCTTGGAAATAACTCAGAGCATGAAGGAAAATAGGTGGATCTGTGTTTCTTCCATATAGCTTTAAAACGGTATCGAATGGAGCGAATGAAATGATTCAATACGAACTTTAAGTAAAGGTAAAAGTTTCATGGAAAAACATATAATTCCATAGTAGTATTTACTTGATATGTTAAATATATTCTTAAAAAGTTTTAAGAGCGTTAGTTTATTTAAAGAATATTTATATATATATATATATATATAAAATATGAATAAGTGTTTATATTAATAATTATAAATTTAGTATAGATATTTGAAATACATCTATCTAAAAATGTTTAGAGATATCAATTTTCAGTTATTTTATTTACTTAAAAATTATTATAGTTTACTTTATAATTATTTAAGAATCAATTTATTTTATTTATATGATTGATATTGTTTCTACTTGACTAACAATAACTTAATTTCATTTACTCAATTTTAATCTAATTTCACATTATTTACTTTACTTTTATTTACATTAGAATTATTTTTATTTTATTTAATTTAGACTTATTTTATTTGATTACACTGTTTAGGAAGAACAATTTAACTTTGCATGTAAATATAATTTTACTTTAAAAATATCATTTATTATTTTAATTATTTTATTTTATTTCATTTTGAAAAGTATAGTAAATATTACATATATGTATGTTACTTATTTAAAGTATAACATTAGTTATGTTTAAAAAATACATAGTTTTTTTTTTTTTTTAGCATAGAACACCTCTCGATTTGAATAATACTTGGATGTCTAAATTATTTTCAAATTTAAGTATATAGGTAAGTTTTTGCTAACAAACTCATGTCATTAAAATCCACTACTTGTTGTGAGCAACCATAATTATACCTTTTAGCAAAAGAAAATTATATATATTCACAAAAATGTGGGTAGAATAAGTCACACCTCAATGTCCAAATGATAATAGAACTAGGCAAAAAATATAATAGAAAGATGGCAGATGGAAAGAGCTAAGGAAATAATATGAGGAAAATTTTGATCTCTTGTGTAACTCCAAATATTAGTGGGGTCTTGGGTATCCATGAAGTATTCCCAAAAAATATTTCCATCATTATCATTTAAATATTCATCAAGGGGTTGTGTCATGAGAAGACAATAAGAAAGATCAATGTGAAAGAATTTTACAATATCTAGCCAACCACCAAACCCATGGCTAAGAACCTAAGAAGAGACATAGTAGCTTTGGGTAAGCTTAGACCATCCTATCAAAGACTTGTCCTTATCTATTCTTGTAGGAGGTTGATATTCATCATTATGACCATCATATTCACCATGGGCAAAGTCACGGATTTTCCCTTGATGATGTCCACAAGGTTAATAATGACCTTGGCTAGAGGAAAGAGTTAGAGGGTCTATGGAAATAGTGAATGAGGCATTACTCCAATGATCTAAGGGAACCCAGAGTATTTCACCTTAAGTGCAACCTTGTTGGCTTGTACCAAGATCTATGAAATTACATTAGAAAAAATCATACCTTTAGTACAAAGTAACTAGTATTAACTAAACATCCAATAAATAAAACACAATTCCTATCATCAATATGTTGAAAATAATTTTCATAATCAAAGGATGCCAAATTTGGGCATATCTATAGGGGAATATAGTCCAAGCCACAAATAAAACATATGCCATGAGAATGAATTATGTCAAAAGGTACTAAAAACTGATGAATATAAGTGTTCATGCCCTAAGATTTGTGGGAAAACAATAAAATATGCTAAAGAGTCTCTTGATGACTGTAAAATAACCATCAAGAATCTTTGAATCATATATGAGTTAATTTTGGTCTAATAGGAAGGCCTTGTAAAAAAGTAAAATGGAGAAAATGAGTAGACTTCAACTCTAGAATACATGACCAAATAGTTTGAAACCTATGCTTCCAAGAACTCAAAGAGGATTCGAACAACCATCTCTAGTTTAAAATATGTACCATTGATAAATGTAGAGAGAAACAAGAATATCCTGTATGTGACTTTTAGATTAAGGTAAATGACATGTTAGGTATGATTTACCTAGCCAATCTAAATTTCCTTAATCTCCTTCAAATCTTAAGAGTTTATCTTGAACACAAACTAACTTTGAAGATGAGATAAAGAGAGCTTATTCGAGTTCACATAGACAACTTTACGAAGTAGGTGGGTAATAGTGGCCAAAATGTAATACCATGACAAAGGAAAAAATTAGAATTCCTCGCAAATAGGGACATGAAGATCCCTTTTTTTAGAGAGAATAAAGTTTGAGTCTAGAGTTGACAAACAAAAAATTAAGTATGAAAAAAATATCATAACTTGTATGTATAGCTTTCACATGGATCATTTCAACAAAAATAAATAAATAAACCCCTATTGAAGGTTTTAGACCATATCAAGGTGTACCCCATGAGAGGCCCAAGGCTTGTTGATCTAATATTTAAGTATGCTTTAAGGGGGAATCCTCCAAAAAAAAATTGTCATATTTAAATAATATGCTATAGTCATTTGTAGGCACTATAAAACTTTGGGATGGGTAACGCCATGTTTTATAAGATATTCATTACAAAAAGACGTTGGGGAAAAACTTTTGCAGATTTTTGTTTGGAGCAATTGTCAAGAGCTATCAAACCATCAAAACCAACATAAATTATTGTGTTGATAAAGTTCAAAAGCATTACAAAGGACTAAGGGAATGCTATTAGGCATTGTAATTTGAAATTCCTTGTAACTGATACAATGGAGAAATGAACTTTCTTATGCAAAAGCATAATATGACATAAAAAAAGAAAACAACGTAAAACAAAAGACCAAAACCTTAGAAAAACTCATACAATCTTATTTCATTAATGATAAAAACATATTTTGAATCTTCAATGTTCATAAAAATCATATATATAATAAATTTTTATTTAACAATTATTTTATTTTGTGTGCATGATTTTTTATTTATAATTTTCTTTAATTTTTAAGATAAAATTTAATTTTAATTTTGAAAAAAATGAGCTATTGTATAATTGAACTCTTCTGTTTCATTTTTATTTTGAAAAATAAAATAAATATTATACATTTATATTATATATTCGTAATTACAAATTTTTAATTTTAAAAATATATTATGTTATTTTGAGTTTTTATGTACTTAGTCCGGCCATAAACACTTCATACTTTACTGCGACTGAAAAAATTCTCAACCTAAAGATTATACATCTACAATTCCAAAAGTGGTTCAAATTCAGTCTCGCTTGAATGTAAATACAAAATTTACGTATCTTGCTACGAGAATAATGAGCTTTGTGTGGGTAAAATATAAATTCCGAGAAAAAGAAAAAGAAAAAGACCTTGGAACTTATGCTGCAAGTTTGCTCGGTATCTTTGTTTTTCCTAAAACAGAAAAAAATCTATCATTGTCAAATTTGAACAAGAATGTATAAATCACATGGGTCTGTGTTTCTGCCTTTAGAACTATTCAAGCATCTATTACATCCGCTTAGTCAATGGGCCATGCGCTTTACTGTTTCTTAAGAACGAAGTTATGCCCAGATTCTTAATGCCTTAAAATAGAAGTCGAACTTTCTTAAAACATAGAAATTGAAAAACAATAAATTTCATATTTAACAAAAACTATTCATTTACTAGCGAAAAAAAATATGGTCATAATATTATACTTATATAGTTAATCTTTAGAATTAAATGTAATGATCTAAATCAGTTTGGATCATTTTTAATTGTTGAATGTTATTCTACTTTAAGTTATAAGAGTTAAACATTTGACTACAAATAAGATGTTGAATCTAATTACACAGTCTCATTCACTGCATAAGCCTTGAAAATTATAAGACATGATTTGAAAATTATAAGACATGATTTGAATCCTTGTTGCACATGATATCTTCATCTAAATTTAAATTTTGATTCAATGTCACACCATTTGAAAAGATAGGTAATTATTGTCATATCATATTTAATGTGTAATACAAATTTATTCTAGTAGTAGATATGTTACTATATTTAATAGTAATAATCTTTGGATGTTATGTTAATATTTACATAAAATAATTCCAAAAAAGTATATGAAGAAAATACGTTATTAAAATATAAAGTATATATAAATATGATCTAGCACATATGTAAGAAGAAGCTGCAACACAATGTCCAACTCAATATTAACAAAGAATTACCATTAATGTCATTGAATTGAAGGATAATGTTTAATGGACAAATATCTTGGAAATTTTTTTAGTTTTTATTAAAATAATGAGTTTGTGCTCACTATCAGTTGTATTTTATCATTTCATAGTCGACAAGTCACCCACAATCTTCATAAGGTCATCCTTTACCTCGTATTTTCTTAAGAAATCTATATCAATGGAGAGATTTCATGGGCTTTAAGAGGATTCTATAAAAAGAAAGAATGCACATAGTAGACATCTTACACCACACAATCCAATACAATTTTTTTCGTTTGAGTATAGAGTAATAATCCTTAATAATTTTATTTTCTTTAAACTCATTTAATTGCTAAATTTGATTACCTTTAGGTAAATTAATAACTTAACCAATACAAAATAATGATTATATTACTAATTAAAATTAATTTTATGAGTGAATTAATAAATGGATTTTAAATTACATTAGTGAACCTTTTATAACTTAATAATATTTATTTTTACAGATTAAATTTACTTCACATAAAATAATGAACTAGTTAGGATATACTTATGGCCAAAGGACAATAATTGTAAGTAGCTTTCGATGTATTGAGCTAAGTACACATCATAACTGATAACTCTCTCGTGCACATGTACCAAAGCATGAAAATATTAATTTTTAATTGTACTTTGATTTAGCTATATTCATGTCCCCAATTTTTGCCTCATTAATATTTTATAGGGATTTTTATAAAATAGGAAAACTTTTTATTTCTTCATGATGTTATTTAAGTTGCATATTCTATTTATTTGAAGGTTTTATCCATAAAATTTACTTTTATTCAAAATATCATCATTATTGTGATTGCATCCTTAATTGATAATATATTGTGATAAGACCTGGGGAATAAATAATACCCTGCTACCATATTTCACTTTATTGTTAATTTTGAGAGATAACATGCATAACCATAAAGGTCTATACATCATTTAAAATATAAAAATATAAAAATATAAATCCATCTTAATATGTTTTGATTAGATTAAACAGGGAAGGGCTCGTGCCCATTTACAAAACAACCATAGAGGCAGAAGATGGGAGCCTCATTAGAAATGAGAAAATAGAAAAAAAAAAAATAATAATCAAGAGACTAGCAAAGAAAAGGAAAAACACAAGAAATAGAAGTTGGTGATAAGCATAACCCAATAACTAGCATCAATAGAAAGATCAAGGTAGTTTGAAAAAAATGAGAAGAGGCCTTAAATGAGGGGTAGGATAAGAGTGGAAAGTCATAAAAGGGTTACCAAGCTAAGAACCACAATTCCTTTTTATCTTGCTCAAGGACCCATAACCATCAACACTGTGGGGATACAAAGAAGAGGACACAATGATTTTCTCTAGATCCTTACTATTGTGGGAAATAACTATAGTATGCGACATAGTCCTATCATGAGGCAGAGGGCACTGAACAATAGAATTGGGTTGGGGTAGCTAAGAGGAATCATAATGAATTTCTAGTACCCAAACACCAAGCTTGGAGCAAAGATTCACTCTTTTGGGTAACTCATAACTAGACTCAACCAAGACACAAAATCTAGCATAAATAAAGTTGGATGAAGATTTAGTAACCTGATTAAAGTTTATAAATCAACCAACACTATTAGAAATATCCTGAAGAATAACATCATTCCAGTATTCCCAAGGGAGTGTAGGGAAATGAACCCAAATAGGCTAGAAAATCTCAGAAATATTGAATCCAATAAACTAGCTTTCTAAATGAAGAAAATCCTTACCAAAATTCTAAGGGCCTTCCTAAAAAATGTGAGTACTATCCTCCATATAATCAAATGAAAATGACAGATAACCATTAATCAAATTTGTAATGAAAAGACCAAAGGTCATCCAATAATTAGAGGCCCAATTAGGGATAATGTCAATATTTGTTCTATAATAAAATATCTCGCGATAAGAGTAGAATGTAAACCATCCATTGATCTATTGACCCACTCATTTAGAATAGTGAGAGAAATAGAAGAAAGAGCATGAGGAAACTCAACATTTTTGAACTCATCCTGAAAAAGCCTCTCAAGAAACAACTATAGAAGCAACAATTCTCCCATATGTAGGGGTCAAAATATAGACAATGAGGCTAAGGATCCATAGAGTGAGGAACCCCAAAATACTATAGCCCTACAAACCAAAAAGATCAGTAGGAATGGGAGCCACCACTAAGGAGAGAGACCCAAAAAGAGAGCCCACCCAAGGAATATGCTTAGAACCCTCATCAATCCTATCCACAATAGGGGAAAAAAAATTAGAATGAGACAAAATCTCCAAATGAGTCATAGGTGGGAACAAATCTTAGGAGTAGGTAGTAGAAAACCCCCTTCAAAGATTCACATAGGTTAGAGTGATCCTAATCTAGATTGACATAACCCTTATTAGGCATAACAAACTCATGGGAAGACTATTGGGCTTCCAACTATAAAGAAAGAAGTAGAATATCATCTTCATGATCAAATAGGTCACTCCACCCATCAAAAAGCTAGGTGTGACACCATTCTTAGCAGTAAAATGGGCCTCCAATAGAATTCCCATGGTAGTTTCATCCTCCTCCAAGCACATCAAAAATTTTGAGGATCTAGCAAAATCATCCTTAGAACTTCAATCCATAACATCAAAACTAATGTCAACATCATCAAATGTTATAAATTGTATAATAGAAGGCTCCAAAGAAAGAATATGCTACCAAGGAAGGGGGACATGAATAGACCCTTGCATAGCTACAACAAAAATTAGTGCCATCAACATTATTTACAATGCCTCCTTCAACATGATCTCCCTTCTCCATCTTCTTTATCATCTTCCTCTACACCAATATGATAGCCTTCCACCCCTACGCTTTTTAGGATTTGTGGCACCTCATCCCTACTTAGAGAGAACACATCACATTTTCTAAATCCATGTAAAAAAACTATGTGGAATGTTATTCTTATAAGTGGTAAGGATTACATAGTGTCCTCTACCTCATGAAAATATTGTGTTTTATACTACAATGATTTCCCACAATGGTAAGGATATTTAGAAGATCATTGTGTCCCCTCCTTTGGATCGCTATAGTGTTCACGGTTATGGATCTTTGAGTAAGATAAAGAGGAAGAGTGGTTCTGAGCTAGGTAATCCTTCTATTTCTTTACACTATCATCTTGCCGCTCATCTGAGACCTCTTCTCAAGTTTAGTTTCAAATCCCTTGATATTTATTTTGATGCTATTTTTTGGGTTATATCCATCACCAACCTTTGTTTCTTATGTTGTTCTTTGGCTTTGTTAGTCTCTTTTTTTTTTCTCTTGCTTTTAATGTATAATTTCTTATGAGACTCCTCTCTTTTTCCTCTATGGCTATTTTTAAAGTGGGTATGTGACCTTCCTACTTTAATCTAATCAAAACAATTTGACTCATGATCCTCCTCTTGAATTCAATATCCAATGTTATTTATATATATCATCATACTCACCACATCAAAAAAATGTGGTGTATCATACAAATAATACATCATGATTTAAGTAGGTGTATGGCTACCAAAAGCCTCAGGACCCAGTGGTGGTGTTTGGTGTGATATTGTAGATCATGAGTAGCTCTTCGAGCTACTCTATTTAAAAATAGACTACAAATTACCACTTATCCCTACATTAACCATAAGGGCTATTGTGTACTACTCTTGGAGATGATCTCTCAATGCTTTCATGCTTTCAAGTTCCTCTCACAAAATGACCTGTGGCTTTACTGTAAAATGAGACTGAGTCCTTTTGGTTATCAGATCCTCATATGTTGTTCTCCATCATGATAAATACTTGAACATATCTACATGAAACCCTATTCTTTGTTGTGTCCAATGCTCTACACATGCCAGGTAATGGGTGTTATAATTGACTATGGAGATAGCCTACCAAGATCTAGAGGCCAAATAGAAAGCATAAGGAGAGAAAATGAATGTGAAAAAGAATGCACTATATTCCTATGAATTATTCAAATATGATTCAATTTTGTACAATGTATGAGAGACCCTTTGGTTATATAACCAAGGTGAGACATAAGATTTCATAAGTTTATGACAAGTGCCTTAATCATATGACATGGGACAACTTATCATAACTACCTATCTCACATGTATTACAAGTTAAAAGATAAGATAGTAAATAATGGCATATAACACCTTATAGAAATGTTCCAATGACCTAAGTAAACTTAACATATAAATAATTCCCCTAGTAATGAATTAACTAGGTACAAGACTTTATTTACACCAACACCCCTCCTTAACTGTAACTTACATAGTAGAAAATTATTATGCAAATGACACAAATATGGGTCCTAACTATGAGGCCATGCTAGGTACCCATGTACATATGCAAATAAAATATCTCACAAATGGAGAAAATGAGAAAACATAGTGGGACAAAACTCCTAAAAAAGATCGATGAAAGATACGAAAAAGCTCTCAATGATGCATGAGAAGGCCAAAAACCCATGCGAGGAAAAATACCCCCATAAGAGAGAAGAAGAAGAGAGACAATGTAGCCCCCCCTAAATGGTGATCTCCTACAATGATAGAAGCTTGATCATATTGAGTGTTGAAGAGGATCTAATCTTATCAATCAACGTTTCTCCCCTTAGGAAGAAACAAAACCATGAATGCATGCAAGAGTTCTTCTCAATCTTGAAAGGAAGATGAATGAAGCTAGATGATGTATGATGTTTATGAAGCATGCTCAAGTGTCTCCATGTTGATGTCAAAAGTTGAAACACTCCAAATAGACATTCTAGGCCATAGTGCTAAAAGGAAATTCTAGAATCTAGTAGAGATGAATGTATAACAAAATTCAAAGGAAATGATATCCCCTTTGATGATAAATAATCCTTCTCCAAATGTTTTCCAAAAGGATATACAGTCATGTCAAACTGCATAGGATAATCATGTAGAGAATGGACAATATGGTCAAAGTGTTCCTTTGCAACAACTGAAGAATTATCTTCTCCATCAAAGAGAAGATGAATGCCACCAATGATGTCTCCCAAATCTGTAATATAAGACTGTATAAAAAAGTCTAAAATACCTATCAAGAATCCATCACAAGAATCTAAATCTGAAAGAAAATGAGGAGCTTATTGCTCTAAATCACAAGGAACCAAAACTATGGCAACACAAGCATCCTCATGTACAACAGTGGATGATTCTACCAATTCTAGATTACAAGAATCATCTACTTGAAGGTGTTGAATCATAGATGAAGAAGATGAACCCTCTAAATATGGATTAGGAGCCATAGAAACTTGAGTTTCAATAGATTTTTTTGTAGGATGAAAGGGAGAAGGTTTCGTGTCATCAAAAATACCATACCTAAATCCCAATGAGAAAGTTTTTTAGCTCTTTTATCATCAATAGGTCAAAATTTTACATGTGGAATAAGAAAGTATCCAACAGGATCATCTAGGAATGGAGATTTATTCGAGTCTCCATACATCTCCCAATTTTTTGTTATAAGGTCACAAGAAATCTCAATATCATTAGTGGCCATTTGTGTATCAATATCACAACTACAAAAATTACTACTAGGATATGTTATATTTTCATGTGCCACACAACTCTCTTCCAGTTTGATGAAGGTTTAGGAACTAGTCCAGAAAGATATGGCAAAATATTAAGCCACCTACAATGTGTTAGGATTCCATCTCTCCAACACTTAAAGTTCCATCAATTTAACCTTATTACAGTAGGATGATTTTTTATGACCATATTAAACTTCTTAATTTAGTCACACAATAGACCAATCAAGACATATAAGCCAACAAAGGAAAAAGATAACCCCATAAATTACTCAATCATGAGACCCTCCAATAAAATACTTGATTTGTGTAACTTTACATTTAGTGTGGTTATAGGTTCCACTTTCCAAAAATTGAAAAGAATTCTTGATCTTAGTACATGCAAATTCTAGAATTAGGCTATAGAATTATGTATAACTTTTTGTACAAAATGAGATTAATCTAATCATACCATTGAAAATTAAATGAAAAATTATGCAATTTTTTTATTTAAAATACACCAAAAAATGTTACCGTAGGGGCAGATATGAGCCCTTGAAGTTCTTAAAATGAGGACGAAGTAGGAACAACTATGAGAATCTAAAATTTCTAGAAAAACCAGAAACCATAACCAAAATCTAATTGCACCACTACAAAGAGCACAAAATTTTGCCCCAAATCAAAAAAACATTCTTGAAAGGAGGAGTCGGAATGACCAAGTTATATATGTTTGAAGTTATACTACAAAATCAACTTATGACGTAGTGTTGAGGTCATCAACTTATGAGCTTAAAAGTGATGGTTTCTTGGCCATGAAAATGGAATATTCACTAGGAATATTCTCTCATTGGTATGGAATAATATTCAATGGAATATACCAAAAAAATGCTAGAATCTCTAGCGAATCTTGTGCAATGACAAAATATGTACTTTCATAGTGGAATCTTCGAAAACATTCTTGAATGTTTCAATTTTTTCCACCTAGATTTTTTTTCTGGCTTTTATTTCTTGACCAGTTGTTGGAGAAGTGCATGCCCGCGGTGGTGGGCTCTTTGGCTTGTGCCACGTGGAATTTCCTGGCTGCCACTTAGGGTACGTCTAGTGCAGTAGAGTACCTTCTAAGATATGTTTGCTAAAACCACATAATTACAAGATTTTTGAATTTTTTTAAAATAAAAAAATTTCAAATAATTTTTTTCTCAAACTTTATATATATATATATATTGAAATTCTTTTTTTTTAGAAAAAAATATTGAAATAAAAAATATATTATTTTTTAAAATCATATCAGATGCGATTATGGTGATCTAGGGGCCAATATGACTCTCTAGGCAATTTTTTGTCTCAGCTTACAACTTCTCAAATTAGGATGGTTTGATAGTCAATTTTAGAGTTTTTTGGCTCTTTTGGATGCAATGGAAGGGTTAGATTTGACCCAAAATGCTCCAAAATTGCAATTTGTTATGGATCTAGAAACCACACTTCAACTTCAAAGTCTTAGGTTTGGTCTCATATGTCTGATTTGGATAAAACAAAAGGAAAAAATAACTTTCTCAAACTTCTTGAACTCAATGGTGAGCTCATATTTTCACTAAGAAGCTCTAATTTTAACCTGTAATAAAGAGCCACAAAGAGGAACCCCCAAAATCTAGTATTCCTATCAATTTTTTTGATTCTCTAGATCATTATACAATTCAAGAGAAGAGCATGCTCAACTTCTCAATATTTACCAAGATCTCTCAAAAAATGACTAACCAAAGGCACCCGACCATTTGATACCATGTTAGAATTGGCTATGGAGATAGGCTACCAAGATCTAGAGGCCAAATGGAAATCACAAAGAGAGAATACAAATATGACAAGAAAAAACTGTATTCCTATCAATTATGCAAATATAATTCAATTTTGTACAATGTATGAGAGACCCCTTGGCTATAAAACCAAGGTGAGTCATAAGATGTCATAAGATTATGACAAGTGTCTTAATCATATGACATGAGAAAACTTATTACAACTACTTAGGTTACATTTGTTAAAATTCAAAAGATAAGATAACTACTAATTACAACTAACAGCTTCTAGAAAGATTCTAGGACCTAAGTAAACTTAACATGTAAATAAGTCCCCTAGTCTCCTACTAGTGAATTAACTAGGTACAAGACTTTATTTACACCAACAATGGGGAGAAATATCTAGAACCATTTTTTATAGCACTCAACTCATAAAGTCAACCAAATCTTGTGTCCCA
This sequence comes from Sequoia sempervirens, assembly GCA_007258455.2. NCBI lineage: Eukaryota > Viridiplantae > Streptophyta > Pinopsida > Cupressales > Cupressaceae > Sequoia > Sequoia sempervirens. Next base: position 240,464,351 of record VDFB02000015.1, read on the forward strand.
ACTACAAAATAATGAAAAAATAGAATAATATTAGATAGAAGTATCATATATATATAAATAATTAAACTTAAAGAATGACATATAAAGAGTATAACTAAAATATCATAACACACCATATACCCTAGATCACTTGCTCGCTAGTTAGGATCTCAATATGTCACTATTGTACCTAAGCCTGGACTCCCTTGAGGGGCTAGGGGAATACTGTGGGTAGTGCAACTACTCTTTCCATAATTATAGGTGGGTAATCTCTCAAGTGTCATAGGTAGTGCTCACGATGTATGAAGATGAGATGTAGGTCTCTCATTGGGGGCATCTTTGGCCTCCTAATACTTCTCAAAACCTGCCAAAACTGTTGTTGCTAAATGGTGATACTCATCATCCTCATCCTCATCCTCATGATTCTCTTGATGTTATGGCCAAGGCTCGATATCTCCTATAGGATGGTCTATGGGGAATACATGATCAAGGAATTTGGTCTCCCACTATCAATAATATGAAATAGTAAATCCAGCATCATCAACATTTGATATAAGAAAATTTTTGTACTCCTAATCATTTGAATCACTCAAAGGGATATTCATAATGGTAATATGGAGTATGTCTTATGGTCTAGCAATGTTACAATTCATTCTTAGATAGCTTGATCAAACAACAAGTGCAACCTATGAGAGATCAAACTATTTCAATAAAAATAAAAAGGCATGAGAATATAATCATATCGACTAACAAAGATGTTATTTTGTTCCATCTATATTAGTTGGTGTGGTGACCTTTCCGAATCTCACAAGGTCTTGTATGCTCTCCAAACCATTTCCTAAGTGTTTAGTCGATTAAAAGTGACATACTAGTAGATTAGAATTACATACTATCAAGGACTCCTAACTGTATAGTAGAATAAATGTAGAGAGCTCAATAAATCATCCATGGGATGTCTTGTAGGTATCATAAAAGCAATGTGCTCAAAGGCCTACAATTGGAGGAGTGTACATGTCGGAACTACATCTTATAACACCCAAATAAGCCAAGATCATAATATAATGTAATAAAATACTTCACCCCTAGGAAAACATGGTTCATTGCTCCTTATCCTATACGATGTGGGCAAGGCCCCCATGTAGGTTTGTAACTCATTTATCTAGTGATATGGTGTATTCTACTATGGTGATTAAGATCTATCAATGAAGTGGAACATTGATGCTCATATATAGTAACCATCGAAGAAGAATCTGACCCTTATCCTCACAAGATATATCATAGTTAATGCAGTAATGTTGCTCATCAAGGATATCATTCACGTTCTATGTATCATCATGCCTGATGATTTGACCTCATAAATGTAGTCAAAGGATATGATACACATCCTCCAGTGTAATGGTGATCTCTCCTATCAAAAGAAGGAATGTACAGGTGTTTGTATCCCATTGCTCCATGAGTTCCATAAGAATTTCCTATGGTACCTCATTGGGGGCATGGTGTATACCCAATTTAAGCCAGCCACACATAATTTTTTGTACTTTGTGATGGAAATTTTTGTGTCTTCTTCTTAGAGAAGAGAGATCAGATTCCTTGCTAAGAAATCTGACATACATGGTAGGCTCTATCAAAAAAGAGAAAAAAACATTATCAATATTATATTCAAAATGATAGATATACATCTAATAATAAAATCTAAGTCTTATAGCTTTCTATTTAGTCAAGGGGGTCCTTCTCAATTGTAGGGAACCCATATTGGTCTAGGGAACCCATCCTAGTTAGGGGCACCCTCAAAGGTCTTGTATGCCCAAGCTTGTCTAGGGCACCCCAATTTTATAAAAACCCATAAAAATTCATGAAATAAAAGTCAAACATAAAAGGAAAGTGAAAACATGATTCACATCTTGTATTGGTATGCTCCATGTGACACATTTTGTTAGGACATCAAGCTTGAGGATCCAATACAATCATTGTTGTGACATCTTTGCTCCTAGGGCTATTGTCGTTAGTCCTCTATACTCTCAAGCTACAAATGTGAAAATTAATATCAAAAAGGTAAAAATGTTATCACTTATAAATAATTTTAGCACTATATTTCTCATACTATACTCTATTAAAACAAAAATAACTTGAGCTTGAGACATTTGATTTCAATTCTGTTTCTTGCATGGGGATTATAGTTCCACTCTCATGGGTATGTGTAGGAACATGATGGGCCAAAAAGTGGCAATATGATGGGTATGTGTAGGGTATGTGGCTGACGACTTTTTCTTTATCCAAAATTTATGAAACGAAAAGGGTTTTTAAAGGATATTCTCAGCTTTCCACCAATATAAATTATGCTTTACTTTGAATTTAATAAATAATTATTATTCATTTTCTATTTGAATTATGTCTAAAGTCCTGATTGATAGGCTGATTGAAAAAATCTATAGCTTTCAAACAGTATCACATTTTTTGAATCCAAAACATGCATCACATTCTATACTTTTCATACTATAGGATGAAAAAAATTTTAATAATTTCATTAAGTTTTGACCAAGTTAAGGTGGCCAAACATACGAGTTTTTATATTTTTTAAAAGTTGTAATAAAAAAATCATAATTAATTATTTACTTGGAAAAAAATTACAAATAAATTTGCATCACATCTGCACATGAGTTATCTACTTATATCTAAAATATCATAAAAATTTATTATCATTTTATTGTGGTTATGGTGGCTAGACAAACACCTACTTCTTATTTTTTCCCTGAAATTTAAGTACTGCTATATTGAAATTTCAAATTTTCACCAAATAGATTTTTTTTTTTTAAATAAGCCTAGTAGTTTAGAAACTATATTCAATTTTATACATATTCTATTCTTACATATTTTTGAAATAATATAGATAACTTATTCAAAATTTTACGTCAAGTTTCCTAACTATGATTTTCTTGAATTTTTTGCCACTTAAGGGCCTATTTTTTCCATGATGGTCCTGCACATACCCTCATTCATGTTATTTTTTTAGCACATGGTGGTATGAATTTATGACCCTCTAACAAGAATCTCATCAAAAATCATAATCTATTTGATGTTGCAAGATTGCTACCCTATTCCACCTCCATAAAGTAATAAAAATCAAGGGGAAATGCATCTAGCCTCAACTTTAATTCTCCTGAGAATTATGTACTTGTGTATTTGTTCCAATTTATAAGACGACTTGTGAATTTTTAATGAATTTTTTTGTAGGATGTAGTTCCTAACATTGTGATTTTGTAGATTGTAAAATTGGGAGTTTCATTCTCTCATTTGGTGAATTATCTACATAATCTATAATATTGTTTTCGATAACCATTTTTTAGATGATTTAATTTTATTAATTTATCTTCCAAATGTACATAGTGTGATATGGCTGTGAAAGACGGGGCTAAATGTAGTGTCAAAAATTTTACTCCCTTATAGGTGAAGGTACAATTTCACACTCTATTTGGAGATGGCTTTAGCAACCTTTCACATAAATACATTTAGACATTATTTAGCCTTAAAATTTTCCTACCAACCTAGTAGAATGTTTCTATACAAACCTATAAAATGTGTTATTAATTAAATATCATCAATTTAACTCCAATAACTGCTCTAGCTATGGAATTATCTTGACTTTAATAAACCCTAAACACCCAAATTAGATTTTTTTCAGTAGAATAAATATAGTCTATAGGGTGCATTATTCCCTAGACAAGTTAATTTTCTCAAAAAAAATGGATTTCCCATTTTTGTTGGTCTCTAATTTAGGTGGTGTAGTTTCAAATTTGGGCCTTGGCAGTAATTTAACCCCAAAAATTCAAATTTTAATTATTAGGCATAAAATTTAATTTATCCTAAGTTCCTTTATATTTAAACATGAATTATTATTCAAAAAAATAAAGAAGAATAATTACAATACATCCATACTCTACCAAAATGCATTCGAGTTTACATTTTTTCAAGATGAATTTCAAATTTAGTCAAGTTTGCCACCATGATTGGAGTTTGATGAAAATGGAAGAACATGATGGAATATGGATTTTGGATATTTTTTTGGTGCTCTTCAATGATCTAATTAACTATTTTTGGATTTTTCTCATCTTAATGTTATGATCTATTTGGTTCCCTAAGAACGGTATCATTTTATTTTAGATTTTGTTAAGGGTGTTTTACTTTATCTTTGTTTGATCTCATTTATGTCATTTAAGAATCATTATTTAACACATTTGAGTAGGGTTTTTTAGTATTTTAGCTCATTATAGTTTTAGATGAACTTAAGGTAAAGAGGACAAACCTTATTTTAGTTTATCAATCAACTACTCATGGAAGTAGAAATACCAAAATGAGGGTTTGACTTAGGTATGTAGGATCAAAAAATTAGAAGAAATGATAAATAATCAAATGATAACCACAAAAACCTAAATATTTGAGAAAATAATTCTAATATACAAATGAAGAACAAAAGAAATAGATGCAAGAAGTACAAAAATTGAAACAAACATTATACCTTCTGAGATCCTTGTTGAATTGCCTCCATTGTTCTCAATTTTCTCTTAAATCAAATACTCGTTTCTCTCATATTAGTATGTCTACTCACAAAGTGAAATGAATGTGATTGAAAAATTTCAAAGATCATGGTTCAATCAAAAGAGCATTAACGACGCATTTATAGATAATGTAGTTGTGATAGACAAACATGATTTGATAGAGAATCAACAAAGGAGATGAGAGGAGAGAATGTGCAAGGGTAATTTTCCCATTTCAAAAATGGAAAATAGGAAGAGTTAAATGGAGAAGAAAATGGAAGAAGTGGATAGGAAATAATAAAAATGGAAGAGTTAATTGGAATAAATAAAGATTTAATTGAAAAGAGAAAAAATGGCAAGTGGGAGTTAAGTAGAGAGGAAAATATGGTAAGTGATAATTAAAAGAAATAAATTAAAATTTATTTATTTTCAATCACATGTGAATAATTAAATGGATTAACATTTTTATTTAACTATAGAAAAATTTATGGATTAAGTTAATTGAATAAATGGAGATATTTATTTACTCATAGGAGAAATTAGGCTTATAAAAAAGAGGTTAACCTGTGTTAATTAGCCTAAATGAGAATTGTAGGGAAAATATTAGGATGATCTTTAGTGTCTAAATTTTTACTCTCTTTCAGAAAATTTGAGAAAAACATGCTTTAGGCCGTACCCCAACATGCTTTGATGGTAGCGGGATAATATGGTGCTCCCTTCAGAAATTTAGGCAAAATTCAGAAAATTGGGCCAAAATTTCCAACAAGCTTGAAGAAAAGGTTAGTAAAAAGTCAAGAATGTTTACCTTGATTAATATCAGATATGGATTAGCTTGATTATTTAGGTAGAATAAATAGCATTTGATTGGATGAAATTGATCAAGATTGGAAACTGATTGACATGATAGAATTTAAGCTTTCATTAGTGCAAAAGTATCATCGTAGAGATTTTTTATTTTTTTTAAATGGATAGTGTACATTGAGGTATTGGAAGACCAAACATTTCCCATGATATCCATTTTCATAGACAAAAAAATTGCAAACACGGAGTGCGATGACTTATACTAGTGACAATTGGACCTTGTCAAAATATTTGAGTGATAGTAACCTCAAAGCATGTTGATCCTAATGCAAGAAAGCATTAGATGACCTTTAACATGCATAGAATGTTTTGATTATGCCAAATGGAACCCAAATCACACACAAGTAACTTAGCTACCCCAACAATATTTTTAAGGAAAACTACAAACAAAAATTAAAAAGAAAAATCATGATCCATCCTTCCTTTTCTAATTAGCTATGGATATCCTCAAGTAACATAGAGACATGTATGATAGAAGATAAATCCAATAAAAGATAAGACTCACTAGACCAAACAAAGTCAACAAACATTTACATCTCCTTGCTAAAGATGAGTTTTTGTTGATAGGATTATAAGGATCATGTCTAGTTTCAAGAATGAAACATCTCATATAAGACATAGATAGTTTGGTTTTGATGATCAAATAACCTTGTAAATGATAAATGAGAGATGGTAAGGACAAATGATGTTGATTAGGAAATTGATTGGTTAGGATTGAATGCTAGCTCCATAGATCACCTATTATTTCATGATTTGTTAAGCTTAGTGTTTGAAATATGTTTCATTTGTTCCTGATCAAAGTGTCAATCTCAATAAATGATAATTTATTATGGAAGGTGGATATGGAAGAGTGCTAAAGCTTATTATGAACTATGGATAGTGATGGGTGATAAATCTTATTATAGATTTTGGATAGTGATGGGTGGTAAAGCTTATTATGGATTGTGGATAGTGATGGGTGTAGAATATGGATAGATTATTATGGAAGGTGGATTGTGATAGATGATCAATTGAGTGTATCTTTTGATACAAAGTCAAAGATATAATCTGAAAAAATAAGGTTAAAGATTTCCCCCAATCAAGGATAGGACTATTTATTAAGGAAATGGTTCAATAGAGTGACTTCATTATGAATGAGTTATGGAAGGTGAGTGACACTAAACAACAACCAATCTCAAGCCATGAGAGGTTTGGAAAGCTTTATCATGAGAACATGGAAGGAAGTAGGATTTTGTTATGGGAGAGTGTATTCTTTGATTATTATAAATGGAATGAAAAACTAGGTAGAGTGATGGTAGATGGAAGATAAATGACTCACTACAAATGGCACCTATTAGCCAGGTTTTCACCATGGTACTCACCCAAACTGAAGTGGTTTTCACATAAGGGAAAATTATTTATATTTACTTTTTTTTTCACTTTTTTATTTATTTATTTTTTAAGTTACACAAGATGCTTGTTTACCAAGTTTTCATCAAGGTGATAGTTGTTTTATGTTTTTTTGTATTTTGTATTTTTTCAAGTTCTTTTATATTTCAGAATAAATGAGACTTGATGATGTTGCAATCATGGTGGATTCTCTTTAATAACTAGATGATAATGCTAGATGGAAGGATATGGATGGCATGACATGGATGATGGAGGATGGTTTATGTGATGAATGGAATGAGCTAAGGTATAATTCCTAGTGTGTGTACCCTGTGGCTCATTATGATTCACATGAAAAGGAGTTTGGGAAACTATTGGATTAAAGTATGTGAAGGGGTCGCCATCAAAGGTCCATTGAGATACATCACTAAGGGGGATGAAATATTGTGGTGTGTTTATGTATATATGCATATTTTGTAAAGTGTATGGATGGCATGAAAATAAGGAGGATGAAGACTTAGGATCAACAAGATCATTGCTTGATATTTTTCCTTGATAGATGCCCCTAGTTGTTTGGGAGGAAGGATCATGATTGGAGATCAAATTTTTCTTTCTTTTAGTTTTGACATTGACTTTTTATTTGTCCAATAGCTTTTGATTTTGATATGGATTAAATGATATTTGTTGACATTTCTTTCTTTTATTTGATTTTGGATCTTCATTTGGTAAAGGAATTTTTTTTTTTTTTTAAATTTTGATTGAGAGTCTTATTCTTTTAAGATGATACATGTTGATCCAATTCTAAAGGATGGATAAAAGTGGATTTGTTAGATGTATTAGATGAAATGGTGAAGATGTGAAATTCATGGAATAACTTGGTGATATCTTTAATTTATTGTTTGTGACTATCAATCCAATTACATTAATGTCAAAGGAGGGTTGTAAATCCTTAAGAAGTTGGAAAGAATGCTTAGGAGAGGAAATATTAATAGATACATAACCTAACCCGCAATGGTTGAAATTGAAGGATGGTGGCTCATGAGATGGAGTGGAAGGAAAATTATCATAAGTTGGAATGGGAAGATCTTGGATGTCCTCAATAGGATCATGATCAAAGATTGGATTGTCATAGATATCATGATAAAACATGGGATTATCACAAGCATCAAAATATTGGGATGAAGAGCATGGTTGTGACATGGTGGCTTGTGGTAAGATACTCGACCATGTATTAGAACTAATTGATATTTAGATTAATAGGAACTAAGGAATCTTATAGAGATTTATCTAAGATAGCCTTATGTGCATGGGATATATGTAGCAACTTGAGAATGGATATATATGAAGGTGTCTTTTCTAAGTGATCCAAAAGGTTATATCAGTTTTTTAATTGAGATCTAAAAGTGATCCCTTGTAGAGTCACTTTGGATCTATGTGTGGTAATTGCACATTAAATATTCTTACTCTTGATGGTTATGGTTGAGAAATTATTATCAGTCTATTGGATATGGTTAACTATATACTCATAGGTGAAAATTCTATATTTGGAATCATCTTTGGTATTAGTCCCTAAACTAAAGCTTTCCCTTGGCCATGGTTTTACAAATGTTTAAATATGGTAATGACTAGTGTTAGAGGAAAGCACATTATCTATCACTACATATCCCTAATTTATGAGAACTTGGATGGTGTTCTTAAGTTTGAAATGGGTGAAAGTTTTATGTCCCTTGGTCCTAAGATATTCACAAAATTCATTCTCATTCCACCAAACTTGTTTGAGGAGTCCTAGTCCATAATTTCTTATAAAATTTTGATAACATTTGATTGTATGAGATTCTTCAAAAAAAATTCTATTGGTTCTCCTAGGGTCATGCATTTCCTTCTTAGATTATTGTTAGTTCATGGAGTACCAAGTTGTGTGTTGTTTTGAAATACATTCATTCATTGTTCATGACTTTGTGATTGATTTTTATTTGATATTTGCAACCTTGATGTGGAAGGTCCTTTAAGACTAGTGATAGGGTAGGCCTTTTTTACCATTTTTTCATCTACAATGCCATTATTTGTTAAATTTTTGTTTTCTAAACCATTTTTTTTTATAATTTGATGTGCTCAGATTATTATTAGTCTCTTTGAAACTATTTATGAGTCCTTTAAATATAATATAGTTTTTAATAAAGATACCCTTCTCAATGACTTCCTCAAATGTGTTAAGGTTTCTTTGAAAATTTTAACTAATTATGTTTTTGTATATGTCAAGGACATTTACTTGTAAGATTTCTCCATCTTTATAAGAATGAAGTAAAATATTTTCCCTCTTTTTTCTTGGTGATACATATATTTTTTAGAGATACATCATGCTCAATTTTTTAATTATATTAAAACTGGAAGGGCCATTACCCAATATAAACTAGCCATAGAGGAAAACTAGTGACTCACGAGCAGTGAGAAGACCCACAAAGTAAAAAAAACCTTAGAGATTATAAAGTTTGACTAGCAAGGAAAGAAAAAAAATTAAACCACATGATCGAGACCATCACAAAAAACTAGACACCTATAGGTCTCTTAAAATCTTGAGACCAATGATCGTGTTCCACTACTAGGATAGGAACTCGATCTTCTTGTTGAAAGTCATAGGCCCCTGAAGATTGGCATGGGTATCCTTGGTAGCATCACAAGTTGAGGTGTCCATATTATTACCTTTCTTCTTCTACACATTACCATCATCCTACCCATCTGCAAGTCATTTCCCCTGGCTCTTTCTTATCTTGTCCTGAAACACATGAAGGGTGAGGGTTGTATTTTTCATAGTTTCCTTACTGTAGTAAGTGATAACCCTCAAACACTACATGGTATTCTCCTAGGTTTGGTGAATGACATCAATTTCAACCATTAAGCTCTTTTTATCTTCTTTTGACCCAACAATGGCTTGAAGATCATCCAACTCTTTCTCCCACCTTTCCCACCTCTCAAAGGACCTCGCCAAGGAGGTAATCATGTCCCAATGTGCTTTGTTCTCCACCTCCCTAGGCCATGTAGTATTTTGTTCTAGCACCTTTCCTTCTAGGATTTGAATCCTCTCCTTAGTAGAAACCAATTTCCCTAAGAGCCATTTCATAATATCCTTGTGAATATTGATAGTATTAGAAATTTTATTCAATTTTTTTCTTATGGGGTCAACAGGAAAATGAATAGACCTAGGAAAATTCCTAGGTTCATCCTAGTTGATGCATAGGTTGGGGGTATTATGAGGACTAGGATTAGAACTTTTTGGGGTGTTGGGGACCTCTGAGTTATTGCCCTAAGCCAAGGAGTGGACAAAGGAATTAATCGGGGTGGAGTTCCATGAATCATCATCACCTCTGGTGTTATCAGACTCCCCCGACCCAAAAGAAATATTTGTGGGAATATGCTTCGACAAGGGTTTAAAATTGATAAGCATAGGAGGGTATCATCATTGGTAGGGCCTTTACCTTGGCCCTGGCTACTATGGTGGATGGTAGGAGGAGTTTCATTGGTAGTGACAGAAGGGTTGGGGTCTCCCAGTGGAATAGTGGGGTCCATAATAGTTAAAGTATTCTTGGGAATAGTAGCAAGGGAGGGAAGAAAGGCCTCATGATACTTATATAAATGTAGGATAAGGCCTTGATACAAGTGAAGTTTCTTACTTTTGTCCTGGACATTCCTGATGGACTGGTCAAGCGAAGACATAATCCAAAAAGGGAAATTCATCTTAATATTTTACGTAAGATGATTGAGCATGGGGAAAAGGTGGGCATGGAAGTGGTGAAAATTCCCTTCTAGAGTGACATGCATCATTATAATTTTAGAAATGATGCTCCAAACACCAAGGAGGTCCACACGATTCAAAACCATTTTGCAATCTGTTAACCTTCCCACCATCTTTCGGGAACTATTTCATGTCCTCCTAGTAATGGCTCTTGGACTTGCATGGAAGAGAAATCCCCTCCAAATAAAGCCTTGTGACATGTGTTATAAGCTCAGGGGTCACCACAAAAGAAAAATCACCCACAATCATAATCTCGTCTTCCCACGAATTGGTGAACTCCATGGATAATTTGGGGTTAACACCCTACATCCCATCCACATACTAGGCCAGCTTTCCCCTTTCAAGAATCACCTAAACATCTTTTTCCTACTTCCAACCCTCACAACTAGTAGGTTCCTCTTGGACTAAATTTCCACCCATCATGTCACTCACAAGAAACAAAGCACATAAAACTAGAAATGGAGATGGTTTTTCAAAAACTAGGGTCATAGTAAGTAACAATGACCCATCAAAGTGTGATTAACAAGCTTAAGTTTCCATAAATGAAAATCATGGAAACTATCAAATTGAGTTGACAACAAATCCAACCTAATCTCAAAAGGGTAGTCCTTTGCCATCGTTATGAATTAAATCAAGAACCTAAATAGGGTTATGGCAGATATTATCCCATTTTACAAAATTAGGAGTAAAGGCTCCTAAATTTTCTAATGCATCAGTGACTTTATTACCACTCCTGAACACATGGCATACTCTGCAATTCCCAAGGGAAATCATTAGATTGTGAGCTGAGGACATGGGGTCCTAAAGAGCCCAACAGGGAGTAGCAAGCATATTCAACATAAGAACCATATGAATTCCTCGAATCTCCTTCAATGATTAAGTTAGAGAACCCAACTTGCATGAAAATTTTGATGCCATAAAAATCCACCACCATGTCAACAAAACTAGAGGATTGGGTCCCCAAGTTAACTGCATATGCCATCACCAATCTACCCATGTGGTCATGAAAGACCCCACCCCCACCTACTCGACCTAGATTGGGTTTTGACAAGCCATCAAAATTGAGATTTAGCTAGCCACACTTTTGGGGGGGGGACCACCTCATGCTCAATGTTATAGGAGAAATATGTAATGAATTAGAAAGAAATAATGAATTATTGTATTCCCTCTTCAGGATCATGTTATTTTTCACCTCTCAATATCTTTCATCCCATCATTTTTCCACAAAAATATTTCTATTTAGATTGTTCCTCATTCTATTATATATAAATATATATATATGGACAATATTTCCATTAATTATAATTAAAATGTATTATATTTGATAAAAAAAATTAAAAGAAGACAACAAAGATATTCAATCAAGGGTCATTCTAGAGTTTATAATTTTACCATCACCTAGTCCCCAAAAACTTTCATTCTTGATAAAATTTCTGATTTTGAGAATATTATTGCAAGCTAATGAACCTTAAGGTAAATTAGATGAGGATGAAAAACTGTTGTATTCTCTATTCTTTAAATATTTATCTTTGATGGTAGTAGTTCAATATTTCTTCCCTCAATCATGGTCCAACCATTTTTGTTCATTAAAGCTTTACTAAACATACTCAACCTCCTTATACCAAGACCTCCCTCTTTCTTAGTTTTACAATTTTTCTCCCAATTCACTAGAGTTATTCTTGCTTTTTATTTTTTGCCAATCCAAAAGAATTTCTTTTGGATTTTATCAATCCTATCAACCATAAAAGAAGGGATCTTAAACAAATATAAGTAGTGGACTGAAATATTTTTTAGGGAGGCTTTCAAAAGTATATATTTACCTAATTGACTTAAAATCATCCTTTTCCAACTAGCCAATTTATTTGGAATCCTTTCCATAATTCTATTCTAGTGGTTATTTTAGAGTTTCTTTGTTGACAAGGGGAGCCCTAAATAGGTAGTAGGAAGAATAGTCATTTAGAAACTAAGAATTCTCATAATTTTTTCATTCAAAAGGGGCTTAATATTGAAACAATAAAGCATAATTTTATTATAGTTGATGTATTCTCCTAACACTTTAGTGTAATCATCCAAGAGAGACTTCCTATGATTAGCTTCCCTGATAGAGGAAGAATCATTTTTTTTTTAAAGTTCCTTCCAAGGATTTTTGTTACAATTATAATGAAATAATGATAAAATAATCCCCCTATCTTAGACCTCTACCACATGAAAATAATCTCATAGGAAAACCATTCATCATAACAAATCACATAGTTGAATTGACACAAACTTTTATGAGTTTTAGAATTTTACCTTTGAAACTAAAATTTTGAAGAAAAATCAATAAGAAAGGCTAAGAAACTCTATCATAAGCCTTTTAAATATTAATATGTAAGACCATACATGGATTTTTATTATTCTAAATGGAATAAATATATTGAGTAGTAGTAAGGACATCTAGAATTTTTCTATAGTGAATAAAGCCTTTCTAATTTGCATAAATGAGTCTATGCAAAATTGGTTTGAGCCTATTTGCAATCAAATTTGAGAAGATATTATAAATCATGTTACATAAGGTAATAGGCCTATAATCCATCATACTCATGGCATCTTTTGTTTTAGGGATAAAAAAATGAAAAGTAGAATTTAGTTGTCCCAAGAGCTAACAAGTTCTAAAAAACATCTCTAGTAGCTAGAAGATCATTTGGGACTATTTCCCATAAATCCTAAAACAAATATGGGGGAAACCCATTTGGTTGCAAAGCTTTATAAGAGTAATAAGGTATAAATCAAGAAAACCTATAAATTGGAACTTTTAATGATATCTAGGATGAGTTAGAAGCTGAAGTATAGATCCATAGTTATGAATTCATTCCAAATCCATGAACATGCCATATTGACCAGGTAAAGATCCATTAAAAACTTAGAGAGAAATAATTGATAGAGATGTATTTCTTCTAGGTCAAATATCAAATAAATTCTAGAGTCATATATCAATTTCATCTAACTTTTTTGTTATTGAGGTAAATATTATTCTCCATCTTATTTAATTTTGAAAACATATTGTCTAGTTTATTATTCCTCAACTTCAACTATTATATATGATTAATTTGAACTACTTTATTTACTTATAGTTAATTAATGAATTTAAATTAACTACTAAAAAAAACTATTTCCCCATAAATTTCTTATAAAAATTACCTATTTTCTAATTAGCTGATAGGATATATGTTTGAAATTTCTATCAGGATTTTTGTCAGCCTAGCTGTGAATAGAATTTCTCAATGCTGATAATTTTCTAACTAGTAGTGAGTTCCCTAGAGTTGTTTATGACAACATGGAGTTTGCTAATTATGTGGGTTGGTGGTGGTAGAGTTGGTTGCCTCAATAAATGAAAGAAGATTGGTAAGTGTTTGCTCATGTGATGGTTAATGCATACTGGCATTGTTGTACAATGGTATGGGAGGAAGTAAATGTGTTATTCAATGTTGCAGTGTGGGAAATTATACTTTGAAATGTGTGAGAAAATATATTGATTAAGTTGCATTGTCGAAAGATACACTGTGGTGTTGATTTGATAGCATACTATTGTAAAAATTGTCGCCTTCGAATTTGTGGTTGGTTTCATAGTAAACTATTCTAAAAATTGTTGGCTTCAGCTCCATTTTATAGAAGATTAGAGGGTTTTCAAACTGTAGTTCTCCAGAATTTGTAAGTTATTTTACATGGCTATTTTTCATAAATGATTAATTTATTGTTCATGTCTTCTTGTTATATGTTTGTATCTTTAGTGTTATACCCATTTTCGAGACTTCAAAGAGATTATGGATCCGTATGGATGAAGAAATTGCAATTAAATATTCTTTCTTTCATCAAAAAATATGGTTAGGGTTAGCAGTTTCTTGACCCTTTGTTTATTGTTTGTAGTTATCTCTGTGCATCTTTGGCATTATACCCAATACCATAGGAGCAATTGCAGTTAAATCTTCTTTCTTTCATCAAAAAATATGGTAGTGTTAGTAGTTTTTTCACCCTTTATTTATTGTTTGTAGTTATCTCTATGCATCTTTGGCATTATACCCATTACCATAGGAGCAATTTTAGATTAACATAGGATTAATTGCATATATATATATATATATTTGTAGAGAGTTAGTATGAAAGCATAAAGATATTCAAGATAAAATTAGTTTAGTGGTTGTTAAGTATTTTTTAAATAGCTCTTTTACAATTTCTCTATTTTTCTATAATATTTAGTGCCAGGTAAAGTAGCTCAAATTTCAAGTTAGGTCAGTGGCGTTATACCCATTTTTCATAGATTATTGCTACCCATTGGCTTTACGAGTTCTATTTAATGTGGGTTTGTTGCCAATGAATGTAGCTCGAATTTTGAATTGACAAGCCAACTCTTACATAGATTTCTTGTCTTGTATCAATATGTTTAATGTGGGATTTTGATCATCTGTCATTTACCTATGATTCTTAAGTATTTTTCTAATAGTTCTTTCACAATTTCTCTATTTTATCTATAATATTTAGTGTCAAATAATGTAGCTTGAATTTTGAATTGACAAGCCGACTATTACAAAGATTGCTTGTGTTTTATCAATATTTTTTTTGATACTATTTTTTCTAGTTTTGCAAAGGAAAGTGTTCATTATCATAGGTATGTGCAGGATCACGATGGGCCAAAAAGTGGCGATATGATGGGTATTTGGCTGATGACTTTTTTTCACCAAAAATTGATGAAACGAAAAGGGTTTTTAAAGGAAATTCTCAACTTTCCACCAATATAAATTATTCTTTACTTTGAATTTAGTAAATAATTATTATTCATTTTCTATTTGAATTATGCCTAGAGTCCTGGTTGATAGGCTGATTGAAAAAAAAAAATAGCTTTCAAACGACATCACATTTTTTGAATCCAAAACATGTGTCACATTCTATTCTTTCCATACTATAGGATTAAAAAAAAAATGAATTTCATGAAGTTTTGACCAAGTTAAGGTGGTCGACATACGAGTTTTTATATTTTTTAAAAGTTGTAATAAAAAATTATAATTAATTATTTACTTGGAAAAAATGACAAAAAATATCACATCTAAACATGAGCCCTCTATTTGTATCTAAAATCTTATAAAAAATATTATCATTTTATTGTGGTTATGGTGGTTAGACAGATACCTACTTATTTTTTCCCCGAAATTTAAGTACTACTACATTGAAATTTCAAATTTTCACCAAATAGATTTAAAAAAATAAAATAAACCTAGTAGTTTAGAAACGACATTCAATTTTCTACAGATTCTATTCTTACATATTTTTGAAATAATATAGATAACTTATTTAAAATTTTATGTCAAGTTTCCTAACTCTGATTTTTCTAAATTTTTTGCCACTTAAGGGCCTATTTTTTCCATGATGATCCTACACATACCCTCATAGTTTCCCTCTTATATTCTCCATATTTTAGTAAAAATGGTCATTGAATTGACACATGAGCAATTACATAGACTACCAACTATTACATAATAAACAATTTGATTTGCAGAACCATTCTACTTTCGTGTATTGAGGCAGAAAACTCAACCACCACCAACCCATGTAATTAGCAAGCTCCACCACTTTCATAAACAACCCTAGGAAATTTTTTGTAGAGAGCTTCAAGGAGATGAGAAAAAAAAGAATATCATGAAACATTTTGATACAAGATTCAAGCTATGTTCTTTGGTAATAAATATTGAAGACAAATAGAGAAATTGTATAAGAGGTGTTAGAATAACACTTATTTGCTACAAAAAATTATTGACAAAAAGGGAAATTGTATTGAATTCCCCGAAACATAGAAAAATGCATATACACACATATATGTATTGAATTTCCCATTTCATATTTAAAAATATACATATAGGCATAAATATATATCCATATATATAGACCAAGACCAATGTGGCTCATTTGACAATGCAACAACAATTTATATGTACACATGTATACCTAAACAAATGTGTATGCTATCTTTATTTGTATTTATGTAGACTTTGATTAAAAAAGAGTTAAAAATAGCATATATAATTATTATTTAGCTTATGAGAAAATCATTACAATACAACCACAGCATTCAATGATATAGCATTGAGACATTAATAATAGAGTGTTTAATGGTGTAGTATGTGTAACATGTTCATAACAAAAGCTGTAAAATTGTTTGCACTTTTCCACTACAATGTGCCTATCAAAATTGAATACATTGGAAAACAAAAAAAATAGTGCACAAAACTATAGCTCAATTCAGCAACAATGTAATTTTTGAGGCTGCAAACATTGAATATTGCATTTGTTTGCTCCCACCATCTTGATTTCCATTGTCCAGTACTATGAGCAACCATTATTATTTTGATTTTTTGTTTGAAGGTGGCCAAGATCCTCTTGTTGCATATATATTTAAATAAGATGCAATTTTCAAAACATGTTGCTGACTTGCAAAACTTTTGCCCTCTGCTTATTGTTCCTTCTTGCTGTTGTCCACCTTTTGACATTATGCCAATTTTTATAAAGGTCCTTTCTTGGCATGTCAATGATTACATAGTCAGGAATAAATATAGTATACACATCTATTTAGATATAGGAGTGTATTTATAAATAGGTATATCCATTTGTACATATGGATATATATATATATGGTTATATGTGTGTTTTTTAAATGTGCAAAAATAGGGGAAATTCAATGCATATACGTACTAAATCATTGTTACTCTTATTATTCTATATCCTATTGTTTGGATAAGAAAGGATGAACAGACAAGCTAGCAACATATATAAATATTTGCATATAGGTATATGTAGAAATATAGAAAAAACCACATGCATACATATAAGGAACCCCAAGGATAAAAAAATACATATAGGGATATATACATCTGCATTTATCAATTTTATTCTTGTTGTTGTATCTCTTGTTGTTTAGACAGTATTAAAAGTGTAATGTTTATACCCATTTTTCTTTAATCAAATTAGTAAAATGGTTGATAGGTTATCAATACTTCTAAGTTGTCTACCAGTTGCTATTGGACATTGCAATACATTAATCCTTTTTATTTTATTGTGAAATATAGCTCTCAATCAATCAACTCAAATTGCAATATTTTCTCCCTGTAAAAGTTCCCACAACTATGTCTACAGAATCGGGCTTTGTGGATGAGTCTTTAGAGCCCCCCAATATTGATTTGTTGACATCCCCCATAGGTTACAAGGTGGAGTCCAGCTCTAAGGGTGCCAACTGCAAACCTTCAAATCCTAATTCTATAAGTTTATATTTCCTTTTTCTTATACCTGTTGTAAATTTTTTGTTATTGTCTCCTTCCTTTCTTGTATTCAACGTGAACATTGCCTTTTAGATTATTTAATTTTATGATTGTCAAATATAGAAACACAGACCACACACACTTTCTTATTTATGTTTCCATTTTTCTTGGCTTTTCGGTGTATACACACATGGCTAACCCTAGTAAAGCATATAGATGTGGAAGTAGATACACAATGATCTATTCCAGCACATCAAAACATCCCTTTGCAGCATTTGTTTTCCTTATTCCTTTTATCCATTTGGTGTGATCAAGTACATTTTCCTTGATTGAACTTGTCTTTGTACGTTGCAAACAAACAACCAACTTTGACTTCATAACATTCTACAACATTACAATCAGATGTTGTTAATAAGAAAGCATTTAATAGTGTAGTATGTGGAACATGTTCATAGAAAAGATGTAAAATTATCTATACTCTGCCATTACAATCTATTTATCATAATTCAAAACATTGAAAAATACCAAAAACAATGTATAGAACTATTTCAAATAATTAGTTGTCATATCTACACATCTTTCGTGTTATGCTGTTTAGACCTAAAAATACCCAAAAACAACCCAATAGATTTGAACTATAGTATTCAACGGTATAGCATTTAGATGATATAACAAAGCATTTGATAATGCAGTACATGCAACATGTTCATAGAAAAGTTGAAAAATTATTTGGACTGTGCCAGTACAATGTGTCTATTGGAAATCAATACATTGAAAAAAACCCAAAACAATGCACAAAACTATGGTAAGAGCTTCCAAGCACATGATCATAATTTAAGGAAACCATTCAATAGTATCCTTCCTATTATGTTGGTAATTACAATGAAACAATGAATGTATTATTTTTTGTATGCAACAATTAGATCATGTGTTTTTGTGTGTGTGTGTGTGTGTGTGTGTGTGTGTGTGTGTGTGTGTGTATGTATATATCTATGTATATATATATATATGTATGTATGTATACATATATGTATATATGTATATACATATATGTATATATGTATATACATATATACATATATGTATATATGTATATATATACATACATATATATATATATATTACATATATATATATATCACATGAACATAATTTAAGGAAATAATTCAATAGTATCCTTCATATTATGCCGATAATTAGAATGAAACAATGAATGTATTAGTTTTTGTATGCACAATTGTTAGATCTTGTCTTTGTGTGTGTGTGACTGTATATATGTGTATATATGTATATATATGTGTATATATGTATATATATGTATATATATGTATATATATGTGTGTGTGTGTATATATAGTGCACAAAACTATGGTAAGAGCTTAGAAGCACATGATCATAATTTAAGAAACAATTCAATAGTATCCTTCCTATTATGTTGGTAATTACAATGCAACAGTGAATGTATTAGTTTATGTATGCAATGGTTAAATCTTGTGTTTCTGTGTGTGTGTGTGTGTATGTATATATATATATATGTTATAATATATATACATATATATATGCATGTATATATATACACGAACAATATGTGTGTGCCACATTTAGTTTCATCTCCATATGCATCAATTTCTAGTAGTTGCAAATGTATATATATGTGTGTGTGTGTGTATACATATATACACAAACAAGATGTGTGTGCCAGCTTTGATTTCATTTGTATATGCATTAATTTCTAGTAGCTGCAACTATGTATTTAGAATACTTCATGTGTTTGGATTTCATATATACAAACAACAAACCATCCAAAATTTTGAAAGGAAGTACTATAGATTAACATTGTTGTGTGCATATTTGCATGGTGAATTTAAAACAAATTGTATTGCTAAGAATAGAGAACCCAACAAACAATAAAAAAATTGTCTTCCATGTCTAAAGTTGAGAAGGATGCAAATAAAATGGATAAATTCAATGTTGCACATGATTTGCGTTATATTATTTGGTGCTAAATATTATAGAAAATTTAGGAAATTGTAAAAGAGCTATTAGAAAAACACTTAAGAACCATAGGAAAATGATAGATGGTTGAAAACCCACATTAAATAGAACTTTAAAATATGGATAATAGAAGAGGTGAGCTATGATAATATGTAAACACATTGTTCACAAAGAACATATAACATGTTCTATTCACACAAAACGCAAAACTGAACATACCTTCACAACTACTACACTAATTTTATCTTCAATACCTTTATGTTTTCATACTAACCCTTTGCATATATATATGTAATTGCTCATATCATAATACATGCATTTAAAAAATATACATATGTAGGGGAAATTTTATGTGTATTTTTATGTAGTATAACATTTTAAAAAAATACACTATTCACAAAAAGCATACAACAAGTACCATCCACACAAAATGAAAAACTGAACATAACTTTATAGCTACTAAACTAATTTTATTTTGAATATCTTTATTCTTTCATACTGAACCTCTGCATATATATATATATATATACATACATATATATATATATACATATATATATATACATCCATATATATATGTGTATATATATGTATATATATATACATATATATGTGTATATACATATATATATATACATATATATATGTATATGCAACTGCTCCTATTGACAAGTATTGATACAAGACAAGCAATGTACATAACAACTACCTTGTCAATTCAAAATCCAAGCTACATTCTTTGCTACTAAATATTATAGAAAAATAGAGAAATTGTATAAAAGGTATACTTTCTCCTTTTGTGTTCATTGTCATCGTGTAACAACATACACAAGCATTTTCCACTCTGCTTCTACCTATTCGGTTAGCCCAGCCCTCCAACACTGCCATTCCATGTGGTCAACAATCTCCACCTCCATGGATTGTCGTGGTGAACAGCCCTCAGAAACTCACCACTGGCCTTAGAGACATTTATTCATTGCTAGTGACAAGGAACATTTTGCATGTCTGGGCTAACGAAAATCCTAGTGGGCAACTTCGAATTGATAGGCCAAAGATAATTTGATGGGTAAGGAAAACATAGGGTATATAGGCACAAAAAGAATGCAAAGTGCAACATAGCTACACAACTTTGGACTAGTTTCATGCATCAATATTGTATTCTTCTAAATGTGACATATAACAATAGTGAAATAGTGAAAACGGTTAATGCATAAATATGTAGAATACTTGAATATATATTTTTATATATTCCAATGTTCAAACCATGTTATTCCTCTTGTGATCATCCATAGATATACATTTATATACACATGGATATACATATATTTTTTCATACATCTATGTGTAATTACTACTTTAAATATATATATGGTTATCCATGTATATTCATATATGCTAATATGGTTGAGCTTGTATGTATATTCCTAGGCCATCCCAATACATTCAAGTTCAACAATCCAATCAATTGCTAAATTAGAAAAGGATAAAAAACAACAACAGAACCATTTGTACTATAGCCAACATAAAGAGAAAGTTTGTGCAAAGTGCTATAAAAAATACTTGCAACAAAGGCTAACTATAGCATGCACACCTACAACTCTGCTTGCTTTCAATCTTCCCATGCAACCCCCATTGGAAATGGTAAATCCCACTCCTTTTGCCCTGTATTGTCTTCTTCATCTAGGCTACCAAAGTGTGCATGGTAGTTTGGACAGAAACATACCGATATCAACATCACAAGATATGTTCAATATACAATCTCCAATCAATGCCCCCACTACATCAGCACACCAACAACACCTCAAAGAAATTTTCAATGATTGCTACCTTTCTTTGGTGAAATGGTTCTAGCACAACATAGATGCATTGTCGAACCTTGTTGTTTGTCATATATGCAAAGAAAGCTACATTGGGATGTGCACTCATGTATCTAACTTTCAACAACCATGTGTGCTAGATGTTATTCTAAAAAAGGGCTCCCACCGTTTTAGCTCTACAAATGGCATGGACCCAGGCCCACAACCATTCTTGCTAAAATATATAGCATAGGTTGAAGAAATGCTTATTGCTAGGGTGGCTCCAGTTTTACAATTACCCCACTCTAGAGGAGGATATTTTAAATATAGTGGTCACACAATAAGGTTTCCTCAATATATCTCAAGCATTGCAAAAAAAAATCCGCACTGATTACAAGACCTTGAGGTTGTGATCATATGACAAACCACCATTGAAGGTGGAAACTATGACTAAACATCTTGTCATGGATGCATCGAAATATAAAATTCAATACAACAAATACTAAAATGATGTTGAGATTGGTGTTGAGGCTCTTAATATGTTGCCTGATATTGATGTTGATGTCTCAAATTTCTTGCATACAATAGAGCAAGTTTCTAATTAAGAGCAGATGCCATCAACCAACTCAACAAATGCTAGTGAACATGAAAATGGTGAGCTTCAAGCTTTTCATCATTTATCCCTTTCTTTCCAAATTCTACATGAGAGATCCAAGCAATCAAATAGCTATACAAATTAAAAAAAGGAGCAGAATATCTTGTGTTGGCTTGAAATTAGTCCTTCTCCTATTAATGAATAGAACACTGAAGGCTTATTTACAATGGATTTTCCAACATTGTTTTCCACTGGAGCAACACTTCCCCTCCAACCAAGGAACATTCAAATTTAGTTGCATGAATATTCCCTCCACTTAATTAGATATTTTGACCATAGATTTGGAAAACATGTCAGGTTTAGGTATTCCGTCTACAACTTGATAATGAGCCATCGCAATCAACAAACAATTTTTGTCTTCATTAGGGTGGATTTGGAAGATAAAATCTTGAAGTCTTTGTCTACATTACATGAATGACTTCAAGCTACTCCTGATGATGAAATAGTAGAGCAACTGATGTGTTTTGGTGCATCATTACATGGGACTCACTCTGTTTGGAACTCTTGCTAGGCCCAACTATCTACAATGATCGAACAACTTGGGATACCTACCTTTTTTTCACTCTAAGTTGTGAAGACACAAAATGGTCTGATCTACAAAATATTCTCTTTTATACTCATTTGGCGATGGAGCCTTCAACAAAGAACCTAATAGATAGTGTTATTCAAAATCCGCATATAACATCTTTAAATCTGCATCATATATTCTCAATTTTCTATGAAGAGGTGATTGAAAATATTTTACATGAAAAAGATTATTGTTATAGATATGAAAGGAAACATCATGGCTCTACACATGTGCAAGGTTTTTTATGCCTTCTAGAAGCCCTAAACATGGACACTCTTGATTGGTCCAATTGCCATGATGTTAGCATGGCAAGGAACTTTTTTTCTATAGATATGTTTCAACTTGGAATCCACACTGCCCTACATAGAGATTGCTCAAAATGTATAATTGTTCTAAAGAAAATCCATGCTTACTTTCCATGAGATAGATTATTTCTACTGACCCAATCATATATTATGAAGAGTTTCTAAATATAGTTCAAAGGAACACAAAATGCTTTGTGTAACGCCCCGACTTAGTTACAATATAACAAAGAGCAAGTACAAGGTTAATAGAATATTTTTTTAATGTCAATACATATGTTATAAAGTATCTAAGACGTTGTTACATAAATTTAATAAGTAAACTAATCACATTGATCATCAATCAAAAGTACAAATTTGATTTCATGTAAGATCCAGTTTATAAAATTTAAATACAATTAAAATATCCCAAATGTCAATTTTACACAAAGCGAGATTTCAAAGAATCTCTATACATCAAAGGTGATACAATCAATACACTCTTATACCAGAGATAAGTTTACAAAACATATAGTGTTCTTCTGATATCTGGTACATAATCCACGAATAGGCTCTGCATCATCAGTCACGAACAAAGTAGTAACTAGAATCTGCTGTGAGCTTAAGATCATCTGCAAGAAAATTATAAGATAGGTGTAGCACGGTTACCTCCCGACCATGTGGAACCCAAAGGCCCACTCCCTCCGTGCTAGGAGATACTGATAGGTCCACAAACAAAGCAAACAGAACATCACGTATACAGGGTTTACAATTCACAATACGACATAACGTTTACAAATCAAAATGGATGAAATCACAGCATCAAGTCACATTAAATTGAAAACTCAACAAAAGAAACACCATCATGATATAGACTAAGAGAGTGTCATCGCATTGTCGGGATAGGTTACCCTAGTGAATCTTCCTAGACTACCGGCCCCCACCAAGAGTTACCCTGGCAGTCTCTACCGATTCTCGGCCCCTATGCAGACTAATGTGGTGTCGATACATCTTTCAAAAGGAAAAGATGGTGACTTTCCATTCTAGGCCTTCTCAGCCTTTTCTCAACCTAAACGAGCGTTAAGAAG
Organism: Sequoia sempervirens; assembly: GCA_007258455.2. Taxonomy (NCBI): domain Eukaryota; kingdom Viridiplantae; phylum Streptophyta; class Pinopsida; order Cupressales; family Cupressaceae; genus Sequoia; species Sequoia sempervirens. The sequence continues at coordinate 240,488,547 of VDFB02000015.1, forward strand.
TAGGCGAGGCATACCATTATCTGATTTAGTGTTTAGAACTACCCAACCCCTAAAATATTAGTTAGGTTATCACTTAATTAACACACCTACGTTAGGTTACCCAAACAATCACTATAGGATTTCGGCCCCTAACGCAAGCCACTCTCTCTACATCACGACTCAACATAAAATCATTCTAGGGGATGCTATCAAGCATAAAAATCAAAATAGAATGTTTACATCCTTCACTAGAGGCAAATCACAATCTCTAGTTTGTCACTTCGAAAACCACGAAACAATACGAAGCTATATTTCCCACGTACAACAGTTGTAATTTGAACAATATAATCAATACATCAAACACTTAACAACTCTTTTTCTCTTTCTTAACATTTAAAGAAATAAAGTAATCATCACTTGCATCAAGGATACTTTCGCAGCCAATAGTTTCACTTAATCATTCTCAGTGAAATTGCAATTTTCTAATAAACAAACTTTTTGAGAATATCACAAATTTAAGTGCACCAAATTTACAATATAAATCTTATTTAACTTCTTTTAACGAAATAAAAATAATCATTTCAAAGTTGTGTAAATACACTCTCAAATTGAAGTTTAATAAATTTCATTCAATAACGAGAATACTTTATATAGACTATAAATGTTATTGTTTTACAAACACTTTCAAATATAGCTCTTTTTTTTTTTAATACCACATTATTATAACAGCATATATACTTTGTATAATGAAATTCTAATTCTTAAAAATTATAAGATATAATATATATTCTAAACTAAAGATACTATATGCTTAAATCCAACTAATATTTTGCTTGTTCTTTTAGAAGAATCTGCCACCATAATTCTTATTATAATGACTTGAAGCTAAGTCAAAGTTTAACACTAGTTTCGTGCTTCCACTGGTAGACTAAACAACGTGTACACTGTTTCAGGGATTTCTTTCCATGTAAAAGATATTTTCTTCTAAATTTTAACGGTGAAAGGATCAGATTAACTCGCCTCTGATGTCATCTATCTTTACACAGCCATGCATAAATTCTAGAGTTAATCATGAAACAATAGAAGACTCTCACAATAGAAAACAAAAGTATAATATAATTCATGGACAGAGGAGAATAGGAGGGCACGGTGATAATTTACACAGGAATTTCAGAGAAAGTAGGGCGCATAAATTCCAAATAATACTAAATATAAATCATATATCAAGAGATCTTCAGGGCGACGCCAAGACTTTAAAGGATAACCTCATAAATCTTTTTTAAAACATCTTTAATACTGACTTAGTATATATATATTTACAATGAATTTACTGGCTATCTCCTGATGGTACAGTGACGGTTTATATAGTCTCAGAAAAATCTGCGCATCATCTCAGGAGGTATAATTTATCAAAGAAGAAAAGCAATTTAAAGTTGTACAAGAATGTTTGCAAGAACAAAAATCACAGGATTAAGCAAATAGCGGCGAAGTGAGGATAAGAAGTTGAATTGGATATTATAGTATTTCCAATTGACAAATGGTCTCTTCAGTTTACTGCACTGGTGTTTATGATAATGTAATGCATGACAGAAATTTTAAATGCTCTATAAGGTTAGATACTAGATCTTTTGGTCATGGTTATACCAAATATTACTTGAGAATGAGATTACGCCCAATCACATTGGTCAAAATATGTTTAGATATTAAACGCATGTTCCTACAGGTATCAATAATGAAAGCACCAGCGTATCATATATGTGTACCAAGCACAATTATATACACAAGTTTCATAGCTAGGCAGATATCATACAAATAAATAAATAAAATAACTATATATCATTAGGAGCGCCATACAAAATGAGATAGTTTAAATTTTCAGCTTTCAATAAGCTCATATCAGAAAATCTATTAATGTCTACCTTTAACAATAAAGGAAATTTTTCATTCGATTTCCTAAAACTTCAAATACAAACAACTATTATCATTTCACAGCCAGATTTAACGATGATCTTGTGTTTGGTATACTCTAATAGCCATTTGTTTATATTCATTTCTTCTTTGTAGTACAAATACTATTTTAACCTATTTTTTTTGTGTTTTGTGCAAGTTCAAAAAAGAGAATTTCTACAATAAGTTTTCCAGAATTTTAAATACAAGAACTTGAAATCAGAAAGAACCTGTTAAAACTCGAAGACTGGCTGAAAAACGATCCTTTGAAAACTTTTGTCAACCCCAAAATCAAATCACCCGATTTCAATGAAGAATATACAATGATCTCAGCTTCAAAATTACGCTTCAAAACAAAATCCTTAAGAAAAAACTCTTCTGAAATAATTACTGTACTAAAATTTTGCTAAAAGTTGCTGCCGTAAAATTCTTCCCGTGAATGTGTGCACAATCCCCAAAATTTCAAAAAATATAAATTCATGCAATTCTACTTTCAATCACCAAACTTAACTGGCAAATCAATTTGCATTGTAAATAACTCATTTAGTTCAACTAATTCTTCAAAATATCATAACAGACCTTTAAATGATAATTAGAGATTCTTATCTCATTCAAAAATATCTTGTTTTAAAAATATCTATTTCACACAATTCAATTTGCACAATTAAATCAGCAATAATATTATTTTAATTAAAACATTACGAAGAATTAACTTTCACTGATAAATTCAACAACATATTTAATTTAACTTAATAATTTAAATCACAAATGTTGGCATAAACATTAATAAACATTTAATAAAATTGATAATAAATACGTAAACACAAAACAATATACATTTGAACATGACAAGACAAATTGGGCTACACAGGGAAACACAGAGATACTCGTTCGAAAACGAACGATGGTTAAAATGGACCTGTCAATACCTCCGACAACATATTTATAATGGATTAGGGTACACTCAGACCTGACAAGCAGGTGGAGCTGTTACCCGATACCTATGTCTGCAGGAAAACATCAAGGTTAAAAACATGTATATATAATCTCATGTTAGAAAACACACTGTGAATAAGAATTGCAGCGTAGTAGGGTACTCACAAATGAGTAATGCTACACTGTCTTATCCACCATCACAAACGAGCAAAATCAATCATATCAACATGATAACATAAGCAATAATCATAACCAATAAGTTATATCATGAATGAAACTATCACAGTATCATCGAACCAGCATAATCAAATAACCAGGATGTCAATGTATCATCCGCAAAATCAAAACAACATAGTATCTAGAATCTCCTCTGAAAAGAATCAACATAGTATCAAAGTAATCTAACAAGCAGAATCAAACCTAATAGTATGTCTAAGCTGGAGGGACACTACATCCTCCCCCCCTAGGATAAGGCTTACTCCTGGAAGCATGCAAATAAATATGGATAAAGCTCATGCATACGTGTCACATCCTCCCAAGTAGCTGATGCCTCATCACTAGGATCCCATTGGACCCTCACCTGATCAATGTCTCGAGCCCTGAGGGTGAGCCTCCGACGCTAAAGAATGCCCACGGGCTCCAAAGCCAGCTACCCGTCCTCTACCTGTAATGCATTCCAATCAAGTACATGTGAAATATCAGGATGATAAGGTTGAAGAACAGATACATGAAAGACATCATGAATGCGTGATAGACTGGGTGGTAAAGCAAGTCGATACGCCACAGGACCAATCCTCTCAAGATTCTCGAATGGTCCCACAAAATGAGGTGCAAGCTTAGAGCCTTTTCCATAACGGATTGGACTCTTGCGCGGACGAACTCAAAGAAAAACCCTGTCTCCAACTGAAAACTGTCTATCCACCCTATGCGCATCGGCATACTTCTTCTGTCTATCCTGTACTGCTACCAAGTGCTCTCTAATACGATCCACCTGTTGCTCCATATCACGAAGCATCTCAGGACCAAGTAGAACTCTATCCTCAAGTCGATCCCAACTCAATGGTGTACGACAAGGACGTCCATATAGTGCCTGAAATGGAGGCATACCTATGGAACTCTGATAACCATTGTTATAAGTGAATTCCACTAAGTATAAATAGTCCTCCCAATGCGACTATCGATCCATCACATACATTCTAAGCATATCTTCGAGAATCTAATTGACTCTCTCTGTCTGACCATCAGTCTCAGGATGATAAGCTGAACTAAAATTCAACTGCGTACCTAAAGCATGCTGTAATGATGTCCATAAAGCTGATGTAAATACAGGATCCCTATCTGAAATGATTCTACGTGGAATCCCATGCAATTGTACTATATCCTCCATGAAAATTCTGGCCACAGAGGAAGCATTGTAAGATGACCGAGCTGGTGAAAAATGAGCTACCTTTGTCAATCTGTCAACAGTAACCATGATGGCATCATGTCGACATGATGACATGGGTAATCCAACAATAAAATCCATTGATATTACATCCCATTTCCACTCAGGAACGAGATGTGGCTGTAACAAACTAGCGGGATGTTGATGCTCCACTTTGACTCTCTGGCATTCAAGGCATCTCGATACAAAATCAGCAATGTCATGTTTCATACTAGGCCAAAAATATAATTGTCGAAGATCTACATACATCTTCTTAACTCCAGGATGTGCTGAGTAAGGAGCTCGATGTGCTTCTGTCAAAATAAGAGTGCGAAGATTCTCAATAGGTGGTACATATATATGACCCAGATGTCGCAACAAACCATCTATCTCAATTGCATATCCTAAAAACCTTCCCTCCAAGGGTCTATTTGAATCAATTTACATCTTCTCTTCCTGATATAATCTATTAGAAGGAAGAGTAGCCAATATCTGACTCCTCAACTCAACTCCAAGTGTCATAGCTGAAATCTCATGTCTTTACCGACTAAGGGCGTCTGGCACCACATTCTCCTTACCCTGAACATATTTTACCTCAAAATCATATTCGCAAAGGAACTCCATCCACCGTCTCTACCTAGCATTCAAATTAGGCTGTGTAAATATATACTGCAGACTGCGGTGATCACAATGAAGTTCAAAACGATGCCCTAACAAGAAATGTCTCCAATGAACTAGAGCATGAACAACTGCAGCGAGCTCTAAATCATGTGTGGGGTAATTCTATTCGTGATCCTTGAGTTTGCGAGACTCATAAGCAATCACTCATCCATCCTGCATCAATACAGCTCCTATACCTTCCAAAGAAGCATCCGTGCAAACAACAAAATCTTTAGCAGGATTAGGAACTGCTAAGATAGGTGCACTAGTCAGCTTATCCTTAAGTATCTGAAAAGCCAGTTGACATTGATCTATCCAAATGAATTTCTTCCCTTTCCTCTGAAGAGAAGTAATGGGGTGTCCAATCCTAGAAAACCCCTGAACAAATCGTCTGTAATAACCAGCAAGACCCATGAAACTATGAACCTCAGAAACATTTTTAGGTACGGGCCAATCAATGATAGATTGAATCTTTGCAGGATCCACAGCTATTCCCTCTCCAGAAATCACATGTCCAAGGTATTTCACCTCAGTTTTGAAGAATTCACATTTCTTCAAATTTCCAAACAATTGGTTCTCCCTCAAACACTGTAGAACTTGCCTCAAATGCTCTTCGTGTTCCTGCATATTTCTTGAATAAATCAAAATATCATCGAGAAACACGAGAACAAATCGATCAAGATAGGTGCGAAACACAACATTCATCAGACTCATAAATACTGACGGTGCATTCGTTAACCCAAACGGTACCACTATGAACTCATAGTGTCTGTATCGAGTTCGGAATGCCGTCTTATGACTATCAGCTTCTGCAATTCGCAACTGATGGTAACCAGATTTCAAATCAATCTTAGAAAATACAGTTGCTTCCTTGATCTGATCAAAAAGGTCGTCAATTCTAGGTAATGGATACCTGTTCTTAATCGTTACCTTATTCAATTGACGATAGTCAATGCACAATCTAAGAGATCCATCCTTCTTCTTCACGAAGATAACAGGTGCTCCCTAAGGGGAAACACTCAGACGAATGAAACCCTTTGACAAGAGTTCCTCCAATTGAATACGAAGCTCCTCCAGTTCCTGTGTAGTCATTCTATATGGAGCACGAGAGATGGGTTCTGCTCCAGGAACTAAATCAACTCTAAAATCTATGTCACGCTTCGGTGGCATACCAGGAATATCACTAGGAAAAACATCAGCAAATTCCCTAAGAATGGGGTGATCATCAAGTGATATCTCTTGACTTTCACCAGAATCCAAGTCACTCACCATTGTTGCAAACAACTGACATCCCTGTCGAAGGCATCTCTTTAATTGCATAGCAGAAATTATCCGCAAAGAGATGGGTCTCTGAACACCAACTATCTCAACCTCTGTACCATCATCATTAATGCAATGTACTATCTTCTGACGACAATCGATCACTGCATGATGAGTTCCTAACCAATCCATTCCTAAAACAATTTCATATGACCCTAAAGGTGTGACTCAAAGATCTATAGAAGTAGTCAATGATCCAATTCTAAGTCCACAATTGCGGACAAGGGATTCAACTACTACTTTAGCCCCAGAAGCAAATTCTACTTGCCACCTATCGCCTTGCTTTACGGCCACAAGTCCACAACGCTCAACTATAGAAGGTGAAATAAAAGAATCTGTAGCACCAGAATCAAAAAGAATATTAACATCAATACCCTGTAACTGACCTAAAGATTCAACCACTGTGTTCTGATGATCCGCTTGGCGATTATTTACCGCAGCAAACACTGTATGAGTATGACCTACATCACCAACTGTTGGCTCTGATGCTGCCGGTTGCTGTCCATAACCTGACGTACCTCGCATAGGACACTGCCTAGCAATATGTCCCTACTGTCCACATGAGAAACATCCAGTGCCTCTGCCAAACCCTCTGCCACCCAAAGGTGCATTGGATTGCTGATAACTACCTCGACTCACTGTCGACTGAGCACTCTGAATTGGCTGGTTCTGCTGAGTGCGCTTATTGCGCCACTAATTGCGGTTCCTTCCTGATTGAGAATTATTACTTTGTTGGTTCTGTGAATTTTTATTCTTTTGTTGATTACGTTGTTGTTGTCCACCCTTAGCGGGTGCCTGTTGATTCCTAGAGGAACCACCTATCTGATACTGACCACCACGCTGACCAAAACCAGAAACAGGAGCACTGCCTATCTGTACTCCAATGTGTCCACCCAAAGCCATAGCAAGGTTCTCTTCCACTATCTGTGCCTTCTCCACAGCAACCTCCATAGTCTTCAACTCGAAGACTCTGACTCCACCACTAATACGGGCGTTTAAGCCCCTGATGAAGTGCTGCACTAACATTGCCTCATCATCCATAATCCCTGCATACTGCTTGAGCTCATAAAACCTGTGCTCAAACTGTTCCACGGACATAGCCATCTGACGAAGATCATGAAACTCATCTGCATGTCGCTGCCTCCAATGTTCAGACATGAAACATGCTCTGAACCTCTCCAGGAACATATCCCATGAGACTGCACCAATCTCTAGATGGAGCTTCTACTCCTCCAATCGCCACCAAGTAGAGGCAAAGCCTCCAAGATGCATTATGGCACAACGAGCATGAGTATTGCTGCCATAAGGATGCATTGCAAAGCATCTTCCCAAATCAAGCAACCAAGTCTCTACCTCTAAACCTCCACCAGATCCATCAAATGTAGGAGGGCGTGCCCTCAACAAATCTCGCATGTGACCTGCGATAATAGCATCCTGCTGCACTGAATCATCAACTCTCCTCGGAGATCTATCACGTTCTCTATTCACTTCCTGTACCACTTCCTGTCTAGGTCCAAGTCGAGCTAGGACCTCCTCAAGTAAAGGGCGTAACTGGGACCCCTCTACCACTGACTGTTCTGGAACCTATGCCTCATTACCCTGATCCAACTGCGGACCCAAATGTTCTACCTGATCACTCTGATGAGGGCTCAGAGGGGGAGTAACCTGGCGGTTTGGCCCATGGCCACCACCTCGGCCTCGACCACGACCTCTAACACGACGCCTAGGCATGATCCTACACACAAACCAAGACAAATCTTGTTATAAGACAAACAAAGCAAACAGAAAGCACAACAACCAAGTCTAACGTACTAAACAACCTAATGGGCTCATTTAACCAGAGCACCCAGTGTTAGAACTTGGCTCTGATACCAATCTATAATGCCCTGACTTAGCTACAATATAACAAAGAGCAAGTACAAGGTTAACAGAATATTTTTTTTTTAATGTCAATACATATGTTATAAAGTATCTAAGACATTGTTACATAAATTTAATAAGTAAACTAATCACATTGATCATCAATCAAAAGTACAAATTTGATTTCATGTAAGATCCAGTTTATAAAATTTAAATACACTTAAAATATCCCAAATGTCAATTTTACACAAAGCGAGATTTCAAAGAATCTATATACATCAAAGGTGATACAATCAATACACTCTTATACCAGAGATAAGTTTACAAAACATATAGTGTTCATCTGATATCTGGTACATAATCCATGAACAGGCTCTGCATCATTAGTCATGAACAAAGTAGTAACTGGAATCTGCTGCGAGCTTAAGATCATCTGCAAGAAAATTATAAGATAGGTGTAGCACGGTTACCTCCCGACCACGTGGAACCCAAAGGCCCACTCCCTCCGTGCTAGGAGATAATGATAGGTCCACAAACAAAGCAAACAGAACATCACGTATATGGGGTTTACAATTCAAAATACGACATAACGTTTACAAATCAAAACGGATGAAATCACAGCATCAAGTCACATTAAATTGAAAACTCAACAAAAGAAACACCATCATGATATAGACTAAGAGAGTGTCATTGCATTGTCGGGATAGGTTACCCTGTTGAATCTTCCTAGACTACCGGCCCTCACCAAGAGTTACCCTAGCAGTCTCTACCGATTCCCAGCCCCTATGCAGACTAATGCGGTGTCGATACATCTTTCAAAAGGACAAGATGGTGACTTGCCATTCCAGGCCTTCTCAGCCTTTTCTCAACCTAAACGAGCGTTAAGAAGTAGGCGAGGCATACCATTATCTGATTTAGTGTTTAGAACTACCCAACCCCTAAAATATTAGTTAGGTTATCACTTAATTAACACACCTACATTAGGTTACCCAGAAAATCACTATAGGATTTCGGCCCCTAACGCAAGCCACTCTCTCTACATCATGACTCAACATAAAATCATTCTAGGGGATGCTATCAAGCATAAAAATCGAAATAGAATGTTTACATCCTTCACTAGAGGCAAATCACAATCTCTAGTTTGTCACTTCGAAAACCACGAAACAATACGAAGCTATATTTCCCACGTACAACAGTTGTAATTTGAACAATATAATCAATACATCACACACTTAACAACTCTTTTTCTCTTTCTTAACTTTTAAAGAAATAAAGTAATCATCACTTGCATCAAGGATACTTTCGTAGCCAATAGTTTCACTTAATCATTCTCAGTGAAATTGCAATTTTCTAATAAACAAAATTTTTGAGAATGTCACAAATTTAAGTGCACCAAATTTACAATATAAATCTTATTTAACTTCTTTTAACGAAATAAAAATAATCATTTCAAAGTTGTGTAAATACACTCTCAAATTGAGGTTTAATAAATTTCATTCAATAACGAGAATACTTTATATAGACTATAAATGTTATTGTTTTACAAACACTTTCAAATATAGCTCTTTCTTTTTTTTTAATACTACATTATTATAACAGCATATATACTTTGTATAATGAAATTCTAATTCTTAAAAATTATAAGATATAATATATATTCTAAACTAAAGATACTATAGGCTTAAATCCAACTAATATTTTGCTTGTTCTTTTAGAAGAATCTGCCACCATAATTCTTATTATAATGACTCGAAGCTAAGTCAAAGTTTAACACTAGTTTCGTGCTTCCACTGGTAGACTAAACAACGTGTACACTGTTTCAGGGATTTCTTTCCATGCAAAAGATATTTTCTTCTAAATTTTAATGGTGAAAGGATCAGATTAACTAGCCTCTGATGTCATCTATCTTTACACAGCCATGCATAAATTCTACAGTTAATCATGAAACAATAGAAGACTCTCATAGTAGAAAACAAAAGTATAATATAAATCATGGACAGAGGAGAATAGGAGGGCGCGGTGATAATTTACACAGGAATTTCAGAGAAAGTAGGGCACAGAAATTCCAAATAATACTAAATATAAATCATATATCAAGAGATCTTCAAGGCAACGCCAAGACTTTAAAGGATAACCCCAGAAATATTTCTTAAAACATCTTTAATACTGACTTAGTATATATATATATATATTTACAATGAATTTACTGGCTATCTCCATATGGTACAGCGACGGTTTATATAGTCTCAGAAAAATCTGCGCATCATCTCAGGAGGTATAATTTATGAAAGAAGAAAAGAAATTTAAAATTGTACAAGAATGTTTGCAAGAACAAAAATCATAGGATTAAGCAAATAGCGGCGAAGTGAGGATAAGAAGTTGAATTGGATATTATAGTATTTCCAATTGACAAATGGTCTCTTCAGTTTACTGCGCTGGTGTTTATGATAATGTAATGCATGACAGAAATTTTAAATGCTTTATAAGGTTAGATACTAGATCTTTTGGTCATGGTTATACCAAATATTACTTGAGAATGAGATTACGCCCAATCACATTGGTCAAAATATGTTTAGATATTAAACGCATGTTCCTACACGTATCAATAATGAAAGCACCCACGTATCATATATGCGTACCAAGCACAATTATATACACAAGTTTCATAGAAAGGCAGATATCATACAAATAAATAAATAAAATAACTATATATCATTAGGAGCGCCATACAAAATGAGATAGTTTAAATTTTCAGCTTTCAATAAGCTCAGATCAGAAAATCTATTAATGTCTACCTTTAACAATAAAGGAAATTCTTCATTTGATTTCCTAAAACTTCAAATACAAACAACTATTATCATTTCACAGCCAGATTTAACGACGATCTTGTGTCTGGTATACTCTAATAGCCATTTGTTTATATTCATTTCTTCTTTATAGTACAAATACTATTTTAACCTATTTTTTTGTGTTTTGTGCAGGTTCAGGAAAGAGAATTTCTACAATAAGTTTTCCATAATTTTAAATAAAAGAACTTGAAATCAGAAAGAACCTGTTAAAACTTGAAGACTGGCAAAAAAATGATCCTTTGAAAACTTTTGTCAACCCCAAAATCAAATCACCCGATTTCAATGAAGAATATACAATGATCTCAACTTCAAAATTACGCTTCAAAACAAAATCCTTAAGAAAAAACTCTTCTGAAACAATTGTTGTACTAAAATTTTGCTAAAAGCTGCTGCCGTAAAATTCTTCCCGTGAATGTGTGCACAATCCCCAAAATTTCAAAAAATATAAATTCATGCAATTCCACTTTCAATCACCAAACTTAACTAACAAATCAATTTGCATTGTAAATAACTCATTTAGTTCAACTAATTCTTCAAAATATCATAACAGACCTTTAACTGATAATTAGAGATTCTTATCTCATCGAAAATATCTTGTTTTAAAAATATCTATTTCACACAATTCAATTTGCACAATTAAATCAGCAATAATATTATTTTAATTAAAACATTGCGAAGAATTAACTTTCACTGATAAATTCAACAACATATTTAATTTAACTTAATAATTTAAATCACAAACGTTGGAATAAACATTAATAAACATTTAATAAAATTGATAATAAATACGTAAACACAAAACAATATACATTTGAACATGACAAGACAAATTGGGCTACACAGGGAAACACAAAGATACTCATTTGAAAACGAACGATGGTTAAAACGGACCTGTCAATACCTCCGACAACATATTTATAATGGATTAGGGTACACTCAGACCTCACAAGTAGGTGGAGCTGTTACCCAGTACCTGTGTCTGCAGGAAAACATCAAGGTTAAAAACATGTATATATATAATCTCATGTTAGAAAACACACTGTGAATAAGAATTGCAGCGTAGCAGGGTACTCACGAATGAGTAATGCTACACTGTCTTATCCACCATCACAAACGAGCAAAATAAATCATATCAACATGATAACATAAGCAATAATCATAACCAATAAGTTATATCATGAATGAAACTATCACAGTATCATCGAACCAGCATAATCAACTAACCAGGATGTCAATGTATCATCCACAAAATCAAAACAACATAGTATCTAGAATCTCCTCTGAAAAGAATCAACATAGTATCAAAGTAATCTAACAAGCATAAGCAAACCTAATAGTATGTCTAAGCTGGAGGGACACTACACTTTGAATATACTTGTTTAAGGAAAAAGGAGAGCAATTACAATACTTCTATAAAACACATTAGCAGCAACAACTTACCTCTACATTGACATCTGATGTTCAGTCTAACAAATCCTACAAGCCAACAAGAAATGATGATTGCCAAAATATTTGAATCCCACCCATGCTTGCAATATGGCATGCCAATTTTGATTGCTAGCTAGTTGTTTCTGGGAAAATTGTATTAAATTATATCTCCAAATATGCAGCTTAATCTAAGAAGAAATTATAAAATTACCTTGATATGTTGAAAAGACTTGCAAATACAAATATAGTTGAGGATAGAGCATTTCTTACATATTAAAAATTCATGATGAACATTCTTTTGCAATGTGACATCTCTGCATGGGAGACATGCCATATGTTACAAAAATTTCCTCTTGTCATTTCAAGTCGACAATATGTTCTCTTGAATGTTGGAAAAAACGCATGGTTCCACATAAATAAATATGATGTTGATGAATGCTTTCCAACAAATTATATTCATTTCTATATGCAAATGCCTCCAAAGCTAGGTGGTGTATACCTAATTGATTAGGTGCGCTTATATACACATTTAGACCAACACAAAAAGGAAAAATGGAAATTGAGACACCTGCCTTCAACTATTCTTCTGTACCCCTTGTTCAAGATTGTTACCCTTGAAGAAATATAAATATTTGACACACTTTTTTGGACTAAACTTATGTTAAACAAACCTTTCCAAAACATACACAAAGATATAGGTCTTTCCAAACAAGACATAATACAAAATTGGAAAGTTTTTAAAATAACTAGTTATAATCCTTGGCATGTTAATAGAATCCCAGTTGCATCCACAATTGAAGAACAACATGGTAGTGATAGTGATGATTTGAACCATCAACCTTCCATGGATGAATATGAATGGGAAGTTTTCTCTTGGCTTAATGCTACTACTAACTTTAGTATAAATCAACTCCATCTATTAGGTAGGAAAGACTTTGATATGAACCAATCATGGAATACAAACCATGTGCCTGAACAACTTCATATTATTCCTTTGTAGTTCATTCCATTGGCCAAGGCATAGCATGAGCAAGCTACGATACAATCCTTGCATGTAAATACATCATCCCATCAACTTTGACCAAAACAACTAGCTCTTCAAATCATCTAATCCCATCACATGGAGCCTTCCCCCAAAGGCCTTCTCTGCATGATCATTCAAGGAATAGTTGGCACCATTAAATCCTTTTTGATAAATTGTATAGGACAAAAAATAAATTCCTCTACTACTAGATGCAACAACCTGCTACTCACATTGGCCCCTATAGGTGTTGTTTCCTCCAACATATGTGCCTCCACAATCCATACAACCCTCCACATTCCCATAAAGGATATGAATCCTTTGCAAGGCCAACCACTAACAATATTCTAAGAACAATTTAAATATATTCAATACATTTTGATAGATGAAATGAGTTTTCTATTCCCGAATTTGCTACTTAAAATAGATAATCGGTTGTGCCAAGCATTCCCCAATAACCAAAGGAAACCATTTGGTGGTGTTTCTATCATCCTTGTTGGTAAGGTTACTTAGTGTTCACTGGTCATGGATACTCCTATTTATACTTCACGCTCATCGATTCTAGCCTTATGGCATACTTTCGTAGTCTCAATAACATTGAACACTATTTTCTGCCAACAATGAGATAGTCCTACCCAAAAAAAGTTTTAGGAAATCTTTCTCCATATAAGAAATGGTGAGGCTCTCCACAGTGACTGGGAAGAGCTTATGAAACAGAAAAATAGAATTCACTTTCCCATAGAAAGAGAACAATTTGATGTTGCAACACATTTGTTTGCCACAAATGACTTAGTCGCATTCCATAATAAAAAAATCGTCAAAAAATTAAACCTTCCCATAGCCAATAGCACTTCTCAAGTAGCACAACAAATGGAATTTGATTATATAGATGATGACCAACTTCTCCCAGAACTATTGATTTTTGTTGGTTAATAGGTGATGCTAACAAAAAATAATATGGCTTCAAGCTAGCCTAGTCAATGGATCCCTTGTTTTGTTACAACTATTGTGTACAATGCATGTTGCAAACTGCCAGATATTCTTGACTATGTTGTTGTCCACTACCAAAATTACATTGGCCCACCATGGGACCCACAAAAACCAAGAGACATCCCCATCGCAACTATAACTTGAGGTAGCCAGACACAAGTTCCACTCACCATGGCATGGGAAATCACAATACATAAAGGACGAGGCTTAACATTAGATAGAGTAAAAATAAACATAGGCAACAAAGAAAGGCATGGGATAACTTTTATAGCTATCTCTTATGTTAAATCAATTGAAATATTCCACATTGATCCAACATTCTCATTTGAGAGATACTCTAGACTAAACAACAACAAATACACTGCTCAATGTCGCAGTGAAGAGGCTTGGTTGGAACAACTCTAGCACTCGCTAAATGTTTTTGTCCCTGCCTCATGTTTCAAATTATGAAAAAAAGGATTCAAAATATTTCTTTTTACACTGGATCCACACTGTATACCATCCCCTTTTGAAGGATTTTAAGTTAAATTTAACTGAAACATACCAAGTTATAACCTATGCAAAATGGGTATAATGCCAAAGATGCACAGAGATACCAAGGAACAATAAGCAGAGGGAAAAACTTGTACAAGTCAATGAATTTTTTTGATCATTCCAGTATATTAAAATATATATTCAACTATTCTAGAAACATTTTCAAGAATATTATGTTTTATTTGACTTATTAGTTTTAATTTATGCACCTATACTCTATTTTCCATTTTTTGTGCCTATATAATCTATGTTTTTCTACCACATTAAAATGCCCCTATTTATTCAATGCTTTACATCCTCTTCAACCTTGAACATTAAATATAATTTTCTTGATGTTTACTATCTTTTGTACATGTTCAACAATACAATTTAAGTTAAATTCACTATGCAAATATTCACCCATAAATATTAATCTGCATATTTCTCCTTTCAACATTTCATTGTTTCATACTTTTTGTATATAACATTTAGAAGAATATACTCTTCACAATATGGGAGATCATATATGAAAAAACAAAATTTTCCACTACTTTGAGCAAAAAAAAAACCACTACAATATGAAAACACCAGATTTTTCCCAAATTTGTTATTGTGTTATATATGATGAGACTCCATGAAATTATTCATGGGCATTTCATACTTTTCTTTCCTACGGGTTTGGCTAAATCCTACAATGCTTTATAATTCCAATATGGTAGGTAGTACAATGAGTGTGAGTTTTGTGCTTTATCCTTTTAAGCAAAATATTTCTTGCTAGATAGATAGATATGTACATAAATCCTTCCATGCAGTTGGCCTCCAGAAACATACACTGCTCTTCCCATTGCATTTCTCCATGTGTGTACAACTGTCCTTTCATCTTATCTAATTGATTATTTATACAAAGTTCTTTACCAGGATACCAATTTCCCCTAAAATTATCACAACATTTTTGTTATGTTATTCTAAATGCATTTCTATAAAATATGCCATTGCAATCTAAGGAATGATATATTAAAATCATCACTTTGTTATAATTTTAACACTATATGATATATAGAATACTCCATAAAATTTACCCTCATTCTTTGCTTGGTGATTATAATTAAGCCCATGAGTCTTCATGATTTTCAGATAGGGTTCACATTGCATATAATTCTCTTTCAATCAATTTTAACATGTAGTATTCTAAACATACAGTTGGAGCTATTACAAATTGATAGATATGCACATACAAACAACATTAAGTGTTAAAGATCCACAAAGATACCAACCAACACTAAGTAGAGGCCAAATTTTCTATAAGTCAGTAACATGTTTTGAACATTTGAATATATTAAACTATATATGCACATACTCTAGAAACATTTTCAAAAAGATTGTATGGAATTTGACTAATAAGTTTAAAATTTTGCAACTATGTTTTGTTTTCCATTTTCTGTACCTATATACCCCAAGTTTTGTCATTTGTCCTTCATGCTATGCTAGCACATATTCTTATGTGTTCTTCTTAGCTTTTCAATTAGTTTTATTTGATTCAAATAGCTGGAAAATGTTGATCTACAAAATTCTCTAATGAGTATTTCACTGTTTTCCTTTTCCTGTTTATTACATTCAAAAAATATATAGTCTTGTCTACATTGTATTTTTGTCTAATATATGATAAGCCTCCATGCAATTTGCGATGGGTTTCCTAAACCTATTTACAACGACGGTGGAGTTTTTTGACCACATGGGTTGGCAGTGGTGGAGTTGGTTGCCTTGATCAATGGAAACAAAATGGTAAGAATGTTCTCACGTGAGGGTTAATGGATCCTAGCCCTATTGTATGATGGCATGGGGGGGAGTAAATGCAATATTCACTGTTGTAGTGTGAGGATGTATATTATTTTGGTTGCATTATGAAATGAGCCACTATCGTGTTGCTTTGATAGCATACTATTGAAAAATACTAACATCCACCTCTATTAGAAAGCAGATTGGAGGGTTTCACAAGTATTGTACTCCACAATCTACAACATTTAGCCTCCTATTGTTGCTGTAATTTTCTTCGCAATTTTTTTTTTCCATTCCATACACATCTAACCAAAGACATATTTTTTGATATATTCAAATAAAATGTTGCTTTGTAGTAATATCATGTTGGGCTCAATGCAAGCATATATGGAAAAGGAGATATGAAGCCCATTTGTGGGACAATTGGTACCTAAAGTATGACCAATTTTGTAAGCATAAACAATGTTTGTTTAACAAATTTATATTTTACTAAGTTTTACATTCAACCATTTTCTTCCTACATGGCTTGATAGACTCCATATATTTGTTGCTATATATATACATGCATGTGCGAATTCTTTCATGCACTTGACTACAATAAACATATTCTATCATATGTGCATTACATTTGTCCATGTTCCTACAGTTATCTTTTTAGATTATGGGAAAAAAATCTATAGGAAACTCTTTATCAACATACCCATCTTTTTAAATTTGTTACCACAAAAAATATACTGCAATATAATAAATCATATATGAAAACAACCAGATTTCCCCTGCTGTGCCATTGTGTGATATATGTTATGACTCCATTAAATTTGTAATGTTTCTTTCACACTTTTCTTGCTTGAGGGTTTGGCTAGACCCCATGAGGCTTCATGATGCCAATATGGAAGGGAGGAGAATGAGCATGGTTTTTTTCGTTTTTCTTTGCACCATCATATATTTTGATTGCTACAAATACACAACATATTGTATTCTTCTGACTACATTTCTCCATGCTTATACAACTATCTTTTCAATTTTCCAAATCAATTATTTAAACCCAATTATTTGTGACGATACCTATTTTCTTTGGGTTATGACAACAATTATATGATGTGATCCTAAATGTTCTTATGTAAGGAAAACCTTGCCCATTTTTTTAAACTTTTACATAGATAGAAAAATTTGAAACATATTCATACAATATTCAAACTACATCCTTTTGTAGTAAATATTGAAGAAAAATAGAGAAAATGTACAAGAGGTATTAGAATAACACTTATTTGCTACTAAATATTATAGAGAAAAATGACATTAAATAGAACTTTAAAATATGGAGTATAGAAGAGGAAAACTATGATAATGAATAGTTTGTTACATGGCGAACTGAAAAAAGAATATCATGAAGAATAGTTTTTTATCGGGACTTCAAATAGATTAGAAAAAAAGAATATAATGAAACATATTGATAGAAGACATATAACATGTTCCATCCAAACAAAATAACCATGACATTTAATAGTTTTTTATAAGGATTTTCAAATAGATGAGGAAAAAATAATATCATGAAACATATTGGTACAAGACAAGTAGTTTAGGTAACAGTTGTAAGAGGTATTCAAATAACACTTAAGAATCACACATAAATGACAAATGAATGGAAACCTTTCGCCTGCTTTCAAGTTTTTTGGTTTGTGTTTTTTTTCCTACCCCTCTTAAAGTTCTATTTAATGTTGGTTTTCGATCATCTATCATTTACCTATAATTCTTTAAAAAAAATTTAACAACTCTTTTACAATTTCTCAAATGACAGATGATCAAAAACCCATTTTAAATAGAACTTTAACATATGGAAGATAGAAGGTGTAAACTATGGCTATGAACAATTTATTATATAGAGCTTCTACTGTACAAAATGCATATACCACCAAAGATGCATAGAGAAAACAAGGAACAATAACCAGAGGCCAAAAAACATATACAAACCAAAAAAAATTGAAAGCAGTCCAAAAGTATAGGTCAATGTCATGTTTGTAGTTTATACCAATCTATAGAATTTTAGAATTTTTAAAGTTAAAAAAAAATCTTGTCACAAGGACAATAGAATAAGAAACTCCTAAAGTGTCATGCCGAGCAAAAAAATACATGTGGACACAATCCTTAATTAAATGCACAACAACATTTACTTGGGTTAAGATATAAAAAATACACCAGCTAAACTATGACAATGAACTTGTTATAGAGAGCTTCAAATAGATGAGAGAAAGAGAATATCATAAAACATATTGCTTTTTGTGAGTAGTGTATTTTTTGAATGTTATACTACATAAAAACACATACAATTTCCCCTACATATGTATATTTTTTAAATACACATTAACATAGGAGTAATTACATATATATATGTAGAGAGTTAAGATGAAAACATAAAGGTATTGAAGATAAAATTAGTGTAGTAGTTGTGAAGCTATGTTCCTTTTTGTGTGTTGTGTGAATAGAACATGTTATATGTTCTTTGTGAACAATTTGATGACATATTATTGTAGTTCACCTCTTCTATTCTACCTGCATTAAATAGAACTTAAGAGCATGAGAATAGAAGAGGTGAACTAAAATAATGAACAGTCTATTATGGGGAAGTGGATATTGATACAAAACAAGCAATCTATGTAACAGTTGGCTTCTCAATTCAAAATTCAAGCTACATTATTTGGCTAAATATTATAGAAAAAATAGATAAATTGTAAAAGAACTATTGGAAAAACACTTAAGGATCACAGGTAAATGATAGATAATTGAAAGCCCACATTAAACATATTGATACAAGACAAGCAGTCTATGTAAGAGTCGGCTTGTCAATTCAAAATTTGAGCTACGTTCTTTGGCAGTAAACCCACAATAAGTAGAACTTGTAAAGAAAATGGGCAGCAATAACTTGTGCAAAATGGGTATAATGCTACATACTTAATTGAAAATTTGAGCTACATTACTTGGCACTAAATATTATAGAAAAATAGAGAAATTCTAAAGGAGCTATTATAATAACACTTAACAGCCACTAAACTAGTTTTATATTGAATATCATTATGGTTTCATACTAACCCTCATTATATATATATATATATCCAATTACTCCTATGTTAATCTACAATTTCCCCTATGTTAATGGGTATAACGCCAAAGATGCAGGGAGATAACTAGAAACAATAAATGAAGGGAGAAAAAATTACTAACACTAACCATTCTTTTTTTCAAAAGAAAGAAGATTTAACTACAATTTCTCCATCCATATAGATTCATAATCTCTTTGTAATCTTCAAAATGGGTATAACGCCAAATATACAAATATATAACAAGGAACAATAAGCAAGGAGTGAAAGATATGAAAAATAAATTAATCATTCTAACAACTCTTATACAATTTCTCTACTTATCTTCAATATTTATTACCAAAGAACAAAGCTTGAATCTTGTATCAATATGTTTTATGATATTGTTTTTTTCTCATCTATTTGAACTGGAGACCCATCCACAAAATTGCCATCTTGATAAACAACTATATGTAAATAATCTTTTAGATAGGATAAAAAGATAATTGTACACATGTAGAAATGCAATGGGTAGACTAGAATATATTTTTTGAAGTCGGATGTATGATTGTTTTCCCACAAAAAAAATCTTGTTTAAGATTTCCCCTTTTACAACCATTGTAGGTTGTGGTTTATGTGTTTATGGAGGGAAACAACACACTTTTGTCATGTGCTTATGAGAGGACAAATGATTTGTTCATTGCATCACATTGTTTATCTCCAGAAGCCCATGACAATGGTGTATGTTGCTCCATTCAACTAAACCATTTACAATGTCATGGTTGGCCTGGTTTTAATTTTGTACATGACTACATTTTTTGCCTTTTTGGTTATTGGTCGCTATATGTGCCCATGTTTCACAAAAAAAAATTGCATATACATTTTAGCCATGCAATACAAATATAAGCACTTGTAAAACAAAATCTATACCGATATATATGTTTGTGAAGTTAGATACACCTTTTTAGTTATTATACACTCTTCTATATATTCCATCTATCGATGTTTCTCCAATCATCCTCAAATCCCATGATGCCAATTATTTATCGAGATACATGTTTTCATCAAGTTGTCATAGCAAAAAAAAAAGACTACAATATTACAGATCTTATTTGACAACACCCATTTTTCCCCAACTTTGTTATTGTCTA
This sequence comes from Sequoia sempervirens, assembly GCA_007258455.2. NCBI lineage: Eukaryota > Viridiplantae > Streptophyta > Pinopsida > Cupressales > Cupressaceae > Sequoia > Sequoia sempervirens. The sequence continues at coordinate 240,509,474 of VDFB02000015.1, forward strand.
GAGCCCGCAAGGCTTCATGATGCCAATATGGCAGGGAGGAGAACGGGCATGGGTTTACTGCTTTTTCCTTCCATTGTCATATATTTGTTGCTTCTTATATACATGGACACACAAATTCTCGCATGCACTTGTCTACCAAAAACATACTCTATTCTATCCATTGCATTTTTCATTGTTTCCATAGCTCTCTTTTCAACTTTTCCAATAGATTACTTAAACACAATTCTTTACTAGGATCTCATGTATTCAAGATGTTCCATTTTATTTATTTCTATTTACAACAGTTAATGCTAACCTCTTTTATTGTATATCTATATTATTTCCTTTATAATGTTGCACATATACAATAGACATTCAAGAAAATTAGTGTATTGTAAATTGTCTATTTCAAATTCTTTCATGGTCAAACAACTTGATCCAATGTTGCTCACCCTTATCAAATACCATCAACAGTGCATGTAAGTACATAACTTTTCCATTATCAATAAATAGATTTGGTGAACCAATTGTAAATATTTTTTTTTTTTTTTAGTTTCACATTGTCTATATTGATTTCAAACATATACTTACTTTTTATGCTTCCCTTTTTATTTTATTTTCCCTTCTACTAGCATAACCCTGTCTTCTATTCATAGGAACTAAACTAAAGCATGGAAAAGCATTCAAAAATCAAGATACCTATTTTTTTTAAAGTTACCACAACAAAGAAAACACTACAATATGAGAGATCATATATGAAAACACCGGATTTCCCCCAACTTTGTTATTGTGTGATGTATGATGGAACTCCATGAAATTTCCCATGAAATACACTTGGCTTCCAGAAACATACTCTCTAAGTGATATTTTCCCTTATATAATCCTTTTTGTGTTGAACAAATGGTATAAAATTTATCAATATACTATTTTCACTTTCTTCCTAAATAAATACATTTACATATTTGTTTGTATTTGGACAACAATTCAAGTTGTTACTCTATTTGGTCATCCATTAATTAGTTTATTTAATCTAAGTCCTTTTTATTTTGTTCTCAACTAAAAAAATTTGATGTGGAAACGCAAAGATCAATTTTTTTGTTTTATGCAAATGGTTCTTAATCTCGCATGCATTGTGTGCGAGATAAGAATGGACAAGTAGACTATAACATGAGGTTTAAAATGCTTTACAATGTTCAAATTAAATGAAGAGATATAAAATAATCTCTACACAAAATTTACGTGATTTATAATATGTTCAAGTTAGGTGATTCAATTTGATATCTTTCAATGCACACATAGGTTGGCTTTAACATTAATAAATATGTATCGATTTGCTTGATCTATCCATCTAATTATCTATAATAATATATAAATTGTTTTTCCAACATCTCTCTTCATTACTGTCTACTCCACCTATTTTATCCTAGGTAAACTCCAAAATCATAAGCTTCACCTCCTACTATGAACTAGCCTCACGTTATTTCATATTGGCTTATTAACATGCTTTCCCTTTCTCAACTCAATCAAACAATTGTAAATATTACTGATTATTTATATTTCACGCCGCATTCCGAAAAAAAGTTTGTTTCTTACTTCCCATTGAATAGCCATTTGCGGTGGACCCCTATTGACTGATTGTTGCATGCAATTGCTAGTAGTTTACAATAAAGAAAATAATTATTCTTATTCAATTGTATTTAATTACTTAACCTATTTTAATTACTAAATAACTTCATTTTCCTTTATAAAATTTCAAAACTTTTTTCACATAAGTTATTAGACAATGAAATAGGGAGAACGCTAAGTGTTCTAATATTGATAGAACGATCATAAGTAGCTTCGCCTACAAAGATCTTGAAGATATACAGCTTTTGTGGAACGAAAGATGAATTTGAATTTTAACTTTCAGCAAAACTTTGTATACTGAAATCAAAAGACATTTATTTTCATTATGTATTGAATAATGAATTTGAATAGTGTAGATGAATTTGATGTAAACCACATATATCTCCTGCTCATCATAATATTCTTGAAAGAGAACTTCATAGACATTGTGATGTCAGCGACAAGCATAGAAGATCAATTGATTGGTGGTTCAATACAAAACATGGGCTGATGTCGAATTCCCACTCGACTGTTTTCCTTTACTATAACCTTCATATACAGATTCCTCCATACACTCTCTCTTCCTTAGAGCTTCCTTCAGAACTTGTGGCTTATTTATTGATAGCGCTTGCAAAAGCCCCAAAGTGTTGGGTAAAGATGTAAGGCTTATGCAACCTTCCAGATTCAATTTCTTGAGATTCCTCATATGACCTATTGAAAGGGGCAACATCCTAAGATAAGGGCTTCCTATTTCAAGAACTTCCAAGTTAGTTAACCTACCTACTTCGTTTGGTAGTTCTTTCAAACTTGTACCTTCTAAACACAAGCTCCTCAAAGACACCTGAGATGCAACTTGAGCGGGCAAAATTCTAAGCTTTCTACAATCTTTAAAATTCAGGTAATTGAGACCTGTAAGCTTGCCAAGAAAATGAGGCGAAATGCTCAAGTTGTCACAACCTTGCAAATCCAAATGTTCCAGAAGCATCAACTCCTTGAAAGAGTGAGGCAACTCCTTTAATTGGTTGCAAAAGGAAATGTCTACATGATGCAGGTTTGTCAGATTGCCAAAATTTTCGGGTAACAATGTTAATGTCCCGCACCAACGAAGCGTAAGCTGGCTCAGAGAATTTAGCTGACAAAACTCCTCTGGTATAGCCTTCAAACTAGTATCCGGCGAACCATCTACTACTATTGTTTGAAGGTGTTGAAGCTGTCCTATGGATTTTGGCAGCTTCCGTATACTACCAGATATATTCAATTCTCTTAACTTCGTCGGCTGCTGCATGAGAAGACAAGCAAATTAAATTCAAGATCGGAACCAGAGTAATTGTATACGATAATGGATATAATTATACCTTTGCATTAGGAAGCCATAACTTGCTAAACACCCCATTAATAAGCTGGAGAACTCTCAGCTTTTCTAGCGAAATCCCGGATGGAATTGTTGTGTGGGGACAATCGTACCAACGAAGCCATAGTAAGTCTCTTGTCAGCTTCCAATATTCGCTGCCTGAGAAGTCCCCTTTAATAACAAGTACCTGTTTCCAATGGATATAATTGTCACTCAGATGAATAGGTTTTAAAATCCGAATGCAATTTTTTATGAACATAAACTTCTGTTGAAAATGTTCTTTTGAAACTAAGGTATCTTACCCTTGGAATTTGCCTGGCGTCCTTGACCAATAATCCCAAGTTCTTGTTGATTAGAGATTCAGAGTAATTCTATATAGGCAAAACATATCAATAAATCAATTAGGACGTAACCTATATATGAATCCTATGAAATTTATATCGAAACAATTTAAGAGCGGAAAGCAAATGAGTTTGTATTCATGAAAAAAACAATTTAGTTAACCTTTGCCAAAAAGTATTGAACTCACCGCCTGTTGTATTCCTCCCGGAAGAGAAAAACGAAAAGGCTTCCTTTCTAATGCTACTTGTTTTCCAAGATTTATGAGGTGCCTATTCATTCTGATGCGCTTTTCCTGGTCAAGCTGTATGATTGACTTATTCAACAATGTTTCTATACGGTTTTCACTGTTCCACCCTGATGCATTCCAAATTGGGACTGCCAGACTTAACTTCTCTCCGTTGAAAAAGAAAGATATATCGAACAATATCTCAAGCTCTTCTTTGCCAAGTGAGTGAAGCCTTAACTTTAGCTTGTATTTGATGTGGTCATCCAAATCACTTGAGATGTCAAGTAAATGAGATACCCAGTAATCCCTGGACTTGACACAAAGTTGTTGTGCTAAACGCACTAGAGGAAGAGGTGTCAGATTGGTAGTGTCTAACAAGCGCTCAACCAAATCTTCAAATCCTGGAGCTGAGTTTTGTTGAGAGAAAGCATTCAAACAGAAAAGCTCTTTGGCATACGCTCGATCGAGCTTTCCCATTTCATAAATGGTGGATATTCCACAGCATTTAGTGACAGCACTGTCACGTGTTGTGATAATAATCAAGCTTCCCGATCCAATGCTACCCTTTGTCGGCAACAGGGTATGTATTTGATCCACATGGTCGATACCATCTAAAACAATGAGAACACGGTTAGATCTCAGAGGATATGGCGAAATTTCCTCTTGTTGGCTTATGTTTTGCAGTCTGAAATCTTTGACAACAGGCACCAGGTCATCCGCCAACTTTTTCTGCATCTTACGCAATTCACTTTCGTTTGCCGCTTCCCCCACAGCATAAAGAAAACTGGAGCTATCAAATTCCCATCTTTTCCTGTTGTATATTTCTTTCGCCAGTGTTGTCTTACCGCAGCCGCCCATGCCCACAACCCCGACGATTTTGACATCTTCTGATGATGATTGAATCGTAACGTTTTCAAAGTTCTCCACTGCTTCATCAAGTCCGACGCATTGCTTAGCCACCTCCAGTGAAACGATCTCCTTCACTCTCTCCACAATATTCTTCAACAGTTTCTCCCCATCGCTGCTACAAAACGATTACACCACTAATCAAGCAGAATTATAGGAAAAATAAGAATTTGAATTCAAAGTATCATAAGCAATCATTACCCATCAAAAATTATCCGGTCACTTATATTTGCAACTTGGTTGAGGTCTCTTATCCATCCTTCAATCTTTTTCGGGTTGTGTGTGCCCTCTCTGTAATAATTCGCAAAAGCCTGTGCATACATCCCTTCTTTTCTCCTCGCCCACCGCACGTCAGCAGGTGAAACGCCATAGAAAACAGGAACAATTTTCCCGCCAATTGTCAACATGAAAGACAGCTCCGCGAGGCACCTAGGAAATTCGGCATACTTCTTTGAAAAAATAGCAATATGAACGGATGAAGTGCGCATGGCGTCTTGTTTCGCATTTGGCAAAGAATCCCGCAGATCTATCTCGTCTTCTGTATCGAAGTACACTCGCAGTCCCATTACAAGAAGTTTGTGATATAAGATGAACCCGAACGAGTGCTTCCCTTTCTTTCCAGCATCACTGATAAACACATCATAGTTTCGTGGCGCAATTGGATCGACTCCTTTATCAGTTTGTTCCTCATCAACTGGACTCCTACCCATGTTGCCAATGAAGACAGTGAATAAACGAAACAAAGCAATGGAGCTATGTTTCCAGTTTCACAAGTTATCTTATAGCCATAGCTGAAGATAGTGAAGAAAGGAAACAAAGCAACTTGAGTATGTTTCCAATTTCTCAAGTTACTTTATAGCCAGAGCTTTGGAATCTACATAGAATGGATTGAGCAAGCACAATTAACATTTAGCGGATGTCGGTCAAAGGAATATACAAGCAGGATAATCGTATAATTTCTTGGATTTGTCCATCTATCACCTCCGACGGTGTTTCCGAATTACCTCCGTTAAATCCCACAAGCAAGATCGAAATAAAGTTGAAAACAGAAATTCATGTATTTGGACGAAGTCCCGTATGACTCGGTGCTTGATTTTAAATTTGTAGTTGATCAATGTAGTCAACGTCAAGGAATAATTCAAGACTAAGAGGTTTTTCCCTTACTGGAATATGCAATAAAGATCCCCGTTAAACAATATAAAGAGGTATTTTCCCCACAACTGCTTAGTGGAATATGCGACTGGTACAAATAAAAGATCTCCATAATGGCTTGTTGGAATATCTGATTGCTACAAGAAAAAGATCCCCATTAAACAATATTAAGAAGTTTTTCCTCGCAATAACTTATTGGAATATGCGGCTGGTATAAGAAAAATATCTCCATTAAACAAACATTTCGTTTCATAATATTCTCTTAATTTTAAAAATAAAATTAAATATATGTTATAATACTTGATTAATTAAAGCAATTGGTAAAGGGAAATATATATTTTTTTAAAGTTTTGGTTAATCTAATCACATCTATATATAGTCATAAATAATCTAAATTCATTAACGATAATTATATTTAAAATAGTTGGAAAATAAATGTAGTAAATGAGGTTATTTATGTTTACGATTGAAGAATGTATGTTGATGAATATATTGGTATATTATAATATTCGTCAACGTACATTCATGATTCATAGACATAAGTATATGTAGTATCATTGATATTGTGTGTTTAATGTGTTTTCTTATGCTACTAGAACTGCTACATATCTCTTGTTGATGATACTCTTGTAAAGGATTAAAATTTACAAGTGTTCTATAACTATTGATTATTAAATGTACATTGAGATTCCCTAGAATGGATTTTTCTCTTAAAAGTGTTTTTCCTATGTAAATCGCCATTCTATGGTATATTTTTTTTATGATTATTCATTCGTAACTATATTATCAATTTAATTATCATGCACATGTCATCTCATATATTAGTGCTATAAGTGTACGTTGCACCTCTACTTCCCTTTAATTGGTACTAGATTTTGATCACCTTGATGTTAACATTTTTATAAATTTTCAATAAAAAAGGAAGTTGAATTCCTAAAGAATAAGAATATGGAATTGAAATAAAACCCACAAGGCTAGTAAGAGGGTTTGGGATTTTTAATTTTATTGCAAAGAATGAATTAAATGGGTGGAATATCTTCCTCTTACGCTTGTTGTATGGCTTACAAATGAGTGGTTTTCATATATATCATATTTTTGACTTAGGAACAATTTCCAAGCCATTTGTAGATGTCTAAATTTGGACAATTAATTTATCCAAATTCATCCCCTTTCGTCTTATTTTCGTTAATTAAGTAATACTATTATTATTTAATTAATATCTTTAATTCTGCCAAATCCCTGAGGTATTTAATCAATAATACCTTATCTCTTTAATCCTCCTTCCATCAAATGAATTAAGTAAATATTCCATTTATTTAATTCCCTTCATGTCACATCCTCCATCATTTTTATCTAATCTTAATCCTTCTTCTAATCCCATCATTAGGATGTGCACATGCCTAATCCTTGATTAGGAGGTGTCACATCCTCCAACTTTTGCAAGTTGGCCTCTAATCTTTCTTAGCCACCTAACCTTCCTCTAATCCTTCACTAACTAGCCTAATCAACCTTTCAAGGAATTTTTAATTCCTTTTATCCTTCCAAGGAATATTTAATTCCTTTTATCTTCCCCATGTCCTTTATGACATGTGTCCTTAGTCAACCCTCTTAAATTCTTTTCTTTTTTGACAAGGCATCTCCCTTCCCTATGTGAATTTTTAATTCACCTTTTAATCCCCCAATGCATTTAAGGAATTTTAAATTCCTTCTCTCTTCCCCATGAGAATATTTGAGGAATTTTTAATTCCCCACTTGTCCTCTCTCCCACATGGGGACAAGTACCTCCTTTATGAGGAGATCTTGTCCAATCCCAAGGTACTTTGTACCCCTCTCCATGTCATGTCCTTGTCCTTCCACCTCATGTCCACTTCACCTTTTAGGGCTATCTCACATGCCACATGTCAAGATGTGAGGGCTTGTGAGTTCTCAACTCACCTTAGCCCTACATCTTGATATTTGGTGGATCAATCTTGACCATCCATTTCCCCTAGGATTTCCCAAAAATCCTATAAATACCCCCTCTTTTCTCTCATTTTGGGGGAGATCATTTGTGCTAGCCAAACTCTTGCAGTTTTGTTTCTCAACCTCTACTTAACCATTTTCACATTTTTATCCACTTGCATCCATCTTCACATCCTCATCTAGCTTGCATCTTGCCATCAAAGGAGCATACATATCCAAGATCGAAGGGCCAACCAAAGGATCGACTCAACGTAAGGTATAAAGTTCCATTTCGTGGCTTTGTCTTCTTTTGTTTCCAACTTAGGCTAATCTTGAAGTGTAGGTTGTTTTAGTTGTTATTTGCACTCTTTAGCTTGTTGCTTTCTTTCTAACGCTCTATTTTGACCTATCACATTTTTGGCATGCCCGGTGGGACCCACAAACGGGTCTCTTTCTTTCACATTTGCTATTTTTTGCATTTTTCAAGGTCCAGGTTATAGAGTGGCGGATTGGTCCTCTTGCAGTGGCGAACTAGTCCTGGAGTGGTGGATTGGTCCTCCTGCAGTGGCGAACTAGTCCTGGAGTGGTTGATTGGTCTTGGAGTGGCAGATTGGTCCTGGAGTGGCGGACTGGTCCTAATTCAGTGGCAGATTGGTCCTAATTCAGTGGCAGACTTGTCCAAATTCAGTGGCGGATTGGTCCTGGAGTGGCGGACTGGTCCTAATTCAGTAGCGGACCTGTCCTAACAGAGTGGCAGACTTGTCCTCTAGAAGGTAAAATTTTTAAGTTTTCCCGAATTGTCTTTTGGTAAAATAGGAACATAGTTTAATCAAAGGGGTGTCAATAAACCTTGCTTGGCATGTTTGGGAAGGCTATTTGACGTATCCAATCCCCTTGTGCCATTTGGCGATCCTGGGTGATGAGAAATCATAGCTTTCCAAGTCCTTTTGAGTCACCCTTTTTCACTTTCTTAGTGGGACCTGCTTGGGGATTTCATCACCCCAAGGAACGATTCCAACCACGCATACCGACGGGGTATATAAAGGGGGGAGAGCGAAATATGTACCTCAATCCAACCATGTTGTAATTGGCAAAGCATTGGGATGATGTGAAGAGTTGGTCCGAGCCTCTAGTATCTCGCTAAGGTTCCCGACTCACGCTTCTAACGAGTTGGTGTTCACGGTTTGGGCCTCACGTACTGTGCGTATATCGAGGACTCCTTAGCAACCATGTTTATCCTAGAGTAGAAGACTTTGTTGGCCATACCCATCTCTACTAATCTTAGGGTTGTGTTGTCTGAATTGTTTTTCTCGTGCAAAACTAGTCATTATTAGTGTTTGCTATATTTTGGGTCCTTTGCCTAACCCATCCATCAAAACATCAAGCCTAAACTTATCCCTTTGGCGGACTTGTTCTTATCCTTTAGCGGACCTGTCCCTATGCAGTGGCAGATTTTTCCCAGTGCAGTGGCGGATCTGTCCTAGTGCGGTGGTGGATTTGTCCTAGTGCAGTGGCAGACCTGTCCTAGTGCAGTGGCAGACCTGTCCCAATGCAGTGGCGGATTTGTCCTACTGCAGTGGCGGATTTATCCTAGTGCAGTGGCGGACCTATCCCAATGCAGTGGCAGACCTGTCCCTATGTAGTGGCGGACCTGTCCTTATGTAGTGGCGGATTTGACCTTCTGCTCCTTCTTCCCGGGGCTGCCATTTCCACACTGTTTGTCTGATTGACTCCATTCAAAAACAATTCTTCTCATTTTTTTCGTGCTCTTTCCGATGATATATACCACTTCATACTTTTGATAAGTTGGCCGGGGCACCATTTTCTTCACCATCTGCCTCCTCAAGGGGGGCATACCCTACCATTCTCATCCGTTTACTCATTCCGAGTAAATTTTCATCCATTTAACACATCCTTTCATCATTCTGAACTCTCGTTCTGTCATTTCGATCATTCGTTTACTTGTTCTGAGTAAACATTCATACATTTCACACCTTCTCTCATTATTCTAAACCCTCATTCTATCGTTCTGATCATCCGTTTACTCATTCTGAGTAATCGATCATCCATCCCGATCAACCATTTGCTCATTTTGAGTATTTTTTCATCCATTTATATCATCCATTCCTCCAATCAAATCATCCAAATCCCCTGAACTTCATCTCGAGTTATTATCCAAATTGACCAAAGTATCTGATTTGATCGTCATCATTAGCATCCTCTTAGGATTGTCATCCATCCTAAGTTAATCATCATCGTCGGCCCAATCAATCCATTTTCAATCTCAAAGTGGATTTGGTGCCCCAATCATCTCTTTGTCATTTAATCCGATCAATCAGCATCTTAAGTCACCTAGGGTAATCTCTGAACGGCGTTTAAAGTTCCTTCTGTCATCCTATCTGATCCATCAGTTGATCTTATCAATCAATCATTGATCGATCTTATCCAATCCAATCCAATCGCATCCCTATCCAATCACCTTCGACCCAATCAATCTACTCGGTGTCGTAATCATCCTTTGATAATCCAATCCGATAATCAAAATCAATCCCATCGTATCATCCAATCATCCTAATCTGAGCTTTAATCCAATCCCGATCTGAGCTTGTCCTACATCCTGATTTGGGCTTTTGTCCATTTCCATCCAAAATCTTTCATCCATCCTCTTTATCCTTTCATCATCATGAATTCTTATCCTCCATCAATAGTGGTCAAGGGAAACCCTAATTATGTCGATGACGATAATGAAAGTCTTGTTGATCAAGAGGTATACGACATAGATCCCCTTGACACTATCATTGCTAGTAAGCTTACTCCACCCACATTCCAAAATCCAATCACCCCATCGAGTTATCCCATCATGTCTTCATCTATGCCTAATCACACTCCATCATATCCATCATATCCTTCATATACATCATCCTCTTATCCAACACCCGCATCCTCTTATCCTAGTCTGCCATCACAATACCCCTATCTTGATCCCCCATCCACATCTTCTTATCTCAATCCTTCATCCGCATACACCCACTACCCTAATCTCCCATACCAATCCACTCAGCCTAATCCTACATTCACACCTTCTTATCCTAGTCAAACACACCTATCAACTTACCCTAATCCAACATCCGCATCTCCCTACATTAATCCAACACCTGCATCTTCCCATCCTAATCCACCATCCCAATACCTTTATTACAACACGCCACCCATATCGTCTACCAATGATCCACCGTCCATGTCATCCTATCCTAATTCCCCATGCCCATATCCTTACCTTAATCCTCCATCCAGTCTTAATCTTCCATCTAATCCTAGTCCACTAATCCATAAACCTTCATCCACTCCCACTCTCGCCATCTCATCCTAGCGTATCCAAGTTTCTCCAAGGACTTATAACAAAGGAAGACATCTCCCACTCCACACATTGCAGTCATGGAACCATGCCATCCCAACCCATCATCCATGGTTGTTAGTGACGAGACCCTTCTCCATCCAACACCTATCATTGATGATACCATCACATCCTCACAATCCGGAGTCCTTCCTACCATCACATCCTCTGAATCTATTGAGTCCCCATCTCCTACCATCACATCCTCTGAATCTATTGAGTCCCCATCTCCTACCATCACATCTACCAAATCCATTGAACACCCACCCCCTACTCTGAGAGCCGTCGAACCTATCGACGACACCCAAATCCAATCCACTTCTTCCACTCCTAGTATCGATTCCCAGGAATATTTTGAATCCTCCATCCTTTCATCTTCCCCACTTGAAGAGTCCCCCCATGACTCCATTATCATGCCTCCCACACACGATGATTCATGCCAAGAGCCTGATCCAAAGCATGCCAACATATCCCCTCCTCCAGATCAAGATCCTACCATCCCATCTAGTCTACCGCAAGATCACAGTCCCCCATCCATTCCATCCCATGATCCTCTTGACATTCAAGATTCTACCACTCCATCTCCGTCTCCATTGCATGAGCCTGCTACCACAAAATCAGATCCTATCATATCCCCTACTCCCTCTCTAGATACCACCCATCCAAATGCTACTATCCCATCATCTCCTTCTCGGGATCCCCCATGATGGCCTAAAAGTACTATCCCCCACGGCACATGTCATGGTACTCTCACATTCTTCCATGGTGGCCTCCTTGTAGAAAAAGCTTATGAGTATATACCGCCATCATCCTCCACCTAATGATATGGACTCGCATCATGTTCCGAATAACAAAATCCTATCATGGTTCAGATGCTCAAGAACATGAACTATCAGGAAAAGGTCTAGGTCTTCACGAGCAGGTATTTTAGGAAGCCCATCAAGTCAAAGAGACAAATATGCATACAGGTCTTGGATCTATTCCCCAAGACTCACAATCTGGCTACGTGGTACAACCTCTAGAGCGTCCTCAACGAGCCTTTTCCAAAAGAAATGTAGTCTCTTCCCATGCTCCACCAAATCCCTTATGCTGCAATCCCTCCTCCTCTATCGTATCGCCTCAAAACAACCATCCATATTCCTCCTTCATCTGCTCCATCCATTTTGGGTCCTTACATCCCTCCATCCACAATCTCCCATCCTTCATCTATTGCATCAATCCTGGGTACTTATGTCCCTCCACCCACTCTATCCATCTTGGGTCCATATATCCCAAGATCGGCTCCTCCATCTCATCCGTTCACCCATCCAACACCTATCCATGTCATCCATCATAAACATCCCTCTCGCATGTCCCATAATCAGGATCAACAAAGGCACATAGCTAAACATCCCCCATCTACATGTAATCCTCATAATCCTACCTCCACCACTCCACATCATCCATCTTCTCACACCCATCCCATTGCTAGTACGAGGACTTTGGATGCCAGAGTAAAAATGCATAAATCCAAACATCCACATGAATCCAACGCTTCCCATGTCCCCTCTAAAAGACATGGTAAAGAAAAGAAAAACAAAATCCCAAATAAAAATCAAATCTATAGCTCGCAAAGAGCCAGCAAAGCAAAGATCAAAACCATGTGGATCCCAAAGAAAAAAGACACAATGCCATCAAATGAAAAATTTGTAAGAACATCCAAAGTTGCTAATCCAAAAGCTAAGCATGCCCACCTTTCATCTCCTAAGTCTATTTTGGGTCCCTATGTCCCGAAATTCACTCTTCCATCTCCTCCATTATCCCCACATTCTCCACCCATTAATCCTTTTATCTTTTCACATCCACCACCACATGTGCCAATGTTGGTCCTGAACTCACCACCCCATCACATATCCACCCCGTCATTCCATCCATATGCTTTCCAACATTCCACCCATTATCCCATGTATCTCCCCCATCAAATCCCTCTAATTCATCTTCTAGCATAATCCATTTCTCCTAATAAGGTTGTACCAACATCCAACAGTCAGTTTGAACATGAGCTCTTAATACCTCGTATAGAACTTGATGCTTGAGTCCTTCATCCATATCCTTATTGCATGTCTTCTAAATCCACTTATTCGCCTCCCTACCCTTATCCATCTCCTTCCGCATACTATCCAAAAAGTCCAAAAAATCAAAAAAAGTCAAAAAATCAAAAAAATAAAATAATAAAGAGAAATAATCCATCCAATGGTGAGAACTTGGCAAACAGGCACCTTGGATAAGTACCATGATGAAAACCTGGAAAACAGGCGTCATGCGTAAATCCCTATCTGCACTTGGGGGCAATTTCCTTATTTACATCCCCTCCATCCGCTATGCTTCCTAGCTATGCACCCATCTTATTGCTATACATCATTTTCGTCCATCTCCTCCATCCATCCTATCGAGCTTACACATTCTGTTTGGCATATCTCACTTATCTCAATCCTTCCATCCTCCTTGTGATCTTGATAACAATGGGGCAAACATATAAGCATGCTTTTGGCACCTCTTAGCATACATCTCCCTCATCTGCACACTATCCTAATCCTCATTCGCACTCATCTATCTTCCTTATCCACCTGTCATGCATCCCTTCCATCTCCCCATCCTTATCTTCCAATCCCTCCCATCTCCCCATCATTTCCCATCCACTTGTCTTGCATCCTTCATGCCTCCTTGCACATGACATATCTAGATTGGGGGCATCTATCTTCCTTTGTGATACAGTCCTTGGAGACATTGTTCATTCCATCAGAACAATCCCTTCCATCTCCCCATCCTTCTCTTCTAATCACTCCCCACAATCCTCTTAACCTCCCTATCCTTATCCCCCTACCCATCCATCAATCTACGTAGCCAATCCCCTCTCTTCTCCCCCCCATCCATGTCTTCATACCCATCCACCATCACATCCCTGTCTCCACCATCACATCTCTGTCTCACCATCCCATCTCTCCCATCCCCCAACCATCCCATCTCTCCCATCCCTCTCCCCCAATCTCCTTTCACCCCCCATCCCATCTCTCCCATCTCCCCCATCTCCCCCCATCCCATCCCATCCCATCCCATCCTCCCATCTCTCCCATCCCCCAACCATGCCCTCCCATCCCATCCCCCCATCCCATCTCTCCCATCTTCCCCATCTCCCATCCATCCCCATCCATCTCCTCCCATCTCTCCCATCCCTCTCCCCCCATCCCATCCCATCCCCATCCCCCTATCTCTCCCCATCCCCCATCCCTCTCCCCCCATCTCTCCCCATCCCCCATCCCTCTCCCCCCATCTCCCCCCATCCCCATCCCCTATCTCTTCCAAATCCCTCTCCCCCCATCTCCTCCTCCTTCCCCTCCTGATCCACCCCGTGGCCGGACACCATCCGCCTCTCCCGTTGGCGGTTATCTGCCTCGGCGGTAGCGGTCGATCCACCTCTGGTGGCGGATCCGTTCGCCCCCGGCGGTGGCAGATTCGTCCGCCTCTAACGGTGGACCTATCCACCCGATGGCAGATCCGTCCGCCCCCGGCGGCGGCGGATTCGTCCACCTTTGGCGGCAGACCTGTCCGCCCGGTGGCGGATTCGTCCGCCTCCGGTGGCAGATCCGTCTGCCCCCAGTGGTGGTGGATTCATCCGCCTCCGGTGGCGGACCTGTCCACCTCCGGCGGCGGATCCATCTGCCCCCGGCGGCAGCGGATTCATCCGCCTCCGGGTGGCGGACCTGTCCGCCCCCGGTGGCGGACCGGCCAGTGGCAGACTGGTCCGCCTCCGGCGGCGGACTGGTCCGCGGGCCGCCAACCTCTCCCCCCCTCTGGTGCGAAATCCAAGGCCACCAGCACAAAAAATTTTCCTACCCATTTTTTCTTTCATCGTCCTAGACAAAACCCATGTCTTGAAATTTTCAAAATTTATCAGAAAACCATATTTTTTAGGGTTTTGATTTTAACACCAAACTTTCGGAGGCCATAACTTTTGACTCGGGTGTCCGTTTGAGCTGAAATTTGACGGGTGGTTGCGTTATGAGATAACGAGTGGATTCCTAACTAGTTTCTTAGAAAGCCATTGGAACCCGTTTTGACCCATTTTCGGGGCCTCAAACTTTCATCTTAACCCTTAAAATCCCAATTTAGTGTTTTTTCCAACATTTTGAAAAATTGTTTTCGCTCATAACTCAAAATGTATATCCCGAATCTGGGATGTTATTTGGAAATTCATCCTATATCACCAATGGGTATTTCTTGGAAAAAATTGGGACCCTCAAACATATGACCATGAAGTTTCCTAAAATGGCAAAATTTGATAATTTTTGAAAATTGCCAAATCGGGAAAGATCTGATTGTCAACACCTCACGCCCTTTAAACCCTGGAAATTGGTGTAGAATCAATCCCATCACATCCCCCAATCATTCTCATCCTCCCTCCAATCCTAATCTGAGCTTTCATTTAATCCCAATTTGAGCTTAACCAAACCCCTAATCTGGGCTTTACTCCATCTGCAGTCAAGATCTTTGGATCCCTCCCTCCATCTTCTTCAAATATCATCTCCAACATTCATCACACATTTTAATTACACCTCTTCACACCTCCTATCATCTCAAACATTCATCACACCTCCTATCATTTCAAACTCTCATTCCATAATCTTGATCAATCATTTACTCATTCTGAATAATCTTCCATCTATTCCAAACCTTCACCTTCTTGTTCCATGAATTAGTCATCTATCTCATCATTCATCATCTCATCATTCATCCATTTGTCATATCATCCACCCACTTCATCTTTGATGATTTGGATAACTATCCCATCCCTGAGCTTTGTATAGTCACCATCATCCAATCCAATCCAACAGGTCTATGTTGTCCCATCGTGTCGGTCTAATCCTTTTATCCCCTTATCTAGGGTTATCTCATCCTCTTTCGTCCATTGCTTGTCTTTGGCCTTTCATCAAACTACATTGCCCCTGCGCTTTCACGTAGGCAAGGTCGATCATTTGATTTGCCCCCGGGGTTCCATCATCGGTCTTTCTGCTTTGTCCATCTGTTCCTTTATCATCTATCATCAATATTCATATCTTGTTCCTATTTGTCTATCCCATCTTTATCATCCATCAAGGTCTCCTATCTTGTGTCATGTCTCTCGTGTCACGTCATCAAGCTATGCCCTTATCTAGCTGGATCTTAACAAATGAGATTCACGTGTATCATCAAATCCAATCAGTTCTAAATATCCTGCGTCATATCAATCGTTTAATTTAGTATCCATCATCGGTCTCAACAGGATGCATCTTTCCTAACAGACCTCATCAATCCCACCCATCCCCTTGATTGATCCTATGGCAAAGGACATTTGAAATTAATTGTGATCTTTTGATGCTTTTGGCTTTTGTTTATCATTTGAGCTCCCTATCATCACTTGTCATGGTCGCCTTGATCCATCATATCATGGTGTGCTTTGACTAGCCAACATAGGGGTGTATCTTGATCTTTTATGTCTTCTCAGTTGTCCCACATAGTACCCACCAAGACCCCTGAGGTCTTGTGTTATGCTGGGGCATCCTTGTATGCTTGTGGTTATCCCAATACCTGGCCCGACCAAGGTCATCGTGACTTTGGGGTGTTGGGATAGCCTTCTTATTTGTTATGTTTGTTTTCTGCATTAGACACTAATCTGCCTTGGTTCTTCATACCCTGGCGTCTTCTGTCTTATGCTATAGCAAAAATCAGTGCTCTGACGATGGCAAATTACATTTAGATTGCATTTCATCTCTCATCCTCAAATTCGCCCCATCCATTCATCCTTCATCACGCTCCCCTCCCAATCTTCCATCACATTGCATCATCTTCTTCAGCCCCCCTTGCATCACCTCATCCATTTTGAGAGCCCACCCGTGTTCTCCTGAACCTACATGTCCTCTCGAGGGGGCATCCTTCATCCCTAACTTTCATCTTTACCACCATCATCTTCCTTCCTAGTCACTTCTTTGAATGACTGGGGCATCTTTTCCAATCTAACCATCTTCTTCTAGGTTCTATGTTTTAACATTCTTTGAAATGATGCTACTTCGTAACACCATCTCAAAGAGGGGAAAAATGTAGATGTCTAAATTTGGACAATTAATTTATCCAAATTCATCCCCTTTCGTCTTATTTTCGTTAATTAAGTAATACTATTATTATTTAATTAATATCTTTAATTTGCCAAATCCCTAAGGTATTTAATCAATAATACCTTATCTCTTTAATCCTCCTTCCATCAAATGAATTAAGTAAATATTCCATTTATTTAATTCCCTTCATGTCACATCCTCCATCATTTTTATCTAATCTTAATCCTTCTTCTAATCCCATCATTAGGATGTGCACATGCCTAATCCTTGATTAGGAGGTGTCACATCCTCCAACTTTTGCAAGTTGGCCTCTAATCTTTCTTAGCCACCTAACCTTCCTCTAATCCTTCACTAACTAGCCTAATCAACCTCTCAAGGAATTTTTAATTCCTTTTATCCTTCCAAGGAATATTTAATTCCTTTTATCTTCCCCATGTCCTTTATGACATGTGTCCTTAGTCAACCCTCTTAAATGCTTTTCTTTTTTGACAAGGCATCTCCCTTCCCTATGTGAATTTTTAATTCACCTTTTAATCCCCCAATGCATTTAAGGAATTTTAAATTCCTTCTCTCTTCCCCATGAGAATATTTGAGGAATTTTTAATTCCCCACTTGTCCTCTCCCACATGGGGACAAGACCTCCTTTATGAGGAGATCTTGTCCAATCCCAAGGTACTTTGTACCCCTCTCCATGTCATGTCCTTGTCCTTCCACCTCATGTCCACTTCACCTTTTAGGGCTATCTCACATGCCACATGTCAAGATGTGAGGGCTTGTGAGTTCTCAACTCACCTTAGCCCTACATCTTGATATTTGGTGGATCAATCTTGACCGTCCATTTCCCCTAGGATTTCCCAAAAATCCTATAAATACCCCCTCTTTTCTCTCATTTTGGGGAGATCATTTGTGCTAGCCAAACTCTTGCAGTTTTGTTTCTCAACCTCTACTTAAACATTTTCACATTTTTATCCACTTGCATCCATCTTCACATCCTCATCTAGCTTGCATCTTTCCATCAAAGGAGCATACATATCCAAGATCGAAGGGCCAACCAAAGGATCGACTCAACGCAAGGTATAAAGTTCCATTTCGTGGCTTTGTCTTGTTTTGTTTCCAACTTAGGCTAATCTTGAAGTGTAGGTTTTTTTAGTTGTTATTTGCACTCTTTAGCTTGTTGCTTACTTTCTAACACTCTATTTCAACCTATCACACCATCTATTAGCTATGGATGTCATGAATATTAAGCTTAAAGTAGCCAATCATCACTCTTTTGAGGAGACACATTATATAAAAAGAGTGATGATGAAACATTTTTTTAGGTGTGTTGATAAAGAAAATTTTAAAGTAAATTAGTTGATTTTTTCCCTAATGAAGCATGTGTGGAGGATATTATTCTTCATCAATAGTAGCTTTTAAAATTTTCATATATTAGTATTATTGGCCAAGTATATCCAAAGATGTATGTGGTTTGGTATCTAAATGTGAAAATGTAATTAGCTTTCTAGTAGACTTAAGTTAGTAGCCCTTCACTTGAAACTTATTATAATTGAGAATCCTTTTAAAAAATGATGATTGAATATCATTTTACATCTTAATCCTCATTCAAGTGTTGGTTACACTCATATTTTGATAGCTATTGATTATTTTACCAAATAGGTGGAAGAAAATCCTATAAAAATAATTGTCATAGAATTAAATTGTAGTTTCATCAAGGGAAATATTCTTGATAGGTTTGGGCTACCTATGAAAATTATAATAGATAATGCCTCAAAAAAATATCTTCTAAAATTTCTCTTTTCTATGTTGATCCAAGTATTACATTATCCAATTATTTAGAT
This sequence comes from Sequoia sempervirens, assembly GCA_007258455.2. NCBI lineage: Eukaryota > Viridiplantae > Streptophyta > Pinopsida > Cupressales > Cupressaceae > Sequoia > Sequoia sempervirens. The sequence goes on from VDFB02000015.1 coordinate 240,528,336, forward strand.
TATTATCCTTATGGAAATTGTTTAGAAGAATCAAGAAATAAAAGTATAGTGACTATTATTAGAGATATAGTAAATAAGAATAAGATAGGCTACCATAACCTTTTTTGATGTGGTATGGGTAGATAAAATCACATTCCAAATAGTTATAGATATGTATCCTTTTGATTAGGTCTATGGAATAGACAGTGTGTTACCTATTTTCCCAACAATTCTATGAATTTATAGACCACCATGGAGGATAAATAATTCCAAAATATTTTGGAAATGAGGATAATATGCATAAATAAATTATAAATAAATTAGAGGATCAAAGATAAGGTGTAACTGAAGAGAGAAAAATAAAGAGATATTTCTATTAGAGAGTATGTCCTATTTTGGGGATAGAAGAGGTCACCAAAAGATGTACATGGAAACCTAGATTCATTGTGCAAAGTCACTTTCAATATTTGGCAAGTTTTTGGAAATAATTTTTTTTATTTGTCATATTTGGATGGACTGTCATTCCCCTTTCCTTATAATTTGAAAGATTTAAAAATAGGCTGTCTATCGTATTTTGAAATTGGGTTCTTGTATTTTGTTGTTCTATTCTCCTTTTTTTTTCTCTTTTGACTCTATTGTCCAAAGAATAAACCAAATATTTTATAGGATATTTTATGTTCCTTTTCCATCCTATTTAGTCAATCTTCCTAGTCAAACCAAATTATTACACATAATTTTTTTCTAATCCTTCTAAAGTTTTGGTCTTCTTAAAATTAATCAATTTTGTTTTTTATTAAAAATATATCCTAAATTTAAAAAAAAAAATCTCTCTTTTTCTCTTTTTGGGATTTCCATATTTTCCCAAAACCTTGTTGCAAATTGTTAGAGTAATCATGCATTAGCTAATAATTAATTAATCTTTAATTAATTATTAATCTAATTTATTCTCATGGACTTGAGCTTAACTTAGGAGTGATTTTTTATGTTAACTAGAGAGCTATTTTTGGATCATTTTGTCTCATTGCATGAGATATTAACACTTGTCATGATCAAATAATTTTCTCATTTAGAGTTTCTCCTACATAACATTCAACTTTGATTGTATTATTATATCTTTTGATGATTTTGATATAAATCTTGATGTTGAACCTTTAAGGACTCTTGTTTCCCTTTAATATTCTTAAGGTTCATTCTATAGTTTTTCTTGTTGAGGAATATTGCATATTATTGTATGCAACTTTCTTGCATGGAAGTGTCTTTTGTTTGTTGTTTGATCTTGTGGCTCATATTTTTCACAATTCTACCATGGTATCAGAGTGTGGATTCAATGAAACCTTTCATGATTTATAAGTTTTTTTCTTCAACAAGGGTTAAATGCTTCATATATGGATTCTCCACATTTTTTTTGCAATTTTTAGAGGTGGGAATTTTTAAGTGCATTTGGGTGTGAAAAGGATTTCATTGTTTGATTCAGGAGGTTGATTTGATGAATTTTGACTATAAATTTTCTTATAGTTAGTTTCTATATCTTCTAAGGCTTTTTTTTTTGTTTAGGGGCCATATGACCCGTATACAACCTATGGACATAGATTGAAAAAAAAGAAAAAAAATATGGTAGTTTTTATTTAATTTCTTATTTTTTATGAATTTTAAAAAAATATTAAAAGAAAATGTTGTCTCTTTCATTTTTATTGGGCACCATATTTGTTTTAATTTTGGGGGAACCTTTATTAGTGGTACCCTACAAGGTACCTACCTTGGAAGGTTATGTGGGCCCCACTACCCATGGTTGGCACTCCCAAAGCTATCAAAGGCCTTATATGTGTCAAATGGCAACTTTTATAGCCATTGGCAACCACTTTAAAAGGGTCGTCCAGTGGCCATTACTTCACCAGTGACCACACAAACAAAACTCAATGGCTCTTCGAGTGGTCAATAAATTATTTTCCTGATAGTTGGTAAAATCTTTTCTGGGTGAAAATTTATAGACCTCCAACAATCGTCTTATCATCATTCTTCAATGCCTTTTTCTAGCACTATGGAAAAATATTTTAATGAAATATTCTTTCCCATGGTTTGGATTTTTTTGAGGCCAAGGAATATTCTAGGAGTATTTCACTGACATCAACATCATGTCATATTGACATTAGTGGTATGACCAGCTGATAGGGCCCCCTTCTACCCCTCTATGGCCCTAAAAGAGCAGGTTTTTTCTTTTGTTCATAACTTGGGCTATGAAATCAAATTTTGGAAAATAATATATCATTGAAAATATTATTTTGTTTTATTTATATTGGTGTGGGTCTCATCACCATTTTTTCTACCAGTGCATTCTACAACCTGTTGAAGTTAGAGGTGCTATTTTCATTCTTTAGCTCATAGATTTCAACCTGTCGATTCCACCGACATTTGGAGAGTCTCTCAAAGCTCTTCACAACTATCAATGCAATTTTTTTAGAATTTTATTTAGGTACATTTATTCATTTTTTTGTATTTCCACAATCTTGGTGAATTACTTGGATATTTTAGCTCTTGAGAACTTTTCATTTATGTGAGATGACTTTTTTTTGGTTTTTCTACATGTATTTCTAGTATTTTGTCATATTTAGACACTGTAGATATCTTTCACATGTAAGTTATCTTTTGTAGATGCACTCAGATAAAGTTACATTCTAGTGTATTTTTTTGGGGTTTTTTCACATCTTGTTGTGCCTTTTGTACTCACACTATGATATAAAGTGCCATGGGGGGTTGATGTTAGCCATTCTTTTTGCCATCATACCTTTGTCAAGTGAGTGTCCCTTCCATAATAGTAGTGAATCCTAGTGAATCTTGCTTCATGTATGTGTGTCTTAGTTTTCACACCCTTTTATTTGTAGATTGTTTCTCCTACATGCACTTCTTGGTTTCTTATAGTTTCAACACAATTGTATTGGCTCTCCCTTTTCAACATTATGGGTAGTTTCTACTCTTAGTGATAATGCTTCCTTGGTTTCATGTTTGATTGATCTATGTATATATTTCTTGCTTCTTGTTTCTTGTTACCCATACATTTTGGCAAGATGGAATATTTACCATATGGACACTCTCACATTCTTGTTTCTTGATGTTATTCATTTTAGCACTATATCAATCATATTTTGATAGTTTCCTACAACTTCTTCATGTTTTAGGGATATTCTACATGTTCCTCTTTTTTGGGACACTTTTTTGGTTGGAGGCTTCTTAGTCCTTCACCTTGATTTGGAGGAATTTTTAGTCCTACATTCACCTTTCTCTCTTTTGTATAGGAGTTTCCCCATGCAATTTTATCTTTTTCTCTAGTTTTGATAGATCCTTTGTTTCTACATGGGTTCCTCTCTAGGCCTTATTTACTGAGACATTTCATGCATTCTCTTTTTAGGCTTTTTAGCTACTCCCTAAGATCGTTTTGTTAGAAATATGAAATAGATTGAATAACCCAAGAAATTTATAAGAGAAAATAAAAGCCACATCAAATGGAAAAGCTTAAATAATGCACACCAAAAATCCAAGAGATTATTCATTTTCAATATGACAAAATGCATTAATATCTTCCAATTTTTCTTAATACAACGTAAATATGCATGAATGGATGAAAATACAAACGAGGTAGTGAGTTTATATACAACTTATGAGAGGAGGTTGGTGGAAAATCAAACCAATATGAATCAACCACAAAAGTGGAGATGGACCACCAAAAGTGGAGGATGCCACCAAAAGTAGTAAGTGGTTCCACCCTTTAAGGAAAGGGACATCATCACTTATATCCTAGTTATCAAATAATAAAACCACTTTGTTATCCTAAGCAAGATTAATTAAGTTTAGGATAAACTTGGGACTAAGCAAAAATAAATTAAACCACTAGGAAAATAATAATATACACCAACACCCCCCTTAAGCATAGCTTAGGAGGATGTAAAAGATGATGGGTCCCAAAAATGAGGTCATGTTAGGTACCCACATGTGTACAAATGCAATGAAAAGAAATCTCTCACAACTAGAGAAAAGGAGGAAACCCTTTGGGATAAAAATCTTCCCTAAAAGAGAAATGAAAAGAAGAAAAGGACTAAGTATCCCCCCCACCATGGATGACACAAACCACACCCCAAGAAAAGCTTGAAAATGAAGGAGCTTTCTCTCGGTGAAGGGTTTGGTGAAGATTTCTATGGTCTGATATGATGTCAAACACTACTTGAGATCAACAATCTCACTATGAAATGGCTCCTGAATGTAGTGCATGTGGATCTTGATGTTCTTGATCCATTGATGATGGAATGAATTGTGGGAGATTTGAATCGCACCTTGTTTGTCAAAATGGATGACTATGGGCTGTCGGAAGGGAATTTCAAACTTGGTGAGAATTTTTTAAAGCTAGGTGGCCTTAGTAGTAGCATTAACTACTCCTCAATACTCAACCTTTGTAGATGAAAGAGCAATAGTAGATTTATTCTTGCTTAACCAACAAAGTGGACCAGAACCAAGAGAGAAGTAATATCCTGAAGTATACTTGTGATCCTGAGAATCACATGCCCAATTTGAATCTGTGTGTCCCACCAAGTCAAAATCCATGCTCACTACTTAATGTATCCCATAATTGTGAGTACTCTTGATGTCGTGAAGAATCCTTTTAGCTACTTTCTAGTGTAGCTCATGTGGTTCCTACATGAATCAAGAGACCATGCCTACTCAATATGAAATATCATGCCTCGTATGAGTTAGATAGATGAGACTACAAACAAGTTGTCGATACAAAGTGCCATCAATGAAGGCTGAAGAACACTTAGCCTCAAGTTGAACCCTAATAAAAATGGAGTCAGTGTAGGCTTACAATCAACCATGTGAAACCTATGGAGCATGTCAAGTGTGTACTTAGTCTATGTAAGAGTGATACCTGATGAAGATTGATTAATCTCAATCCCCAAGAAGTAGTGCAACAAGCCAAAGTCTGACATGAATAAATGATCATAAAGGGTGGTTTTCACTGCGTGAATGGTGGATGAGTGACTCCCTGAGATCAATAAGTCATCAATGTATAGAACCAAGAAGGTGTGAGTATCATCTTTCTACAATATGTAGGCATTAGGATTATAATGGTATCGATTGAACCCCATTGTTAGAAGAAAGGAGTCCATCTTGGTGTACCAAGCTCGACATGTCTATTTTAGGCTATAGAGAGACTTTTGAACATGACACACAAGTGAAGAATCTTGAATGAACCCCTATGGATACTCCATGTATATCTCCTTCTGAAGATCACTATGGAGAAAATAAATCTTCACATCCCTCTGATGAACATACCATCTATCTGCTACATCTATGGCAAGAACAAGTTGGATGAAATTATTTTTTGTGACTAGTGCAAAAGTCTCAGAGTAGGAAATCCCTAGAACTTGCGAGAATCCTTTGTAAACCAAATGAGCCTTATGCTTTTCAACCAACCCATCCGGTGCATTTTTATTTGATAAAACCACTTTCATCAAACATTTTTTCTTCCATTAGGAAGTGGGACAAGATCCTAGGTGTGGCTCCTTTCTATAGAACTAAACTCTTCTTGCATGGCTACATCCCATTCAGGGACACTAGAAGCTTCTAAAAAAGTCTATAGATTATAAGCTAAAGCAAGGAAGACATGTGGAGCATCCTAAAACTATGATCTTATTCTCCTATGATTTGATGGATCCCCTATCCAATCACCTAGTAAATATAAAGTTTGATGAGCCCAAAGAGGCCCTATGGCTGGAGGAGGAGAATCTAGAGAAGAATTGTCATCCTCTAAAGATGAATTGTGTGTATCCTCATTATCCCTATCATAATCTAAATTGGAGGAATAAGATTCATCATCAAGATCTGAGGTATTATGAACCTCTAGATAACTATCATCATGATACAAGGACTCCAAGTTGATGGTGGTAGAAGTGTCAAGAGAAGGAGTTGAAGTACTCTCCTCAAAGTGAACACTCCTCTCAATGAACAACTCATGTGTGGTAGGATGAAGAAGCTTGTAGCATTTGAAATCATCTAAGTAACCAAAAAATATGCAAGGCTCTCTTTATAAATCCATAGCTTTTTGTTTCTCTACTAGAATGTGAGCACATGCATTAGAGCCAAACACTCAAAATTACTTAATTGATGGTTTTTGACTGGTCCAAGCTTGAAAAGGAGTTACCCCCTTCACAAATTTGTGGGGAACATAGTTCTAGATATAACACGCACAATTAATGAGTTCTACCCAAAATGGTGGTACCAACTACTTGAAGTAAATCATATAATTAGCCATCTCTTTCAAGGAATAATTCTTCCATTATGAAACTCCATTATGTTGAGGACTATAGGGGACTATATGTTGCAAATCATTTCCCTTTGAATCACAATACTACACAAACCTATGGCTGACATATTCCCCCCCATTATCTATACATAGAACTTTGATAGATTTTCTAGTTTGCTTCATTTTAAAAGACCTATACTCCAAGAATGAATCAAATACTTCAAAGTTTTGTTTAAGAAAGTACATAATGGCATACATAGAGAAATCATAAATGAATGTCAAAACATATTGGGCTCTACTAAAAGATGATAATGGAAATGGCCCTACCAAATCACTATGTACCAAATCCAAAAGATGTGAGGCTTTCCAAGATTTCCCTTTGTCAAAATTCTCTTTAGGATGCTTGCCAATAATGCATCCATGAAAAACACCTTTAGAAAAGTGAAATTTAGAAAATCTTGTAAACATGTCCCTTTTGTTGAGCTATTATAGGTAGCAGTAGTTCAAGTGACCAAACCATTGATGCCACATGATGCAGGATCATCCAGTGGTGTTGAAAGATATTACAGTTTTAGTTTCCTAGATTTGCACCTGAAAATCTTCTGAGTGGGATTTGAGGCACTTAGAGCTTCCAGAATGGCCCCAAAACTTTCCTAAATCGGCGTAGCTGATTTTGAGCGCGTTCTTGACTTCACGACCTTTCCAACGGTTCGCGAATCGGAGTCCTGGATCAAAAGTTATGACCCCGCGAAGTTGGCGCACTTTCTAGAAGATACCATTGAAAATGCTCTTTCGAAATTTGAACTTCATGTTGTAAATTTTCAGCACCAAACCACATAAACTCAAATTGAATGTTGTTTTAGCTCCAAACAAATGAGGAGCTCTATTTATGGGTGGGTTTTCTAATTTTTGGGTAACTTTTTGGGGACAAGCTCGCATGTTGCGAAAAGGGTTATTCTGTAGCTTTCTGTAGCTTGCATGTGTTATAGAACTTGGGGATTTGAGATACTCTACATGTAAGAAGTTCCATTCTCTGAATAATAAAATTATTCTCTTATTTGTGGGTTATTTTATGTGTCTCAGGTTGCGCCCTCATCAAGTGGTATCAAAGCGGGTTTTCTTGAGTGTGTGGATAGACCGCCGATCATGAGGCAGTTCACACCAGGACCATGGTTGTGGGTCGAGGTCAAGAAAGATGCCTCCAAGAGTGATACCTGGTAGGCGTGGTGGTGCCAGAGGTGGTTGAGGCGGCAGAGATGCTGGTGGAAGAGATGCACTGGCAGCACTCCAAAGAGAGGTTGATGCATTACAAGAGCAGTTGAGAAGAGGGTTAAACTTGAGGGGGGAAAGTGAGGATGAAGGAGAGGAAGAAGGTTCAGATGTAGAAGAGGAAGAAGAAGAATTGATCAAGATCAAATGTGGCTAATAAGGGCCATTTCGAAGATCGTAAAAAGACCCAGAGCAGAAGTCCCCAGTTATTCTGGAAGTCTGAACCCAGAAGAGTTGATTGATTGGATCAACGAGCTAGAAGAATATTTTGAGTATGAGGAAATAAAGGACCCAGATCGAGTTAAGTTTGCAAAAATGAAGCTAAAGGGCCATGCCAGTATTTGGTGGAAAGAAGTCCAGTTGGAAAGAAATCGAAGAGGAAAAGTCAAGATCACCAGATGGGATCGCATGGTAGAGAAACTTAAGAAGCAGTTCATACCAGTGGACTACGAGTTAGATCTATTGAAGAAATTGCAAGGGTTGAAGCAAGGAAGCAGATCTATGAAAGAATATACTGAATATTTTCACAAGATAATCATTAGAACAGGTCACACAGAGGCCAATAAGGAGAAGGTAGCCCAATATCTTAATGGGTTACGACCGAGCATTCAGGAGGAGTTAAGCCTAGTCAGAATGAACACCATTGAGGATGCATATCAGTTTGCTTTGAAGGTGGAAGAGAAGCTAAACAAAAGATTTGATGGCAAGCAAAAAGAGCGAGGAGGTCAAAGTGGAAGGGGCAATGGTAGACCTTCAGGAAGCCGAAATGATGATGAAAAGAAAAGTGAAGATGTGGGTACCAGCCGAAGCCAAAGGAATGACAACTTCTACTACCCTCATGATCAAAACAGTGGTGATCAAAGAGGTAGAGGACGAGGGAGATATGGACAAGGATCTGGAAGAGGTGGTTTAGAAGGAACGTGTTTCCAGTGTGGTGAAGAAGGGCATCGAGCCTATGAATGTCCACAACACCAAGGAAGGATAGACAAAAGGCTAGAAGGTGGGAAGGGTTGCGCATGTAGATGAGGAGGCGGTCCCAACATTCAGATGATGCTGAAGGGGAGAAGCCCTAGTGATTAGGAGAGCCCTGGTGACTGAGGAAAAGGAACCAGAACAGAGGAAGAATTTGTTTCGCACAAGGTGCAAGTGTGAAGGAAAATGTTGTGAGGTCATTATTGATGGTGGGAGCACCGATAATCTGGTGTCAGAGGAGATGGTCACAAAGTTGAAGCTGAAGAGGGAAAAGCACCCGCGTCCATATCGGATTGCCTGGTTACAGAAAGACCACAAAGTTTTGGTCAATGAGCAGTGCCTAGTAAAGTTCAAGATCGGGAGCTACCATGATGAGGTACTCTGTGATATCATCCCCATGGATGCATGTCACATGTTGTTGGGGAGGCCGTGGCAGTTGATAGGCGAGCTATACATGATGGCCATGCAAACACTTATTCCTTGACAAAGGATGGGGTTCGTCACAAGTTGAAACCCCTGAAGGAGACCGAAGAAAAGGTATGCAGTAGTGCTAGAATTTGTTATGTAGATGGAAGAAAATTTTTAGAAGGTATGAAGCATGAGCATGTGTGTTATGCATTGATTCCTATAGTGAGTAAGGAGGATAGTGAGAAGGTTCCAGAAGAAGTTTCTGGATGTTGGATGAGTTTCAGGATATTGTTTCTGATAATGTACCTGAGGGTTTACCACCAATAAGGCAAATCAATCATCAGATTGACTTGATTCCTGGAGCCAGTTTGCCAAATAAGGCAGCTCATAGAATGACTCCAACAGAAAATGAGGAGTTGAACAAACAAGTTCAAGAGTTGTTGAGAAAGGGTTTGATACAGGAGAGTTTGAGCCCATGTGCAGTACCTGCAGTACTAGCACCAAAGAAGGATGAGGAGTGGAGGATGTGTCTGATTTCCACACAAGGATGGATGACCTAATGGAATGTTTGAGTAGAGCTCGATTACTTCACAAAGATTGATGAAGAGTGGATATCACGGATCTAGATTCGAGAGGAGATGAATGGAAGACTGCCTTCAAGACCAAAGAGGGCCTGTATGAGTGGTTAGTCATGCCTTTTGGGCTAACCAATGCACCGAGCACATTCATGCGGCTCATGAACGAGGTACTAAAAGAATTTCTAGGAAGCTTTGTTATTGTGTATTTAGATGATATTTTGATTTTCAGTAAGACGTTGGATGAGCATCTGATGCATATTCGAAGAACCTTTGAGAAGTTAAGAGAAGAGAAATTGTTGATTAATTTGAAGAAGTGCAATTTTGTGAAGAGGGAGTTAGTGTACTTGGGGTTTGTTGTCTCAGAAGGTCTCAAGATGGACCCAGGAAAGGTGAAGGCTATTCTGGAATGGCCTACCCCAAGAACTGCTACCGAGGTGAGATCTTTCCATGGTTTGGCTAGTTTTTATAGAAATTTCATTAGAAACTTTAGTGATTTGTGGACCCCATTGAAACAATGAGAGGGATAGAAAAAAATTCAAGTGGAGCCGGAGCAGCAAAAGTTTTGAAGCTGTTTAGGCAGAAGGTGACAGCAACTGTTCTAGCTCTCAGTTTCAACAAGGTGTTTGGTGGATTGTGATGCTAGTGGTTGTGCCATTGGAGCAATGTTGAGCCAAGAAGGTAAGCCCATTGCCTATTTCAGTGAAAAGTTAAATGATGCCAAGAGAAAGTATTTGTATATGATCAGGAATTTTATGCAATAGTTCAAGCATTAAAGAAATGGAGAAATTATTTGTTGCCAAAGGAATTTGTTCTATATACTGATCATCAGGCCTTGCAGTACATAAATAGTCAGGGAAAATTAAATCAGAGGCATATGAAATGGGTAGAGTTTTTGCAGAGTTATACCTTTGTTTTGAAACATAGGAGTGGGAAGTCAAATAGGGTTGCAGATGCCTTAAGTAGGAGGCATACATTGATGACAAAGATGCAGATTGAAGTGGTTGGGTTCAATGAACTAAGACACTGTATGCAGAAGATCCTGATTTTGTAGAGGCTTGGAAAGCTTGCAAGGACCATTACGATTGGACAGGACAAGGTGGCTAGATTTCATAATCCCGGGATGGCATGTTATTTAAGGGAAGTCAATTGTGTATCCCGAGGAGTTCCATGAGGGAAAACCGATAAAGGAAAAGCATAGCGGAGGAATGGCAGGACATTTTGGTTGGGATAAGACCATTGCCATTATTAGTGAGCATTATTATTGGCCTCGTTACCACAAGATGTGAAGAAGTTTTGCAGAGTTGTAGGGTATGTCAGATGGCTAAAGGAGTGAGCGAGAATCTGAGCTTATATTAGCCCCACGAGAGGCCTTGGGAGGATATAAGTATGGACTTTGTTCTTGGTTTGCCAAGGACGCAAAGAGGGAATGATTCAATATTTGTGGTAGTTGACAGGTTTTCGAAGATGGCACATTTCATTCCATGTCGGAAGACCCATGATGCAGTCCACATTGCTGACTTGTTCTTCAAAGAGGTGGTGAGGCTACATGGTCTGCCAAAGAGTATTGTTTTAGATCATGACACCAAATTTGTGGGGTACTTTTGGAGGACCTTGTGGAAGAAGCTGAAGACAGAGTTGAAGTTTAGTTCTGCACACCATCCACAAACAGATGGGCAACGAGGTTGTTAACAGGAGGGTAACCTACTGAGATGTTTGGTAGGAGCTAAACCCAAGGGATGGGACTTGATCTTACCAGGCAGAATTTTCTTACAATAATTCAATCCAGAAGCATAGGTAGATCACCGTTCCAGTTTTGTATGGAGGTAGCCCCAGAACAGCTCAGAATTGAGGAAGATGGACCAGGAGAAGAGAATAAGTGTTGAAGCCGAAGATTTTGTAGAACACATCAAGGATATACATGAGAAGGTAAGGGAACATATTAACAAGATGAATATGCAGTATAAGGCTAAGGAAGATCAGAAAAGGAGGTATAAGGAGTTTCAGATTGGTGATGAAGTGATGGTCCACTTGTAGAAAGAAAGGTTTCCAGTAGGAACATATGACAAATTGAAGATGAAGAAGTTTGGTCCCTGTAAGATTTTGCGGAAGCATGATTCAGGGAATGCATATGAGGTAGAGTTGCTTGATGGAATCAACATTTCCCCTATGTTCAACATTTCAGATTTGACAGAGTATCATGAAGGTGGCGCAGAGGAAGTACCAATGATGGAACAGTGTAGGATTCCAGCACCTACTTCAGAAAAGTAGGAGATTGAAGCAATCTTGGATAGTCGTGTGGGAAGGAGTACCAGAAATAGGCAGTATGAAGAATATCTGGTGAAATGGAGAGGAAGGCCTATTGAAAATTCATCCTAGCTATCTAAGGTAGCGGTTGACCGGTTGGGTTTTCCTCAACCATCTGAGACGTGATGAGGTCACTTCTCAAATTACCCTGGGTGTCTGATGCAGGAGCATCCAGTGGTGTTGAAAGATATTGCAGTTTTAGTTTCCCAGATTTGCACCTAAAAATCTTCCGAGTGGGATTTGAGGCACTTAGAGCTTCCAGAATGGCCCCAAAACTTGCCAAAATCGGCATAGCTAATTTTGAGCGCGTTCTTGACTTTGTGACCTTTCCAACGGTTCAAACGGTTCGCGAATTGGAGTCCTGGATCAAAAGTTATGACCCCGCAAAGTTGGCTCACTTTCTAGAAGATACCATTGCAAATGCTCTTTTGAAATTTGAACTTCATGTTGTACATTTTTGGCGCCAAACTGCCTAAACTCAAATTGAATGTTGTTTTAGCTCCAAACAAATGAGGAGCTCTATTTATGGGCAGGTTTTCTAATTTTTGGGTAACTTTTTGGGGACAAGCTCGCATGTTGTGAAAAGGGTTATTCTGTAGCTTTATGTAGCTTGCATGTGTTATAGAACTTGGGGATTTGAGATCCTCTGCATGTAAGAAGTTCCATTCTATGAATAATAAAATTATTCTCTTGTTTGTGGGTTATTTTCTGTGTTTCGGGTTGTGCCCTCATCACCACAATTTACTCATATCATCTAAATGAGTGAGTAGAATAGTTGAAGAAGGATCAGGAACAAAGTGAGAAAACAAATAAAGCTGAGACTAATTATTTTTTCTCCGAATTTCAACTATAGAATCATTATACATATCACGAATCACTATTGGATTAGGAGTAAACTCAACTCTCTTTCTTGTGTGAGTAATTTGACAGATAGATAAGACATTAGTTGATAATAAGGGTACACAAAGAACATACTAGAATATGCCATCCCTAATATCAACAAAACCCTCTCCCACATACCTCAAGTGGAGTCTAATCACCCCTTTAAATATAATGTATAGAACATGGCTCCATATATTCAACTTCATCCCTAGTTGAAGCACTATGCAATGAAGCACCTGAATCAAGAACCTATATGGATGGTGGAGAAGCAACTACTACAAGGTCCTTGCCCTTTCCTTTCCACCTATTGTTCTCTTTGGCCTTGTGAGAACCCTCTTCTAAACTCTACTTGATGGAATCAAGAATGTTGAGATTATTCTTCTCAAGAATGTGTGTGAAATGATCAACCTATTTCTTCAAACATATGTACTCATCATGCTCGGGTTTCTTACAATAGCCACATTTGACCCTTTATTTCTTAGGCTTGTCACCTTTGAAGATTAGGTCTCATTACTTGCTTTTGGAGTAGCTAATTTTTTATTCTTCTTCTCTTTGCTATTCTTTTGTTTCTTATCCTTATTTCTACTTTGTCCTCTTTCTTCATTTGTGCAAAGGTTGGTAGCCAAGGCATGAGACTTAGAAGACTTAAGAGTGTCCATTTGGATTAGCTTATCTTTCTCCTATTGGTGTGAATAAATGTCTTGTACCTAGCTAATTCATTCACTAGGTAATTAGGGGACATATTCACATGTTACTTGTTTACTTAGGATATAAGATTCTTTCTAAAAGTATTAGTTGGATTTTCTAGAACTTATCTAAATATATTGCATGATTCCTAGGTAGTTAGTTGTCTCATGTCATAGGATTATGACACTTGTAATGATCTTGTCTAATCCTATCTCTCAACCTTTCCTTTATAAGGAAGGCATCTCATGTACATTTGCATATAATATTCAACCAATATTCAATATTGCATTGTGAAGAAAAATTTCTTTCCATTCTCTCTCTTGTGGAAGTGGTTTTGGTCTAGCAACTAATCCTAGGGTGTTGGGGAGTCACCATTTACTCCCACATGGTATCAAAGCTCTCGGGTATTGCAGATTCCTTCCTAGATTTGAGGGTATTATGTTGGCTTGAAGATTTTTGTTGGGTGTAAATTGGGGTTTCAAGGACCTCACGGTTGAGATCAAAAGGTTCCATAGATGAATTTTGACTATAAATTCATCCATTTTGGGTAAAGTTGTTTTTGAGAAAAAAAAATTTGCTGGAAAGCCTCCCAAGCGGTACATTTTTTGTATTTTCGCAAAAAAATATTTTTGAAAAATATTTTCTGTGGTTAGATTTGTAATTTTTGGGGAAAAGATATTTATATCAGGAAAATTTTTTAATATTTTTGGGCTTTTATATTTTCTCCAGATAGTATTCATTGGCGGAGTAAATATTTTATTTTGGAGAAGGCTTTATTGGCCGGCATAATCTAGTGCTTTTAATCGGCTATCATATTGGACGAAGTTTGGTAGGGGTTCCACCTATTCATAGGTCACTTCGGATCTGGTCACATCGACCTCCTGCACATCATTCTTCGCCAGTTTCTTTGGTCATCATCCCATCTATTGGCGTCGTTGCTCTGTAATTTGTCTATAGTACTTTGGTCATCATCCCATCTATTGGCGTCATTTGCTCATTAATTGGTATATCTCAGCTATCATAGTACTTTGGTCATCTGCGTACATCGACTTAACGACCCAAATGAAGGTCTTCATTGGAGGCCCATACCTGGTCCCTGGTTGTCTCATCAGCAGATCTTTTCATCGGTCCCATCATTTGTAGGGATTATACATTGATCCATAGGCATTTATCATTATTTGGTCATTGGTCATTCAAGATCTGTTTGCCAGCCAGGTCAAACCCTACAAACCCTCAATTAGCTCATCCTCTGCCATTTTTTCCATTAGTACATGCACTGTGTCACATCCGTGTATTGGTCGGTATGAATGCATTTCTATCTGCAGGTTCCTTTATTGTGGTATGGATGATTTAATCTACAATTTATATATATATATATTTAAGGCTTTATGTTATTTGGCCGACAGATCATTGTAAATATGGTCGATGTTTTTTTAATATATTCAAAGTCTTAGGCTGACCATCTTGTATAGCAAAAATTTTATTTTTCCTTTGGGAAGCCTACGGTCATATTAATGACTAGGAGCCCACCGCTAGGTGCCCGATTTTTCTTTGAGACTTAGTATTCTTAGACCTTCATATGTTCCCCCTATAGTGCCTTGTATAGGCCTTTTTTTCATTTTTGCATAAATTTTGCATACATAGGCCATTTTTTAGAAATGAGATATCGTCAGAAAGCTGGAAGTGTCAACTTTTTACTGGTGCTAATATTTTGCAGTTTTGTGCCATATTTTCCAGGTTGAAGACAAATCTCTATATTTGGCTTTCAAAGCTCATATCTTTGTAAATGAGTTTCTTAATTATTTTGGAGAAAGGGAACTATAGGAAATGGAGTAATTTAATCCTCACTCATCTTAGTGAGAGGAAACTATTGTCATATTTTTTTAATAAAGTTCCTTGTCCTAGTACAGCTGATGAATATTGCATTTGGAAAGGCTTTAGGGCTTGTGTCTTTAGAGTTATTTTTGAAAATGTAAATGATGACATTTTGGAGACACTTATTCACTTTGAATGTCCTCATTCTCTTTGGAATCACATTAGAGAGGTGTATGGAGACCATGATTCTTCTCCATCTCTTGAAGTCCCTCTTTCCAACTCCACTGTGCTTCTTCATTCTTCAAAGTTGATAACCTATGCTTGTGATCCTTTGGAGGAGATTGCAGATGCTTTAGAGGTTCCTAATTCTTCATCTTCTATTGATGAGTCATTGAATACTACCAATGATTCATTACAACAAGTATCTGAGAGTCTTCCTGATTGGGATTCCTATTTGACAAACATTGTTTCTTTGTTTGTGGAGTCTCACATTGTAGATTTGGAGGACCAATTTGAGGGTTTATCTCTGCTATTTGATGATATTCATAGATCAACTATTGTCACTTCATGTTTGTCTATGCATTTTGTTCAAGATTAGTTTCCATTGGTTCCTAGTTTGTCATAGTTTGTTGTGATTGGGCATGTACCTGATTGGATTGTGGCATCATCTTCATCATCCAAGAACTTGGCAACACATCAATAGTTTTAGAGACATGATCTTCATACATATGGATTCCTCTTCCTACCTACTCCTATCTAGAATGGGAAGCATTCTTGCATTTATACTTGGTGTATCTTCTTCCAAAGGGGAGAAGCATTGTTTGTAGGCATTGGATTTTGTTTTGTCTTCAAACATTAACCATACTTGTAGGTGATCACACATTGTGGGGGGGGATATCTTATCTCTCTATTTCCCTCTTATGGGGGAGTAATTATTTATATATACATGATGGATGTAGTCATTGGGGGGTATCATTGAGTCCTCCATACATCATGTTTCTTTTGTTTTGTTTTTCTCTCTTTTGGAGAGGAGTTTTATCCCACTAGGTTTTCTCCTTTTCTCCACTTGTGAGATACTATTTTCATTTGAATTTGTAAATGGGTACCTAACATGGCCTAGTAGCCAAGACCCATAGTAGTTTGCATAATAATCTTCTCCTTAAATTGCACTTAAGGGGGGATGTTGGTGTGAATAAATGTCTTGTACCTAGCTAATTCATTCACTAGGTAATTAGGGGACATATTCACATGTTAAGTTTACTTAGGATATAAGATTCTTTCTAGAAGTCTTAGTTTCATTTTCTAGAACTTATCTTATCTAGATATATTGCATGACTCCTAGGTAGTTAGTTGTCTTATGTCATACGATTACGACACTTGTCATGATCTTGTCTAATCCTATCTTTGAACCTTTCCTTTATAAGGAAGGAATCTCATGTACATTTGCATATAAGATTCAACCAATATTCAATATAGCATTGTGAGGCAAACTTTCTTGCCATTCTCTCTCTTTTGGAAGTGCTTTTGGTCTAGTAACTATTCCTGGGGGTGTTGGGGAGTCACGATTTACTCACACATCTTCCATGTGAGAGAAGTAGCCAAATCATCCAAAGATGGCATCTTGAATTGAGATCCAAGTGCATCCTTGGTAGCATAAAAGGTTGAAACAAATACTGAATATTCAAAACTTAGCTTTGAGTGAATACTTAGAATCAATTTTTCATCTTTCTTATCAATTCCACATTGTTTTAGTTTTAGCCTCAGTGATTTCATTTTGGTGAAGAAATCCTAAATCGTTTTGAATTTTCTTGGATTTAAAATGATTAGTTCATTCTCCAACATATGACCCCCCATAGAGTCTTGGGAACCAAAAAGAGATTCTATCTTTCTCCATATTTCGTTTGGAGTATTCAAAGATTCAACATGAAAGAGTACATTAGGAGATATAGACACACACAATTCTCCATATGCTATATCGCATTTTTTAAACCACTCAAATTTTTTTCATCTTTATTTGGTTTAGTTTCTACTCCAATTACTACTCTATGAAAACCAAGTCTTCTTACATGAATTTACATTTGTGATTTCCACTCAAAATAATTGTATGCAGTTAGAATAGGAACTATTGTTGATGCCATAATGAAGAAATGCAAAAGGAAATGCAAAAA
The DNA here is from genome assembly GCA_007258455.2 of Sequoia sempervirens. Classification (NCBI taxonomy): domain Eukaryota; kingdom Viridiplantae; phylum Streptophyta; class Pinopsida; order Cupressales; family Cupressaceae; genus Sequoia; species Sequoia sempervirens. The sequence goes on from VDFB02000015.1 coordinate 240,545,687, forward strand.
GGAAGTGAACACAAGAATGCGAAGAACACCCGCACCCTTTAAACTAGTATCAAAGGTCACCCCCTCAAATATTATAAGGTTGGAACTTTATAATTTAGTGTGTTTACAAATCCTTTTTCAAGATACAATGCTCAATAGGCTCAAAATAACCAAAATTATAAATTCTGATACAAAATGAACCTGAGACAAAAGGGTATGTGTAGGATCATCATGGAAAAAATAGGCCTTTAAGTGGCAAAAAATTCAGAATATTAGAGTTAGGCAATTTGATGTAAAAATTTGAATAAGTTATCTATATTATTTGAAAAATATGTAAGAATAAAATCTATAGCAAATTGAATGTAGTTTATAAACTACTAGGGTTTTTTTTTTTTTTAAATCTATTTGGTGAAAATTTGAAATTTCATTGCAGTAGTACTTAAATTTCAGGGAAAAAATAAGTAGGTGTCTGTCTGACCACCCTAACCACAATAAAATGATAATATTTTTTTATAAGATTTTAGATATAAGTAGAGGACTCATGTCCTGATGTGATTCATATTTTGTGGTAATTTTTTCCAAGTAAATAATCAATTATGAATTTTTAATTACAAATTTTAAAAAATATAAAAACTTGTATGTCTGACCACCTTAACTTGGTCAAAAGTTCATAAAATTCAAATTTTTTTTTAATCCTATAGTATGTGAAGAATAGAATGTGAAACATGTTTTAGATTCAAAAAATGTGATACCATTTGAAAGCTATAGATTTATTTCACCAAGACTTTAGTCGTAATTCAAATAGAAAATAAATAATACTTATTTATTAAATTCAAACTAAAGCATAATTTATATTGGTGGAAAGTTGAGAATCTCCTTTAAAACCCTTTTTGTTTCATCAATTTTGGGTAAAAAAAAAGTTGTTAGCCACATGGGCCATCATATCAATTACATATCACCACTTTTTGGCCCATCATGATCTTGCACATACCCAAAATATAGAAAAATTATCCTTAGAGTTGTGTATTTTTATTCAAGACCTTTCCAATGCCCATTCATTCCAAAAAATTGGAGCACCAAGGTGAAAGTTATGGCTTGTTGAAGAAATTAGCACAAGACAAATTCAAACTAAAATATTTGGTAAAAAATGGAAAAATATCTTCTCAATACTCATGTGGATTGAAAGTGCTCATCTCTAGCTTTCCAATGATATTTTATTTACTGAAATCAAATGCCTGAAGCAAAAGTTATGAATTTTTAAAAGACTAGCTAAATTTAGCTTGGAAGAAACAAGATTTCTAGCACAAAAAGTTTACTTCTAATTTAGTTTTTGAAAAATATACTCACTTTTTGGAGACAATAATAGAAACCAAAAAATATTTTGATGCTGAGAACAAAAACCACAAATCGTTTTTTGATTGAGCAAGCAAAGGATGAGAAAATGAATATCTTTTAACCTTCAATGAAGAGAAAAATGATGCATGATGTTTTTCGTACAACAATTTTTTTTAGATTTGTGCAAGATATGCAAAATATGAAAGATACCCAGTTGATAATTCAACCCTAGATACATAACCCAATTTTTTTTTTCTCACAAATGAGTGGAAGCTAGATTTCTGAAGCAAAAAATAGAATGGCTCTAGTGAAAAATGATTTTCTTCAAATCCCCACCTATAACTATGTTAAATGATCAATTTGGATGAAAAAAATGCCAAATTTGACTTTCTCAAGTCTTCTAGACTCGTTAGAATAGACACAAATGTTTCCGGTATAACCAAAAATGTTCCAATCACTTCGATCTCACAAAACACATATGCAAAATAAAGAGGTAACTAAATCTTTGCAAATCCTTTCTAATTCTCTAGATCATTCAAGAACACAAGAGAAGAGCATAGGAGAATTTACAAGATTTTTACAAGAAACACAATCTCTCAATCAAGAAGCTAAGAACTTAGATTTCTCAAAAAAAAGGCTCTGACACCATGTTAGAAATTTGAAATAGATTGAATAACCTAAGAACTTTATAAGAGAAAATAAAAGTTAAATAAACTCGAAAAGCATTAAGAATGAATACTAGAACTTTGAGAGATTATGCAATGTCAATATGAAAAAATGCATTAAGAGCTTCCAGGATTGCTTGATATAATCCAAATATACATGAATGGATGCAAATAGAAGCTAGGTAGTGAGTTTATATAGAATTTAGGAGAGGAGGTGGGTGGAAAATCGAATCAATAGGAATCAACCACAAAAAGTGGAGATAGACCACCAAAAGTGGAAAGTGGTTCCACCCTTTAAGGAAGGGGGTACCTCATCACTTAAATCTCCTAGTTATTTAATAATATACTCATTTTATTATCCTAAGTAAGCTGAATTAAGTGTAGGAAAAACTTAAGACTAAGAAAATATAAATTAACCCATTAGGAGAATAAAAACCTACACCAACACATTTTAAGGGATGTGTTAGAGTAATCATGTATTGGTTAATAATTAATTATTAGTCTAATTTATTCTCATGCACTTAAGCTAAACTTAGGAGTTATTTTCTATGTTAACTAGAGGGTTATTATTAGATCATTCTATCTCATTACATGAGATGATGACACATTTTATGATCTAATCCCTTTCCCATTTAGGGTTTCTCCTATATAACAATCAAACCTCATTGTATTATCATTCATCCTAGTCAAAATTAATTATTACAGGAAATTTTTCTCACATCTTTCTAAATTTTTGGTGTTGTTAAAATTAATCAATTTTAAGTTTTATTAAAAATAAATCCTAAATTTCTAAAAAAATATATATATTTTTTCTCCTTTTAGGATTTCCATGTTTTCTCAAAACCTTGATGCAAATTTCTAAACTTCATGAACATTATGAACATGGAATACATGTTTTTTAATTTTTTTGTATCTTTTTGACTTCATCAACCTTGCAAAATTATTAAAGGTTCTTGTTGTTAATATTTTATCAATCTTCAAACCTTTGTTTGTAGGTTTATTTTTTATAGGAAGGTTTCAATGTTTATATGTATAGACACTTAAAAATGTCATGAATGATATCATGCACTTACCTGATATAATAACAAATTTTCAACCTAAAATCCATTCTTTTTTTGCTTAATTGATTAAATTAGCCTAGTTATTTAACTAATCGCACCATTTTCATCTATTACTCTAATTGACCTAAGTGGGTTAATTCACCCCCTTTCATGCTAATTTTTTATCTTCTTAAATCTGATAAATCAAATTATTTAATTTAATCCCTAAATCATCTTATTTAATTAAATAACCTTAAGTTATTTAATTAAATATCATATTGAACTTCCACCTTCTTTCATTAAATCATTTATTTAATCAATATCATATAATTCCCCTAATTTGTGTAATTGAAACTTTATTTAATTGTCAAATTAATAATTAAATCTAATTCTTCCTCTAGCAAGGGAATATTCCTCCTTTGCACATTCCTCCAAAAGTCCTATTCTCATAGAATATTCCTTCCCCTTTTCACATTAAAATTTGGTTTTAATTAACTAAGTTGTAAATTTCCTCCTCCATTAGAATAGTCTCCCTTTTGCACTTGTTTGAAAATGGGAATATTCCTTTTTGAAACAAACTTTCAACAAACTTCTTGAGAAAGTTTTGAAAGTGTGTTTCTTTGGATGAATGTAAGCCCTTGATTAAATATCATCTTGCATCCTAAACCCTCCATGGGAATCCATGATCCATTCCTCCATTTTCCTTCCATCATGACCATTGATTGATTCTTTCAATCTTGACCATCAATTTGTTTTTTCCTATTCTATAAATATACTTTGCATCTATTGAATAGGGATCCATCTTTTAATAATAAACTTATGCTATTAAAATCACTCATTTGTATCCAATTTTAGCACATATTTATCCTTTTTCAGTTTAAATCTTGCATTATTAGCTTTGAGCATCCATTAATGGCTTCCATGGTAACTTAGGTGCATCCATTTAGCATATTTTGAAAATAGGGTTTTAATCTTTTGAATCTTGCATGCATTTAGAATAGCTTTGAATACACTCAAATCAATCATTTTAGCTTTTACCATGTTAATCTACCCTTCATCATGCTTACATTCACATTTTTCATCAGTTTCAATTGATTTTAATCAATAAAATTTATTGGAAAGGCTCATATTATCCAAGGGATTGGGAAAGGGTTACCATTCCACATCAATGTGAAACCACTCCTCGAATAGGATAAGTTTCAATTGCTTAGAATAGATGTTTGTTAAGCTTTCATGTTTTATAATGTTAGTTTTATGGCTTCTCCGACTTTACTTATAATGAATAATCTTACTGGGATTGATGCTTAGTGGATTAAATATGATTTGAATCCTTATGGATCAAGTGTAGTTAACTTATACTATGTCATTGGTCACATTTTTAGTGCTAGGAGGGATTGAAAAATCAATCTAAAAAATTTATTTTTAGAGTTTTGTTTTTCTTGTATTTGCAGATTTCATGACCCTATTGAAGATTCATTGATGCATCTTAGAATCATCACCATATAGCGACACACTTTGGTTCAAATTTAGTGATACATAATTGATTTAGCAATGCATAAATTAGTTTTGTCACCACACATTTAAATAGCGACACTAGAATTATGTTTATCACAACATGAATTTTAATTTAGTGACGCATTTGATCTGGTGATGCTATTGATGACACTATTTACTACAACGTGACACATCTAATTTTTCAATACAGCAATGCACTTGCAAAATACGAATCCATTTGATGGAAATTCAGCAACATAATTGATTTTAGTATGGCTATTTATTGGATAACTGGTTTTGTAGGTTTGGGAAATAAAATTTGAAGTGAATGACCATATTGTCATTTGATTATATAATTGTAATGTAAGTGTTTTTGCACTAATGAGGAAATCATAACCCATTTTATGATGCTTTTTTTCACATTTTAGGACCAAATAGATTTCCTTTTGGGTTTAAAATGAGCATTCAAATTGATTAAAATTGAACCCTCACATCCTCATTTTGCAATGTTAGTTTAAAATTGCACAAAAAATCTACACAGTTCATTTGGTGCTTAAAATGATTCCATTATGCTTGTCAAAGTTAAAATGAATATGTGTCTAATTTACTTGTTTATGCTTGTTGTGCATATCCTCTCCCCTTGCACTTCATGCAATCTTTGGGGAAGAAAAAAACACAAGTATAATTTTCTTCTACAAAGTGCCTATCTTCTCCCCTTGTGCCTTTTGGAAAATCTTGGTTGATAAGAAGCATTTTATGCTTCACCAATTGTGTTACCTTTAAAGGCCCTACCTTCCAACTTGTGAGGGGGAATGATGGAAAGGATAGTTTTGTCCTATACTGATGAATGACTTCCTTAGTATCCATGTGATACGTTAAAACCCTTAGATATTTCTAATGGATGCGAGGCCTCTTAATTGAGTGAATCACCACATGTATAGCACCAGTTTATCCTAAATATGGTCATTAAAATCCTTGTTTGTAGTGGCTAACCAAGTCCAATTCAGAAATGTATTTTGAGGTAGTGCATTAGAATAGCACTGTTCCAAGAAGTTACTTACCATGTTCAATTTTTGGTTGAAGCAATAAAACAAATAGGGAAGGGACTCTTTTTCTTGGTGTTTCAAGACATTACATTTCTTTGGCATAGCCTATCTACACATTCCATCTTCATGGATTAATAATTTCTTAGGGGATAATGATAATCCTACTAAGAAATATGTACCCGCTCAAACTTGGATTGTAAATTCTTATGAGTCAGTTTGATACTTTCTTGGTTCTGAAACATTACAAACAAACATCAAGGATCTTTCTCAAAATTTCAAACCCTTTGGTATAAGAATTGATACCCTTTGAAAAATCCTTGATATTGATGCTTTTCCTAAGGATTTCTATCAATAGAGACTTCTAAATATTTTGGTTTATATCTCAACCCATACTTCCCCAAGTTAACCTAGGAAACTATGGCTTTAACTTCATGACTTTCACATAATGGACCTTGTGAAATGAATGGTGTTTTGGCATGGAAATTTAGTTTGAAACTTAAAAAATACAAGTGTTTGTGGTAAAAATAACTCATTTAAGAAAGATAAATTGAAAAATTGAACCCCACATGACCATTCGGCATCCAATCGCTTTGCTTGAACAACCAAACTTTAGGCCTGCTATCATCAACCAAAATTTGAACTAAATGAATGAGAACAAATAGATATAATTAGTATTTTTAGGAGCTTCAATTTTGAAAGAAAGGAAACACCAAGCCAGTGGACAAATGCAACAAACATCTTAGATGAACAAGAGAAAAATGTTCATATTGTGGCCGAAAGTCCCATATTACCACTTCCTACCTGGTAATAAATATCCTCTTTTTCTTAATCTTGTGCTTCTCTAAATGATCTCTCACAAAATCAAAATCCCCAAGATAAGGTCTACATTCTGTTATTTCAAACTTAGATATCATAGTGCAAAGTATATTTGGAGACATATCTTAAGGAATCACCATACCGAAGATAGATCAATAAGGAGACATTTTCTATGTGCTTTCATAGACAAACCAAATCTACACATTTCACTAGCACTTCTCATTTAAATAATTGAGTTCATAGGGTTTGATCACTTTAGAGGTATAGCATGTTTCTCACTACCTCAAGGTATTACAAAAAAAGGTTCACTCTAGATCAACATTGGGTCAAACATTTCATCCATCTTTCATCATATTTCATCCTTCGCTTTAAAAAATTTTGCAAAATTTTGAATACACCAACACTTTGGACTTATAAATCTATCAAACCAAACCCTAACTTAGCTACTTTGTATGAAAAGTGAATTATTTTCTATGCACTTAGTTAAGTCAGTTATCATTTTTGGATTAGTTTCTCTTGAAAATCACAAGTCTACCTTAAATATTTGCAAGTTCAATAGCATCCTTTATCCAAACATCAAACATCAAACTTATATTCAAAAGTGTTTTTCAAAAATGTTTGCAAAGATCACTCCCCATATCATTCATCTTTTCATCTCCCACTCACATCATTTCTCCAAAATGACTTATAGGGGCCCTCTTAGCTAAATTTGAGTCAAATAGAGAGTTTAAACATTACAAATCCCAACACAACTCTCCCATAGGTGATCCACAAATTATGGTAACAAAAAGATCACAACTTAAGGAAATCATGGAGAAAACAAAATTCCCATTCACCACAAGTGATACCAACCCTCAAGAATTTGATCCAAGAAGTCATTTTACCCTCTCACAACAACGCCAAAAACAAGAAGGACCATATGAGGTAGAGGATGTTACAAATAGTCCACTTGAGCTTACCAAAGAAGAAATCCTTGAGTATAAGAAAGAATGCCAAGCCATGGAGAAAATAACTTCAATCCCCTAATCATTCTTATCACAAGGCTTGACTTCATCCATGTTTCCATTGAATCCATGACTAGGGCTAACTGAAACACAAACTACTAGTCTTGCAACTAGTCTTTCTAAGGACTTTGGTCATACTCTACCTTTGGAAAGCAACACACTTGTGGGTACCCTCAACACCAATCCACCTCAAAACACCACTTGGACACCTACCTTTGGTGCTCCTACTATTCTAGAACACCCCCTACATCAACAAAAACCACTTACACTTCATGAATCCATGACCACCTCAACATATCGAGGGAACCCATGTTCATCCATTCCCACAAGTACCATAAGTGTGCCCAATGTCACACAAGGTAGTATAGGCCAAGTGTCTCAAATGGAACAACAAGGGTATGTCAACACCCTAATGCAAAATCAACCCTTAACACAAATAGGGACATCTTTATCCAACCACCCAATTGGTTCATCCTTACCAAATGTTGGTTTAATAAAATACATCGATCCTACCATCATTGATCCAAATAAAAAAAAAACCTTTGTTACAAATCCTATCAACCAAGGTAATACCTTGGTCCCACCTCAAATACAACAAGGGAACCTCCTAGCCATTGGTCAAGGAAACCCTTTCAATAAATTGCAAGTTTTGAATGTGCCATTACCATCGCAATACCAAATGGCACCAACATCATCTTTCCCCTTGGTCCCCTACATCATGCAAAATCAAATGGGACCTCATTATTACATTCGTCAACCTCAATCCACCATCCTACAAGGAATGATAAACCAACGGAACCCCAAATATCCCATCAACAAACAACAACCCACTCAAACCATAAGCACCCAAAACTCATCACAATTCTCCCAACAACCAACTGATCCTACATTGCAAGAACATTCCTTAGCTTTACAACAAGCACAATAGGCTTATTAGCAAGCTATCCAACAACAACACCAACAACAAGCAGCTTTAGTATCACAACAACAATAAAATGTAGCCTTAGCAACACAACAATAGCAACAATATCAAGAAACCTTACAACAATAGAAACAATAGAAAGTAGCACTAGCAGTACAACAACAATAATGGAAAAAAAAAAGTAGCCTTAGTAGCACAACAACAACAAGCTCAACAAGCAACCTTAGCAACATAGCAACAATAGCAAGCCCAACATAAAGCCCTAGTGTCCCAACAACAACAAAAAGCACACCAAGTAGCCTTAACAGCGCAATAAGCAGCCCTACTAGCCCACCAATAGCAACACACTCAACAACAAGCTTAACACTATCCCCAACAACGACAATTGCTTGCACAACAACAAAAACAATAGGGTTTGTACTATAACTCTCAACAAAAAATCACCAATACAAATATTTTAGGAACATATACACCCCCACCACCATCACCTTCACAATATCTTACACCACCATACACACCATACAACACCCCATCATATCAGAATCCCACATACAATCCATCCATGATCCCACAATACACAACATATGTTCCTCCACCAAACCCACAAGAGGATGTAGCATTGCAACTTAAGTTGTTAACAAAAGAAATGTAGGATATCTAGATGGGAAAAATGAAGAAGCCCCATACACAACAAAACCTATTTCCATAATCATTCGACCAAAACATCGCAATGGTACAATTCCCTCCTAGATTTGAGGTCCCCAAATTTGATAAATACAAAGGGAGGGGAAAGCATGTGGACCATGTAAAAAAATCCAATGGCATGTGTATGGAGGTCACCTACAATGAATCTTATTTGATGTGCCTCTTTCCATAAAGCTTGATGGGCCCAACCATCAACCGGTTTTCTCAGTTGCCTCCAGGCATCAAAAATTTCCATGAAATCACCAATAAATTCATAGTTCACTTCTCCTTTAACCTTTACATGGACATGAGCATAGAATATTTATATACTCTCAAACAAAGTAAAGGAGAATATTTTTCCAATTTCTTACAACAATGGAGGCAAAGAGCTAGCAAAAGCAAGTGGCACATTCCCAATGAGCAATAAGTGGGGATCATCATAGAAAATGTTGATCCAAATCTATCCTTCCATTGAATATGTAGTTCATTACCACTTATGATGAGCTTTTCCCTAGTTCCCTTAACATCGAGCACACTCTAATCTCATAGGGAAACACTCAAGCCTACAAAGACAACTGCGCATCAACTAGTTCAAATGACAAGTCTCGAGTATGGGATAAAAAAAGAATGTAACAAGTGACAGAATGGTAGATGCTAAGGTAGTCCTAAGTGATCCTAGGCCAAACACTAATTAATCAAATATCTAACACTCAACCAATTGTTCAAAAAGCTACACCATCACAAAACAACTAGGTCAATAATGCTAAAACACATCAATGATAAACATCCAATAGGAACAACTAACTAAAACTAAAATTCACACAATTGTTGGAATTTTTTTAAAGAATCATGAAGAAATTGGTAGATTCAAACTTAATAATGCTTTCCAATTTCAAAAACTACCAAGAACCATAGGATAAACTACCCTAATGAAAAATATCTCAGTGAATTTCACAAAATCAAAGGACATAAAACATCGAACTGTATGAGGCTCAAAATTTTTATCCAAGATATTATTGAGAATGGAGTCATATCTATTGAGGTATTATCTAGGAACCAAGATCTCAAGATATATGTTGTGCATGTTTTGCACACACGCCCCTCTAAAGGAAAGGATCCCCTCTTTTCACTCTTGACAGGTTGTTTTCGCTCCTGTCTTGCTTTGTGAACCGCTATTTCAAAGCCCAAATTGGTTATGTGCCTTCAAATGATCAAATTATCCTTAACGCGACTCACTTACTTGGTATTTATGCTACGTATTTTACTTTCACAGAAATGCCCCTATAGTTTTCCCTTCGTTTGTTGCCTTGGCGTCCTCCAAACGTCGCAGACCCGCAGTGGCAGGTTGCCTCATATGGGTTGCTACTCATGTTTCACCACTAAGTGGTGACTAAAACACAACTTCCACCCATATGGAAAGATCCACAATTAGTTTCTTCATTTGATTCATTACTAAGCATCTAGTGAGGCATGGGTTCCCTCATCTCACTTGACCCAGGTCCACTGTACCAAGAAATCAATGCATTCCAATAATGGAAATTCACCTATAAAAAATACTCCCTACTCTTCATTATGCCTGGGAATTTGAATCTGAGAGAGAAACAAAGTCTTTCCCCCCTCCTTTTCTGCTTTGTCCTTGTTCCTGTTGACTTGGTCCCTACTCACTTGATTCACTTTTTCGTTCATTTTTTGAATTTAGGGACAAGTTTCCTATGGATTTTGGATATTTTTGTAATGGATAAGTGAAATTCCAAGGTTTCGTTAAGTTTGGGGAACTTGTGGAAATTTCATTGTAGGCAGCTGTCAGAACATTCCTTGAAGGTCGTCATCTCTCTAATACGGTAAAAAATTTCCTTGCGAGCCATCATCCCTTCGTGGCCATTTCAAAACTTTCCTTGTGGGCCACCCTCCCTCCATGGCCATTTGGGAACATCTCTTGTGGACCATTGTCGCTCTATGACTTTTTGGGAACTTTCCCTGTTGATCACTGTCCCTCTGTGGCCATTTCAAAAATTTCCTTGTAGGCCACTATGAGTGGGTCATTGTGTGCTCATTGTCATTTTAAAACGGCAATGACCCTCCGACTTCCCCCTTCCAAATCTTTGCATTTCCAAAATGGGTGCAAACTTCAAGTTTCAATCATCTAGGGACCATCAAATAAATGTCTTCATGTGCCTAAAGGGGTTTGCATCAAATTTTCCATGTGTTTAGACATCGCACAAATTTCCTTGCAGGACATTGTCCCTTTATGGTTGTTTGAGAACTTTCCTTGCAATTTTTCATCCCTATGTGGCATTTGGGAACTTTCCTTGCAAGTTGTTGTCCCTATATGGCTATTTTAGAACATTCCTTGTGGGTTTCCATGTGCAGGTCACCATGTTCTCATTGTTGTTTTAAAAGGGTGGCAACCCTTAGGCTTCCCCCTTCCAAATTTCTACATTTTTCAAAATGAGTCAAATCTTAAGGAAATATGTCTTGGAACTCTTTCTACCCCTTTTCCCCCATGCTAAAATTGAAAAATATCAAATTTACTAGGTTTTGTGAAGTTGCAAAACTTTCCTTGTGGGCCACCGTCCCTCCATTGTCATCCTTGGGAAATTTCCGTGTAGGACACCATCCCTTTGTTGTTGTCTATGGGAACTTTCCTTGTGTGCCACTATCACTCTGTGACCGTCCATCGAAAATTTCCTTGTGGGACTCCATCCCTCTGCTGCCAATTTTGGGAACTTTTCTTGTGGTTTTTTGTCCCTTCGTTGTCATCTGTGGGAACCTTCCTTGTGGGCCATCATCCCTCTGTTGTCATCTATTGAAACTTTCCTTATAGGTTGTCATCCCCCCATTGCCATAGTGGGAACTTTCAATGCAAATCGTCATCTCTTTGCTAGTTGTTTGTTGTTTATCATCCGCGCGTAGTTCGTCATTCATTGGCTGTCTCGTATCTATCATTCGCTTGTTGTCTGGCATCCATCATCCCCTGTCATCTATCATCTTCCAATTGCCTAATGTCTATTGTCCACCTATTGCCTAGTGTTCGTCGCCTACTGTCTATCCATCATTTATCATTCCTTCGCCATCCGTTATTCATTGGTTATCCCCTATTCATTGTTTGTCTGTCGTTCACCCATCGTCTACCCTCCTTCATCCACCGCCTGTCCTCTGTCATCCTTTAGACCTAGGGAAACATGGGCCCTTGAGCCCGAATTTATGTTTATCATCCAAATGAGCTCCAAATATGAATATTATGATCTTTTAATGATACATGGGTGGATCTGACAAGGAGTTTGTAGGATTTGATTACCGTTTTCCTTGATTTGCATATGAAAGAATTTACGAAACTTCACATATGTCGAATTCATGGAACCTACCATGGGTCTATCAGGGAGGCCCATTAAGAAAGTTGAACAAGGAAAAGCACATAGCTCCTATCACCATTCATTTAATGCCCACCTTTCCTCATAGCACCCATCAACAAAGCTAACATTAGAAGGAGGCCTATGTCAAGGAAGACAGTGACAAAACTACAAAGGGTGACCTTCAAAGGAACAAGAAGGAGATGTTTTATTTTCCACCAAATGATGATGATGGTTAGGAGTTGCCCATCCAGATCAGGAGCAGTATATCTACTTCTCAAAAACACCAATCTGTAAAAAGGATGCGAACAAGAAGGTAGCTTTTGAACAATTTCAATTACAACAAGGGGGAAATCAGCTAGAGGACAAAATTTCTATAGTGACTGGCCACTAAAAGAAGAAATAAGGAAAAGAAAAAAGTTGTATTTTAAATTGTTGAATATTGTGGGGTAGTTGAAACCCTAGTGTAAAGAAAATTTGAACCACACAATACAAATTAATCCTAGCCATTCATTTGGGATTTGGAAAACTATAAATAGGAGCTTGCCCCTCATTTGTAAATGGTTGGATAACTAGTGTAAAGGAATTCTGCAGCAATACAGAGCAATGTTGCATGATTTATGGATGTTTATTTTGAGTTTTTTCATTATGCATGCATGGTTCTACTTCCAAGTTAGTTTTAGGTGTTAGTTTTTTTTAGTGGATGTGATAATGGAAAATGTTTTTATGGTATTTGATGAACTTTTAGACATTTATTTTAGCACTTGTTGATGATAAACTACTGTGTAAAGTTAGCCTAGGCTTCTTTATTCCATTCCTGCAACCTAGTTCAATTGCATGTTCATGATGTGCATTTACAATATGAAAATTTGTAGACCTTAGGAGATTGCACTAATTTTGTGTAGTTGTAGGTTCTCTTGGTTAAGAAAAATCTAGTTTGGGAAGTTTTTCTACTATAGTAGCCTCCATTGTTGTTGTTCATTCATAGCTTAGATTTAGAACTGTAACTTTCTCAACCCTTTCTCTTTATCCATTTCTTTTAGTCCTTTGTTAGAATAGGATCTCAAGCATCACCATAAAGCTAAATCAAATGAACCTGGTGGGTTTTAGCTTGCTATTTTGAGTGGGAAGTCACTATTCATTCACTTCCATCACTTTGAAACTGCTTTTGCAGACCCAAATTCCCATGCTTTGTAACTCATCTATAAGACTACCCTATGATTACCAGCAAATCACATCAACCAACTGACAGATTCCAATCTTTTAATGACATGACAACCAAGAGACCTTGGGGTAATCTTCACCAAATTTTTGTTGGAGATTTCCTTTCAAGAGAGGTAGTGCATTTGTGTGATGCTTGTGTTGATAAGGTGCAAAAACACCCATCAACAATATACATGAACTATATGCTAGATCACAACAAAGGACACAACAATAGAAAAGGTAAGGATTACACAAACATGCAACAGGTATATTCTAATGTAGTTGCTTCCTGTGATAGTTTCATCACCATTGTCACCATCAAAGGGCCTAGTGTGGAGTGTGGAGTCACCACACGATGTGGAAAAGTCACAATCCAAGGATATCCATCTCAACCTAGGGTACAACCTACTTTTCCAACATCAAGTCCTAGAAAGTACAGTCTCCTAGATCATCTTAAGAAGACCCCCACAAAAATCTCTATCTTGGAACTATTAAGGCTATCCCCAGCACATAGGGAGATCTTAGAGAATGCTTTATCCTCATCATTCATCCCTAAGGATATGGATATAGATTATTTTCAAGATATGGTAGGGCATATCACTATCCCTCATATTCTCACCTTCTTAGAATGATACCTACCATCACAACCATCACATAACCATGTTTTACAACTTGAGGTCATTGCTCACAATAACAAGGCTAAAAGAGTTTTAATAGATGGAGGTGCTGGTTTGAACATTTGTACCCTTGAATTTATAAGGAACTTGGGTTATTCAGATTATGCTATTGAGAAATCAAAGAGTTCAACCATCAGAGCATATGATGATCAAGAGTGGGTATCACAAGGAATCATCATGCTACCCATCCAAGTAAGACCCATCATTGTAGAGACTACATGCCAAGTGTTAGACCATGATCTCCCCTACAAAATCTTGCTTTTTTGACCATGGATCCATTCACAAAAAATTGTAGCTTTGACCTATCATCAATGTGTAAAGTTTCCTTTTGAGGATAGAGAAGTTACCATCCATATAGATCCTGAGCCCTTTTACTACTACAAGAACCTTGAGGCCAAGTTTTAAAAAATACCCTAAATCCCTAAAAATGATGAAGGGGGTACACCATCTTCCTCATTTGTTGACCCATCATCCCTTGCATCTACCTTAGAAAAAAAAAACCTATTGTGAAAAACATTCTTGACATCAAATCAATGATCCAAGATGATGGTTGTGGAAATTATAAACTACAGAAAGACACTTTTGTGTTGGGAGAGTTACTTCTTTCTCCTAAATCTCATGGGAAACCCACACTTATCAACAAAGTGGTTGAAACATTAAAGATGACATCTACCACCTTCACCAAGTGGGGGGATTTGAACAAAGAAGATGTCAATAAGGAGGATGTCTCTAAAATACTCTATCAAGATGACTAAACCATGCCAACTCTTCCCATGGAAGATGACAATAAAGGCTTGTAGATAATGAAGGGATGGGGGTACAAGAAGAATGAGAAACTGGGTCAAAATGGCAATGGTTTTCTAGAACCCATCATTCCTAAGAAAAATTCAAAGAATCTTGGCTTAGGATGTACTACTATGAAGGTTATCCTTATTGGAAAACATACTTCCGCTAAACGAGTTGAGGCTTCCTCTTGGTTGGCAACATCACAACCCTAGAGGACTTCCTACTTGATGTTGCTGACCTATTTGAGAATAACTATCCCTTCATGATATCCACAACATCTTTCACCCCAAATGACCAAACCACTGAAATAAGCCTAGTATACCCAAAAATTGTTGACTAGGACCAATGAAGACCACTAATTCTAGATTTATTTGAAAATAATGAAGCAATCTAAGAATTTAGGGAACGTTGTAACAACATAACATGAGAAGATCACAAATCTATTTTTGATATAGAGCTAGACACAAGGGAATACTATAGGGAGATGATTGAATCCTTCAATTGAAAAATTGATGATATGAAAATAACAAGCAGATCATTGAGTGAAAACCACATTGTGGCACTTTCTAATCCTAAAATAGTAAAAAGAAATGGGACATTCGAGGGTGAAAACATCTCTAAGGCACTCAAGAATGAGGGATTCAATCTCTCCCTAAGTGAAATGCATCTATAAAAGTCATTATTGTTACCTGAGAAGGCTACCCAAATGAATATTAGAATAGAAGAAGCACCCAAGATCACTTTCTATGTCAAATCCTTGTTGGATGGAGAAAATAAAAAACCTAGCAACATTCCTAAAAGAGAGAAGGAAAAACTTCACATGGTCATATATAGATATGTTAGGCCCGTGATCCAAAATTGGTTGTGCATCATTTCGCAATTTATCCTAGAGCCAAGCCAATGAAGTAGAAATTACAAAAGATGAACCCTCAAATAACACTCTTGGTGAAACTTAAGCTACAAAAGCTTCTTAACTTCATATTTATCTGATCGATTGATTATCTTGACTGGATTTCCAATCTAGTACTAGTCTCCAAAACCACTGGGGGCATCATAATATGCACATATTTTAGAGGCTTAAACAAAGCATGCCTGAAGGATGATTTCCCTCTTCCTAACATTGACATCATTATGGATTTAAAAGCAAGACATGAAATGCTATCACTCATGGATGGTTTTTCAATCTATAATCAAATCATAGTCACCAAGGAGGATCAACACAAAGCTACGTTCACTTGTCCATGTGGAACATATTGTTGGAACTTGATGCCATCTGAGCTGAAGAACACAAGAGTAACCTATAAAAGAGAAATGACCCCCATCTTTCATGATATGATCCAAAATAAAATCAAAGACTATGTGGATGATATTTTGGCAAAATCAAATAAAAGGAGTGAGCACATAGAGGTATTGGGACCCATCTTCAACTGGCTCGAAGAGTACAAGGTATGACTAAAACTTAAAAAAGTGTGTCTTTGGGGTTACATCAAGAAATATTCTTGGCTACATCATGTCACAAAGAGGGATAGATATTGATCCATAAAAAGTGAAATCCATCCTAGATATGGAACCACCACAAACATTGAATCAAATGAGAGGGTTACAAGGAAGGTTTTAGTCCATCAGAAGATTCATAGTACAACTATAAGACAAAATTCACCCTTTTTCGCATCTCCTCCATAAGGGAATAACTTAAAAGTGGGATGTGAAGTACAATAAATCCTTCTAGTAGATCAAGGAATACCTACTAATACCTTGAATAGTCATTTTCTTGATACGAAAACAACCATTAATATTGTATATCTCAGCAACATCAATAGCACTAGGTGCTCTTCTAGCACAACATGATGGAAAAAAAATTTAAAGAGTCATCTATTACATCAATATGACCTTGATAGGATATGAAATGAATTACTCATCCATTGAGAGTGCATTCTTAGTGGTGTTTTTTGCTTCAGAAAAGTTCAGACACTACATGTTGTCACATCAAATCAAGCTTATTGTAAAGATTGACCCATTAAAATACCTATTATCTAAAGCAACTCTCACTAGGTAAATAGCCAAATGGGTAATGATCTTGACTAATTTTGGCATAGAGTACATTGAGAATAAGGCAATAAGAGGACAAGTGATCATGGAACAACTAGTAGAAGCACCTATCTATGTACAAAATCCTTTGATATCTAAATTACTTGATGAGTCAATGTTCCTTATCAATACAATAGATCATTTGAAAATGTATTTTGATGGATCATTTACCCAACATGGATCAAGGGCAGGAATTATTTTTATCACCCTTCAAGTTGATTGTATACTAAAGTAATATCAACTACCATTTCTATGTATTAAAAACATTGCAGAGCATGAGGCCCTAATAATGAGTCTAAGGATAGCAGCTCAATGGAAAACACAAGAGTTGAGAGTCTATGGGGACTCACAGTTAGTTACTAACCAAGTTAATGACAACTACCAAAATAAGGTTGATAAAATCACTTCTTATAAGAAGATGGTAGAGATCTCAAGGAATTCTTCATTGACATAAATTTTGAGCATATACTTTGCATGAAAAACCAAGCAGTAGATGCCATGGCAACAATTGAATCATTGTCAGACATGTTGCACAATGTCCTTCAATGTGAATTCTTGGTAGAAAAACTTCTCATACCAACTTTCAAATACCAGAATCTAAATTTGCATGTGTCATCATTGGTCTTGGTTCCTTGTGGTATCATGATATATTTACCTACCTTCACAAAGGAATCCTCCCATCTGATATTACCTCTAGCCTTAAGAATACCTTTGTTAAAAAGGAATCCGGATTCGTGATCCTACATCATACCCTTTACCGTAGAAGCATCAAGGGGACATTACTACAATTTCCCAACCAAGAGGAACCATTTCCCTCCTTAATAGAAGTACATGATGGCATATGTGGTTCCCATTCTAGTGGTATCACTTTAGCTAAGAAACTATTGAGGACAGGGTATTACTATTCAACCATGGAAAGAGAAGCCCATAAGTGCATGCATAAGTGTTTCCAATGTCAACAACATGGAGATCTTATCCATGCACTAGCACAAGAGTCACAACCAATGGTCACACCTTGGCCTTTCTTGTAGTGGGGGCTTGAACTAATAGGAAATATTACTCCCACCTCATCTAATGGCCATAAATTCATCATAACAACCACTAAGTACTTTAACAAGTTGGTGGAATCCATCCATATAACCTACATAATGGGGAAGAAAATTTCCAAATTTATCCTAAATTACCTTATCTACCATTATGGTGTCCTACAAGCCCTAACCCCTGATAACAGAACACCCTTCAAGAATTAGGATGTCAAAGAGCTATGTCAAAGATTCAACATCCATCATCCATTCTCTACCTTGTATTACCCCTAAGGAAATAGTAAAGCTAAGGCTACAAGCAAGAACATTTTGAAAATCCTAAAGAAAATGGTCAATGAAGCTGGCTATGACTGACATTTGTAGTTAAATCCTGCCCTATGGGCCTATTGAAGTAGTATTCACATTCCTACAATTACAAACCCTTTCTCCTTGGTATACGGATCAAAACTCATCCTACCTATCAAGGTCAAGCTTCCTTCACTATGAGTGTTAATGCAAAATATGATCACTAATGAAGAGTATAGAGTATCTAAGCTAAATACATTATAATTCTTGGATGAGTGTTGTCTTGATGCCCTTAATCACTTGCAAGTATATCAAAACTGACTAAAATGTAGCTATAACAAGAATATCAAGAGTTTTTCTTTCCAAGTAGGGGATCTTGTTCTCAAGAAAAATTAGAAAAATCTTCTAGATCAAGATAGTAAAGGAAAGTTTGAGCCTAACTGGTTAGGTCCATTTGCTACTACAACAAGCTATATATCAGGAGCTTACCAATTATCAATGTTTAAAGTTGAATCCTTGTAGGAACCAACCAATGGTCTGCATCTTAAAAGGTTTTATGCCTAGGCTTGAAGGGTATAAATCTAAAAAATACAAAAAAAAAATGATCAAAAATCCAAAAAAATGGAAAAAGAATTGAAAATAGTAAAGAAAAAATTCATCCTCTAGTGAAAACCACTTGGGTGGTGCTTTGCACAAGTACCTTGGTGAAAATTTGGAAAAAAGTGTCTCTATCTATCTTAGGCTCTTTATCCTATCATTCTTGGCATCACATGCATCAATCACATCTTCCATCTTATTTATTCCATCACCAATCCATGTCTATATCATAGCTTGATATTATGAAGTATCGTATCCCCTTTAGTACTACTTGGAATATTCCTAAGGTCAGCTTTTCTTGTCTATATCAAGATAGTGTACGGTATCACACTAGGGTCAATTCATTCTCGATCAGATTGAATTCTTGTATATCTTAAGGTTATTGGAATTCCCATCAAAAATCCCAAAAAATTCATCAAAAATTAAAAAACACCAAAATCCTATACAACTAAAATAAAAAAACGTTCAAAAATTGTATATCCAAAAATCCAAAAATCCAAAACACATCAAAAATCCTAAAAAGGTCAAAATATAAAAAATCCAAAAATGATACCATGTAAAACTATGAGTCTCTGAGCTGGAACATAGGTAAAGCCATGGTCAATGTGCACCTGAGACACCCTAGGTTAGTCCTTTAGGATCACAATAAAGTAGAAATCCATCAACAGTTAATACCTAATCACTAATAAGTCAAGTTAGTTGAACTACATGGTCTTTGCGTGTATACTGTAGGCAAGGCTCATCTTTGATAATCCCCCGAGGACCCTTGGATAGTCTTTTAGGTTAGGTTCTTGGTTGGAAAACTCAAAAAACCCATAAACATTCAAAAACTTAGAAAAAGCCTAAATATTCAAAAAACTCATATAACCCCAAAATATTAGAAAAAATTCAAAAGACATTAAAAAAATCATTTATATTAGAGAAAAACCCTAAAAATCCTCAAATAACCAAAAACCAAAATATTCATATAAAATTTCAAAAAGATTGAAAAATAACCTCAAAACATTTTCAAAACACCAAAAACATTGAAATATTCCAAAAATACCCAAAACCATCCATCCCATTTTTCTTTCACACATAATAAAATTTCACCCATAATAAATCACATGTCATCTTCAAACTTTGGTAAATCAAGTAGAAAGTATGTATTACACATCGTAAAGTGAGAACCTAAGTGTCCAAACCTAAAGTCTAGATCATAGGTAAATGAGTTAGTAAGGTTTGTATCAATGACTTATTACACACATAATCCTAATCAAAACATCTGATAAACTATCCTAGGATGCATCCTTCTGACAATGAACATCATCAGAAATCACCTTAGCTATATTAAACTGCCAAGCGATACAGATAAAACTAACTATTTTCCTTTGATCTTCTCTTATGATTTATCTCAATGACCCATTCCACAAACCTCTCGATGATGTCAAAATGATTTAGAGAGAGGAATGGGGAATACTCATTATCTTTCATTTGTTGTGCTTGTGGGTATTCCTATAAAATAATCTCGTCACATACCTGTTTAGTTCTGTGTAGGGAGGTTATTTGGAGTAGATTGTTGACTACTGTGTATGCTTTAGTCTGATATATTTTGAACTTCTAACCTACTTTCCAAAATGGTTTTTTTATGTCAAGATGTGAACAAGAACTATCCTATATATTTAACTGTAGTCAAGTTCCATTACACTAGATACAACACCATCTTGGTTATCAATACCATGATGCATTGTTTCTATGTGTTATATCAAACATAAGAAATGCTGAAAAATACCAATCCTATGATGTGAGTAAAATCATCCATCCAATCACCATATCTAATAAACTCTCGATGGATCAAGAAATTGTTGGAATTTTGAATCAATATTCAAAATCAATGGTCATATCATTTCATTCTTCTATCTTCTTTCCATACTAAAATAGTATCATGAAAGTCAACAAAATCATCATCATGCATCCATCCTGCATCCCCTGAATCATCAACATGCATACATCTTACATAATTACATCATATCAGCCTAATAATGGAAAAACATAATCCACTACATCATCATTATCATCTAAGGTGTTTTGAATAAATATTTTTTATTCTAATCATCTTAATCCATTACATTATCATTCATTGTATCCATATCACGAACATTCATCACATCCATACTATAAGCATCATCAATATATAAATCTACATACATCCACATATATGCATCATGAAATCATAAATAACATGGAAAAATTACACAAAAAATAAATGCATCCATCCATACATCCTACATAAGCATATCATATCACCTGCATATCATAACATGTCATAACATCCATTCCATAACATATCATACAAAGATACTAAAAAAGAAAGTAACACATATCATAAACATTACACCATCTCATATCACAAATCAGATAAATAAAAGAAGAGCATCCATCACATTGCATCCATAATCATAACACATAAATATAATTTTTCATCATATCATATGCGTCCATATATCCACCAACCATTAAATATATGTGCATCACATCATAAATTTTAATCATCACATATATATATATCAAAAAATGACTGTCATGATACAATATCTAAATTAGTGTAGAAATCTATATTAATTCACCAATAGTATATCCATGAGGTAAAATGTACCCATGATTTGTAAAACTCGTGGGGCCCACAATTTTGGGTCTCATGAGCATTATATATTATGGGTAAATTTTACCTTATAGAGTACAAAAAGGGTCAGTAGATCAATTATCTAAAATAAATTTTGAGCCCCATGAGAATTACCAATCATGGGTACATTTTACCTTAAAGAATACGAGGGCCATTATATTATATTTTAAAACAATGGTGGAAATTAAATATTATAGTCTAGCCCTTCAACCCATCGATAATTTCCACCCTCGAGCTCCTACTTTTCCATGAGAATTATTTTTATATTGGATAGATTCACCATCATAATTAATGCATTTTCCTATAATTTTTCAAGATTCGCCAAAATTTTCTACAAAATTTTAGTGATGCATAAAAAATAACCAATAAAATTAATATTTTTTTCAAAAAAAAGGAAAGATTCACTAATAGAAATTAATATTGTTTCCTAAAAAGATGAAAGATTCACTAGTATTTTTTACCTTTTTTGATAGGGGTTTCTTAAAGTTATCGCTAATCATCAAGAGGTACATCTTATACCTCCCTGAATTGTCTAGCAACATGTTCTAGGAGATACCACTCCATCATAGTGTTCTCTCACCCCTGAAGATAGTGGCTTTGGTGAGAAAAATATAGCTGCTACTGGTCATCATACCATGCAAGAACCTATAGCCATGGCCTATATCAAAATACAATCATGTCATTAATGATCCATCACCATTGGTACCTTGTACTAAAGACAATGGGCTCATACTCATGAATGGCTAAAAGATAACTAGTGGCCTCAAAATGGAATTGTGCTCAATGCCCAAATATGAAGCAATGCAACACCTACTCCAATACTCCTTCCCTTGCAATACACTACCTGGTGCATATCATGGTATAATAAAGTGAGAAGAAATAGACCCCATGCATACATAACAGTCCTCCTGATCATCCCCTCCCATGCCACCCCCAACCCAGACTAAAACCTTTGCCACGTCAGTCGAGGGAAATCACTCCAACAAAAATTGATACAACAAACAATCTAACAATGGGTACCCACTCGCAATATAGGTTTAGGTCTATCTGCGAGCTCACCAAAATAATATTATCTTTATGTAAAAGAGAGAAACATGTGTCGCTCCCAACCTCTATGTCATAGATGTCACACTATCCATGTATCGAGAATCACAAGATCTGTCACACATCCTCAAGTGTGATGGTGGCCTCTTCAGTGGGAAAATGAAATGATGTTGTCTCACTATGCCACCTCTTGATAAGCGTAGTCATCATTGCCAAGTGGGTTCAAACCTCTGAAAGGAAAGTGATGAAACCTAGTTTGAAGCTCCCTAGCAACTCCACCTCTAGGTTATTGAGGTATTGTGTCGCTTCCAAAATATTAGAACAGTGTTGTCACAACATCAATGGTAGAGGATCCTCCTACACGTATCAAACACACAATATCAATTTGTCAAAAAGTCAAAAAAATGATCAAAATCTAAGACTTTGCATCCAAAAAAATCTAAAGCATAACTGAAATTGATAATGTTGTTATTTTTGGTGTGTGTTTCTTTATCAATTTGGGTGTTGTGTCACCAATTTAGCGATGCACATTGCATTAATAAATAGAAAATTGACATTTGCATGCATCACTATAGCTAAAAATTATGGTGCACCACCATTTTCCATGTACATCACCCACCACTTTCCAATATCGCTAAACCTAAAAATCTTATGCATCGCTTTAATAAACTCATGACACCCTACTCAAAAGCATCACTGTGGACACCAAAAAAGTAACCCTTCTACCTTTTTTGTCTTTTTTGGGTCCTCCTTGTGACCTCTGCATAATTGTGCCTTGATTTAGTGTTGTAATGTGGATAACACATTCACATTAGGTCTTGGGCCCTAGAAAATTAAAATAATTCTAGTATCTTACTTAAATGTTGGGTATGTGTAGGATCATTATGGAAAAAATAGGCCCTTAAGTGGAAAAAAATTCAGAAATATCAAAGTTAGGAAACTTGATGTAAAAATTGAATAAATTATCTATATTATTTCAAAAATATGTAAGAATAGAAGATGTAGCAAATTGAATTTAGTTTCTAAACTACTAGGTTTGTTTTAAAAAAAAAATCTATTTGGTGAAAAATTGAAATTTCAATGCAGTGGTACTTAAATTTCGGGAAAAAATAAGTAGGTGTCTATCTAACCACCCTAAGCACAATAAAATGATAATATTTTTTTATAATATTTTAGATTTAAGTAGAGGACTCCTGCCTCAATGTGATGCATATTTTTTTGTAATTTTTTCCGTAAATAATTAATTATTAATTTTTTATTACAAATTTTTAAAAAATATAAAAACTCATATGTCTGACCAGCTTAACTTGGTCAAAACTTCATGAAATTCAATTTTTCATTTTTTAATCCTATATTATGAGAAGCATATAATGTGACACATGTTTTGGATTCAAAAAATGTGATATTTTTTGAAAGCTATAAATGTTTTTCAATCAACTTATCAATCAAGACTTTAGTCGTAATTTGAATAGAAAATGAATAATAACTTCTTATTAAATTCAAATTAAAGAATAATTTATATCGGTGGAAAGCTGAGAATGTCCTTTAGAAACCCTTTTTGTTTCATCAATTTTGGGTAAAAAGATAGTCGTCATCCACATACCCATCATATTGCCACTTTTTCGCCCATCAGGATCCTACACATACCCTACTGT
Source organism: Sequoia sempervirens (assembly GCA_007258455.2). Taxonomy (NCBI): domain Eukaryota; kingdom Viridiplantae; phylum Streptophyta; class Pinopsida; order Cupressales; family Cupressaceae; genus Sequoia; species Sequoia sempervirens. The sequence goes on from VDFB02000015.1 coordinate 240,570,062, forward strand.
AAAGTGTTGTAAAACACTTTCACACTCTTCTAGCGTCTTTCTAATATAATTCACTTAAATAACCTTTTTTTATTACTTACCAAGCCTTATTTCAAAGTGTTGTGAAGTGTTGTAGTAAACTTTCATGCTTTTCTAGACTTTTCATCAATAATTTGACCCTTTCTTATGTTTAAATGGCCCCATTACACACATACAAGCCTTACATAAGTGTATTTTTTAGAATAACCCCATTAAACATCATCTAATACACTTTATTTTCTAACACCCACTTAAAATGCCTAAGTGGGACCAATTCGCCACTAGCGACAAATTAGTCCCATTTGGCTCAAAAATAAAAATTATTTCAAAATTCTAGTAGGATATTCTCTAGGACTTGAGGTCGGCCTGTGATGTGGTATTTTTTGGAAATTTTGTATAATAATGAATAAATATAGGGTTTTTATTCTCATTTCATACTCCTTACTCTCCAAAAATTTCCTAATTTTATAATCAAGCAATCTAGTGATTTTGCAGTCAAGCATTTTGTCCACAGGAGTATTCAAGCGCTTTGGAGCCATTACTTGCATATCTTCAAATTTCCACTTCAAGGGTTTGGTGAGTTGTATCATTTTTTTTTGTTCATTCATCATTCTCTTTTCATTTCATTTCATTTCAAGGGTTTAATTACCAAACCAGGGTTTGACCAAGGAAAACCCCTATTCACTAACCCTTAACAATTTTTCCCCTCTTTGCATGTGTTTTGCAGGTCTTGTGTGAAAATTTTTCAAAGATCAAGGTATCAAAAGTTGTAATTTTTTTTATCAAATTAATTCAAAGTTCTCAAAGCCCTAATAGAAGCTTGGTGAACACCTACAGACCAGATTTTGCAGTTTCAGATCTGAAAACCTATTAGGAGTCAAAGTATAGACTGGGAGCTATAGATTGCACCTTTGAATTTCTCAAAATCTCAAAGTGGACTAAGTCACCATTATTGGCATATTAGCCCCATTTCCAAGCCTAAAAAAAATTTGTTGCATTTTTTAGTACCCTTTTGTCCGAAACCTGTTTTGATAGAATTTCCCCAAAACAAGACTATGTCGCCCAACTTAGCAAAAGTGTACTAGTGGGCTTCAACATTATTTTCTAAAGGATTCCAGAGCTCCTCTCCATCACTTTCTAGTTTCTAGGTACACCTCTTAAGTCTCATTAATTTCTATTACAATTTGATTGCATTTCGAGTTCATTTTGCATATAACATTATGTTTTCAAACATCTTGCATTTTCCTAGTTTTGCATCCATAGTTTATCTTCTTTATCACTTCCCTACCTTAGGATCAATCTCCTTTGATATATTTCAATTTCTATTGTATTGGAATCTCACAAAATTGTTCTTGAGTGTGACCTTTACAAAATCAGATTCCTCTTCCTTCATTCCTCTTTTAGGTGTGGATAAGGTAAGTTGTGATCCCATTTCCATTGTTCACATTTTGGTTAACCCAACTTTAGAACATTATATTTCTAATTTCAAGTGCATTTATCTCATAGGAATAGCTTACATTTACATTGCATTACATTTTGCATTATTTAAATTACATTCTAGGGTTTTAAAAGTTGCATTAGTGAAAAGCTCATCTATCTTGAATTTTTACATTTCATTTCATTATAGACCAACAAAATTCTGCATATTCATATTATATTTTCATCTAAAAACCTGAAAAGCATAAAAATCAATTAAAAAATTATGAAAATTTTGAAAAAAAAAAAAACTACCTGGACTCATTCTCCACCTTGGGTGACTTAGTCCAATTGCATATTTGTCACTACATTTTCTGGCATTTAATCTTTAATTTTTGAGTTTTTGTTTGTTGTTTCTACATTTTGGTTTATTTTCTAGAATTTCAATTTTAAGCATTTTATTTTTGTTAGTTTACATTGCGTTTTCATTCACCCTGCCTTTAGAAGCCTTTGTATGAATTTTTGGTGTCCTACTACTACTACCTTAGTGAGAAGAAGTTCAAGACTCATGTTATCCCATGATAACACACTCATTTTGGATCTTGGGTTATCTAGAGCTTCCACTCCTAGTATTGCAAATAGTACACTAGGCATGGATACTACCCTTAGAAACTCTTTTCCTTCAAACAACATGCAAGTTGATTGACAGAATAATCATATCCTGCAAGACAAAATAATTCACATCAATGAGGACTTAACACATCTCCAACATCAAGTAAGTCTCGAAAACATTTCAGCCACTACAATTCCTACCATAGAAAACATCCACTGCATGCTTGAAAGTGAACATGGCCTGGATGTTGAGAAACACCTAGTTGAGATATATACAAAACATCTTCCTTCAACCTATAGTGTTCCTCAACCCACAAACAATGTTGTAAGCCAAGGAGGACCTCAAACTGCTGCCTCAACCATAGCACTCCATACCTACCTATACCACCCCTCAAGTCATGACAACATTGTTACAAGTTAGTAAAGTTATTCCTTCCTTGAGTATTCCTACTAGCATCCCTAATTCCTATGTGGCATCACATGTTCTATCTTCTTAGAAATTACCGCCTATAAGAATTCCATTAACTTTACCTACCACTAAATATAGTCCATCATCACTTTCACTTCCACCACGTACCACTTATAATGACCCTCTCATAACAAAACTTTTTCAAACTATTTCATCCATACAAAAAAAAAAAATCTACCATAAACTAAAATCAAAATGGCCCATCCACATATTATGTTCAAAGCATCTCATTGTCTTTGGAAATATTGTGAACATCGATGCCACAAGGAGTAGAGATTCCTAGATTTGAGAAATATCGAGGGAAGCGAGATCTTTCTAACCATGTTAATTCCTACACCGCCTTATGTAGTGATTTTTTCCTTGATGATAAACTATTACAAAAACTATTTACTAAGAATTTAAAAGATGCTGCCTTGGAATGGTTCTCATCCTTACCAAAATATTCAATTTATTCATTTAATGAAATTTTTGATGCATTTATAAAACATTTCCAAGTTCATATGTCTCCAAAAAATACCTTGGTTGATTTGATGAGATGCAAGCAAAACAAGGAAGAATAGATAACTGATTTTATCTCATGCTATCAATCTCTTTATTCCCAAATCGATGTCAAAATACTTGACCCACACCTTCAAAATATATTTATCAAAAACTTGCAAACTAAACTTTAGGAAAAGCTCACTATTATGAAATTCCCCTCCTTCATGCACTTGTGTATTACCCTTTGTGATTATCATAATTCGGTTAGTAGTCGAGATACAAGGTCCACTTCTAGCCGAACTGAGAAATCTAAACTTGCCAACTATTGATGGTCAAAATAGCACAACAACATTAAACAAAATATTACTATTCTATTTCTCCTGAAAGAGAAAGACAACATATAGTAATCTAACTCCCAAGGTCCTGGTTATTGGTTCTCAATTATGCTGATTTCACTCAGTGGTCAATATGATTGTAATGTTCAAGGGGCCTTTTCTGGTGATAAAGAAAAAGAATGCATAACATCAGGTAGTCTACGTTTGGGGGGTTTTAAACAAAATAAAAAGATGAAATAGACCTTTAAATTAGAGAAACATGAATAAAATGCTTATGTATCTAGACATGCAGATCAACAATGAGTGTTCATTCTACCTAACCACAAATATAGCAAGATGCAATCCATAGAATAAAATATGCTACTACACACATCCATAATGCTAATTTAGATATCATCAACGCTCACTAAATTTACTTCAAACAAATCATTCACTCATCATTCAAAACACAGATCAAATGAATACCATAACAATTTAATTCACAGATAATCCAATGATATGACCTTGAATCCAGTTCCTTCTATTGATTTTCATCAAATAAAGAATAATTAAGCACAAAAAAACACTGGCGTATGGATTAATCATATAGCATTAACCTTATCAAGATGGATTTGAACTTTGAAAATCATAACATGAAAATGTATCTAAACTATAAAATAATCAAGCCTTTTACTAAACTGTTCAGAGTATCTTTCTAGAACACTGAAAATCCTAGATCTAGTTTTCTATCTTCTATCCTCAAGTGGCTGATCTTTCTTCAAAAAAATAGCCGACCTTTACAAAGTAGATTCTAAAAAAACATATAGAGTGCCACATGCACCAGTTTCTCAATCATTAACCAAGATCCACAATTCATGAAGTTGAAACTGAACGTAGAAGTGGATTCAAGAACCCCTACTCTCAAGGTTGATCACTCTATTGTACAAGAAGGTAATTTGATACCCCAAGAAGAAATTGAAATCCATAGATCAAACCCAAATTTGAACTCATGTCAGAATACATAAAAAAAGGAGAAGAGCAGATGGAACATGATGAAAGGAGTCATTCACATTTACACTGAATGCTCAAGGATATATTCGTCGTAACTGGAGAATATCTACTAGAGAGTATCCAAATCCGGCCCATCCAACCAATCACCTTCAAATTTCATTCTTTCAAACTCTACATAAACAAACCTTTGCATTTCCTTTAACTTGATTAGTTCCTTTTTAGCCATTTTTTACCTCCTCCCAGATATCCATAAACTGATCTAGCAATAAACTCTCCCCATCATCTCCCTTTTGCATGATTTCTTCAAATCTACTTCTCCATCTCTCCCTTAGTTTATCCAATGATAGACTTTCTTTGTTTGAGGAGTCTAAATTGACTACAATGGCCACAGCTGCCTCTAGCTCAACCATTTGTTGATTCAAGTCTTTACTCATTTCTCAGACTTCTTCCTAATGTCCATGCACAACCCTAGACTTGTATCTTATGATGCTCATAGTTTTATCTACAAAATCCTCATTACCTTGTTCAAGAATAAAGTATTCTAAAAAGGTGGATTTGGGTACTCTGATGACATCTCCAAGATTTTTAACATATTCCTTATATTCATCATCCTACTTGTCCAAATCCTTAGCCTGTTGATCTAGATCTCCTACTAATTCAAGAGCATCTTTATGAATATTAGAGCCTTCAACAAGAATATCATCAACCTCCTGGTTAAGCTTATCCAACCACTTGTACATCATCCCTACTTTGCTTTTCATCTAAATCAAATCATTTACCTCCCTCTTTGTTAACAAAACCGAGGATTCAGGAAGAGCAGCCTATTGAGAAATGGGACTAGAAACATCCTTCAAGAAATCATGGAGCTGATCTAATTGAGCTTTAAGCTCATCCTTCCTTTGCTTATCTTTGATCATCTAGGTTTTGGTTGAAGAAGCCACAATATCAATTAAACTCATTTGTTGATTTCTTGTAGGCTTTCCCAAATTCACTGCCCCCAACTGATAATCAGTCATTTGCATATCATCATGGCTCTTCTCAATTACAGGTATGGAACATTCAACAATGATCTCTCCAGCATCAGTGAGCTTGGTGGAGTGAAGAACCCGGGCCTTCTTCTTAGGTTTCTCTTTCCCAATTTCTTTCATCATTTCTTCCCAATTCAACAGTTGTAGTTGAACAACTGGATTTCTTTCTAAGTCCAGCTTTAACCAAGTAGAGGCAATAGGAGTAGGGACTATATGGGTTAAAGAAGAAGCAATAGTACTCAAAGAAAGAGGTTGTAACAATGCAGGCCATGGTTGAGAATCAACCTCCTGCACATTTTTTTGATCATCTTGCTCCTTTTCCTATACTAGCCTCTCTGCTTCCTCTTTATCCTTTTGATCTTGCAACCTCTTAGCCTCCAGCTTCTACTTTAAACATTCTTCTTCCTCTTTCTTCTTTTCTAATAGTTCATCCCGCTACTTCTTTAGCTCTTCAATATAGTCCCATGCCTCCTTGGACTTCCTTTCATACTCAGCAATCTCAACAGCTTCTCTTTCCTTGTTCAAACATTCTTGCTCTTCCTTTTGCTTATAAGCTTCTTCTTGTTCTTTGAGCTTAGCTTCAATGGCTTCCTTTGCTCTTATTTGTTGAGCCTTTTCCTCTTCAAAGGTCATGAATTTTCTATTGCATTATCAACCTATCCCTTTCTTCTTGATTTTTCAGCTCTTGCTCCTTTTGTTGTTGCTGCTGATCCAATTCATCGGTCTTCACTTTATCCTCTAACTCCTTCTGCTTGGTTGCCATTTCAAATTGTGCATTGGACTCCTCTTTTTGCTTTGCTAATGCCTCAGCTTGTGCCTTAGCATCCTCTTCCTACTGCTTAGCTGATGCCTCAGCTTCTGCCTTAGCATCAACTTCCCTTTTAGCATCCTCAAAGAGTTTCCATTGATATTCTTCAATTAATATGCGCTCAGTCCCTGCATCATCTATCATATCCAAAGATTTCAACTCTTGAGGAACCACCTCATCTTCTTGCTACTTAGAAGGCAAAAATTCTAAGGGTTCCTTAGGTGCCACCCTTCTTTTTTCCCTTTTATATCCTTGGGTGGTACCTATAGTCTTCGTCTTCTTAAATGATGTAGCCTCAGCCTGATTAACCCTTAAACTCACCCATTGGATACTCCTATCGAGCACTTTTCTAGTAATCTACATTATTTCAATTGTCTCATCTACACTCCAATCTACTGGATCAAGATCCTTAGTTCCAATATTATCTGCATCATATCTAGGATCCAAAACTATCCCATCATATCAAGGGGCCTTTGCTGGTAATAAAGAACAAGAATGCATATAATCAGGTAGTCTACATTTAGGGGGTTTTAAACAAAAGAAAAAGATGAAATAAAGCTTTAAATTAGAGAAAAATGAATAAAATCCTTATGTATCTAGACATGCAGATCAACAATGATTGTTCATTCTACCTAACCACAACTACAACAATATGCAATCCATAGAATAAACTATGCTACTGCACACATCCATAATGCTAATTCAGATATCATCAATGTTCACTAAATTTACTTCAAACAAATAATTCACTCATCATTCAAAGCACAGATCAATTGAATACCATAACAATTTAATTCACAAATAATCCAATGATATGACCTTGAATCTAGTTCGTTCTATTGATTTTCATCAAATAAAGAACAATTAAGAATAGAAAAACATTGGTGTATGGATTAATCATATATCATTAACCTTATCAAGATGGATCCAAACTTTGAAAATGTATCTAAACTATAAAATAATCAAGTCTTTTACTAAACTATTCAGAGTATCTTTCTAGAACACTGAAAATCCTAGATCTAGTTTTCTATCTTCTATCCTTAGGTGGCCGATCTATCTTCAAAAAAATAGCCAACCTTTACAAAGTAGATTCTAAAAATATATATAGAGTGCCACATGCACCAGTTTCTCAATCATTAACAAAGATCCATAATTCATGGAGTTGAAACTGAATGTAGAAGTGGACTCAAGAACCCCTGCTTTCAAGGCTGATCACTCCATTGTACTAGAAGGAAATATAATACCCCAAGAAGAAAGTGAAATCCACAGATCAAACCCAAAGTTGAACTCATGTCAGAATCCATAAAAAAAGGAGAAGAGCAGATGGAACATGATGAAAGGAGTCATTCAAGTTTGCACTAAATGCTCAAGGATATATTCATCATAACTGGAGAATACCTACTAGAGAGTATCCAAATCCGTCCCATCCAACCAATCACTTTGCACTAAATGCTCACGGATATATTCATCATAACTAGAGAATTCCTACTAGAGAGTATCCAAATCCGTCCCATCCAACCAATCACCTTCAATTTTGATTCTTTCACACTCTGCAGAAACTAACCTTTGCATTTCCTTTAACTTGATTAGTTCCTTTTTAGCCATTTTTACCTCCTCCCAGATATCCATAAACTGATCTAGCAATAACCTCTCCCCATCATCTCCCTTTTGCATGATTTCTTCAAATCTACTCCTCCATCTCTCCAGCGTCAGTGAGCCTAGTGGAGTGAAGAACTCGGGCCTTCTTCTTAGGTTTCTCTTTCCCAATTTCTTTCATCATTTCTTCCCAATTCAATGGATGTGGTTGAACAACTAGTTTTCTTTCTAAGTCCAACTTTAACCAAGTAGGGGAAAAAATACTAGGGACTGTATGGGCTGAAGAAGAAGCAACAGTAGTCAAAGAAAGAGGTTGTAATAATGTAGGCCCTAGTTGAGAATCAACCTCCTACAAATTTTGTTGATCATCTTGCTCCTTTTCTTGTACTAGCCTCTCTGCTTCCTCTTTATCCTTTTGATCTTGCAACCTCTTAGCCTCCAGCTCCTTTAAACATTCATCTTCCTCTTTCTTCTTTTCTAACACTTCATCATGTAGCTTCTTTAGCTCTTCAATATAGTCCCATGCCTCCTTGGACTTCCTTTCATACTCAACAATCTCAGAAGCTTCTTGTTCCTTATTCAAACATTCTTTCTCTTCATTTTCCTTATAAGCCTCTTCTTGTTCCTTAAGCTTAGCCTCAATGGCTTCCTTTTCTCTTCTTTGCTGAGCCTTTTCCTCTTCAAGGTCATGAATTTTCTGCTGCATTATTAACCTATCCCTTTCTTCTTGAATTTTCAGCTCTTGCTCCTTTTGTTGTTACTGTTGAGCCAATTCATCAGCCTTCACCTTATCCTCTAATCCTACTTGGATGCCAACTTAGATTGTGCATTGGACTCCTCTTTTTGATTGGCTAATGACTCAGCTTGTGCCTTAGCATCTTCTTCTTGCTGCTTAGTCGATGGCTCAACTTGTGCCTTAACATCAACTTCCCTTTCAACATCCTTAAAGAGATTCCATTGATCTTCTTCAGTTAATATGTGCTTAGTCCCTGCATCATCTATCATATCCAAAGATGTCAAAGATAGACTTTATTAGATACAGTCTTTTCTAAATTTGTTTCTATATTATGTATCCCCACCTTGTCCTCCATTTGCCTCAAAACCTCTACTTCACCATGAAGAGCTCCCATTGGTGATTCATGACCTAAGTCTTGTGCATCAAAGGCCTGAGTAGGTACCTCTTTTATGGAAGATGTAGAAACACCCACCTTCACAATTGTTCATCTTCCTACACCTTTGAAAAGTTTTGAGGAACCACCTCATCTTCTTGCTGCTTAGAAGGAAAAAACTCCAAGGGATCCTTAGGTGCCACCCTTCTTTTTTCCCTTTTATATCCTTGGGTGGTACCAACAGTCTTCCTCTTCTTACATGATGTAGCCTTGGCCTGCTTAACCCTCAAACTCACCCATTGGATACTCCTATCGAGCACTAGTCCAACAATCTACATTATGTCAATTATCTCATTTGCACTCCAATCTACTGGATCAAGATCCTTAGTTCCAATATTATCTGCATCATATCTAGGATCCAAAACTATCCCATCATCAGAAAATGTATCAGGAATGTCTTCTTTTATCCCAAACTCAATCATGAGTGGAACAAATATCCTTTCATAACTCTTCTTCCTAAGATCATACTCATCTTGCAAGTCCTCCCAAAAATCCTCCAATATATTGAAGTGCTTCTCAAAGACACTGAGGAGCAAAGCCCTCATCTTGTGCTTGGGGTCAGTATTTGCTGGCAGTGTACAAGCCCAACCTTAGATAAATGAATTCATCACAAACAACCTTACCTGCCTGAATGTGTAGACAACAAAATGCTCCTAGCTTCATTGGAAACTTATGGCACCCAGTCTTATGTTTGTTTCTAAACTGGAAGTTTATAGCCAAGGCTTGATAACTAAATTCCATTAAAATGATCCTATCACCACAACATCTAGGTAAAAAATGGGAATGACCATCAAAGCTTGCTATCCTTAAGTAAGTGAATGTGGGGTACTAGATAAACCAATGTCCCCACTCATTCAAAAAATCCATTGCCTCTCAGCTACTTGCCTATACCCAACATCACCATTAAGCTTGTTAATAATAACATAAAGAAAAGCATCATTAACCCTTCCATAATATTGCTTAGATGCTTGCAAGGTGAGCTAGTTATAATGCTCCCAAACCTTCTTTTGTCCTTGGGCTTCTCCCAATATACCCACTATTTGAAGTCCAGGAAAGATCCCCACTCAGGAAACTTCATAGACTACATAGGAGGTCATAAAGAAATGCTTGGTCTCTCTCACTCTTATCATCTAATTGATTGTGAATTCTATTAGACACTATCATTGACCAATCAAATTGTTGCCTCCCATCCAAAATATCTTGTATAAAAGGAAACATCCATTCCTTAAACAGTGAAGCATCCCTCTTCCCAAACACCCTAGAAAGGAACATGATTATATCTCCAATTTCTTTACTAAAATCCACCCTCTTAGGCTGGTCTAGAAGCTTGGTCAGAGAATTCTTCTCCACTATCATCCAATTCTTATTCATGTACAGTCTATTCCTCTCCTTGTTATCACTGTAAAGCTTCAAAGCCTCTACCTCATTTAGTTGTCTAGGATTCTTGGGATCAGGCATATGAAACAGGAATTTCATTGGGGGTGTGAAGTCAATAATGGCATTGTCCTTCACATCCACACACTACCTAGTAGCAGGGTTATATGCTCCAATTGCTGCAAGAATGAACTATGGGCATTGAACAGATAGAGGGAAGAGTGCAACATGTGCCAATCTAGACTAAACAATCCTTTTTGTCCTTGGTGTGACCTGCTCCTCAGTGAAAGTCTCCTCACACAATTCTTCATAGTTGAAAGGACCCAAATTGGTGTCAGTGATGTTAGTCCAATTAGAGTCAATTTTGCTAGCTGGGAGGATAGCCTCCCTATGCTTACGTCTCAAGGTATATGGGAGTTGTTCCACTTTGATCTTCTTTGGCCTAGATCCTTACCATGAAGTTTCCCCTAGCTGTCTCCTTTGAGAAGCTTCATATGATGCTCCTAAAATCTCTTAATACCTGCAACAATTCCTTGTATAAGATGAACAAAACATCTAGGTTAGTCAATCATATAATCACTGCTCCATCCTCCTAAGATAATATTTACTTGGTCAAACTATACCTTTATCGGAGGTGGAACTGTAGAAGCATCGAGGATAGAAAATGTTTGATATCATGTGGTGGGGCCGGGATCGAGACTAGGTACAGAACAAAAAGTGTATTAGGCATGACCAAAATGGGAACTAGACCAGAACATAGTCGGGGGCAGGACTGGAACGAGAACATGACCAAAAACAAAAGTTATCTTCCAAGTTCAACTTCCTCCCCGGATCCAGTTTCAACAAAGAGTAAAGTCAGTGACGTCATAATAAGGAACGAGAGTAGATCAAAGACAAAGTCAGAGGCGGGACAGAAATGGGAATCAGACTAGAAAAAAAAGTTAGATTCCAAGTTCCACTTCCTCCCCAGAACTGGTTCCAACAACGAGTAAAGTCAGTCATCATAATAAAGACTAGGAGTGGAATATATTCAACCAATGAAGAGTCTTCAAAATATGATCGTCACATGGGCCTCCAAACCCTAGGTGATATGAGCCCCAAAAGAAACTGTAAATAGCATAAATTAAACCCCCAACAACCCATCCATACATAAGTCATTAAAACCATGAACAGGTTATATTGTAAAATCCCCAAATTCGCTAGATACCCTATTTGCAAAAACTAGGTCACAATGAGAAACTAACACGAACAACTTGAAACTAACGTGATAAAACCATAATAGGGTTTCAAAATGAAATTCATTACCAAAACAAGGAAACTCCTTCAAAATCACAACCCTAGTCAAAACCAGAGCACGAAAAATGAACCCTGTCACGAAAGTGATAGCCAAATGAATGACAAAACCAAAAGAAATGACAATGACAAACAACACCAAATGGAACAGAAGGAAAAAGAAAAAAAAAGAAGCAGACAAAAAAAAGGACATAAACAAACATGAACAAAATGAACAAATTCACAGAATAAAACCTCCTACGAAAACGTTAAAATGACATAAGCGAAAGAAAAAATGGGAGAAATAAAAAAAAAGAAATCTACGTCAAAAAACCCCTTATGATTGACTAGGAATTCACAATGATTCGCTCCGCAATTCACCCCCACAATCAAATAAATTCTCTCGAGAGTTTCCTGGCTGTAATTTGCATAAAAAATTTGCATGATAATAACAATGAGGCATTTTAAGCATAATTAAACCTTTAATCATTAATTTGTGTGTGCAAATAGGCTACATTAAATGCCATAAATGTGGTTGATTGGGGATGGAGTGAACGATGTGATTAGATGGTTTAGTCAGGTCATTGGAACATCAAAAGGTAAAGCGGAGTTGGAGCTGGGTCAAAAACATGATAGAGAAACTACAAAAAGTTCCATATTTCATTTCCCACCCTAGTTCTACCTTTGACAAAAGAACCGATCGAAAACAACAAACAAAGATGGGGGCGAAGACAAAACCAAAATGGAACTTTAACAAAGTTAAAAAGTTCCATTCCATATCTAGATCTGGTCCCAACCAAAAGCAAAGACCAAGAACAAGGAAAGTAGGAGTAGAGCGAACACCGGACTTGGCTCAAACAACAAGAAAGCGAGAAAGAAAAAGAGCGAAAGCGGAGTCGGGAAGGGAAACAAAAAGGAAACTTGAAACTTCTGTATTTCATTTCCAACCCCGATTTTGATCCCATGTGAGCGAACAAACAAAAACACAAAGAAACGACCAACAAACAGGAGGATGGACCAACCCAAGTGTTAGCCAAAACAAACACCAAAACAAAAATGAAACAAGAGAGAAGGCGGAGTCAGTCAGAACCAAAAATGAACTGGAAACCTTGAAATAATTCCATGTCCAGATTTGGTTCCAAACCCGACTCTGACGGAAAAAAAGAGAGACTTAGGAGGAAAAAAAAAGAACTCCTAAGACCCAACCAGACAACCAAAGATGACCAAAACAAAAGTCAAGAAAAGGGGGACCCATTTTATTTCAACACAAAAAAATGGGGTGGTTATGCAAGGAATAGCACCAACAAAAAAAATTGCCAACCATTTAGAAATGAAAAAAAAGGGTTCTTACAGTTAAATCCCCCTCAACAACCAAGTAGCCACTATTAAAACCATGGTTCCCTTTAGTTATGGAGATCTGAAAAGAAAATTCACACCTTTACCCAATACCCTTCATAACAAAATATCCCAACTTTTACAACAACAAATGATAACCTTGCCTACCATCAAAGCACCCGATCCTGCTAAGCCTTTACCTCTAAACTTTAAATCCAATGCTTATTGCCATTATCATCAACAAAATGGACATGATATAGAATATTGTAAGCATCTTAAACATCTTGTGCAAGACATCATTGATTTCGGTCGTCTAACTATTGCAGGTGTTAATGATCAAGGTAATAAGTTTGTTGCCCCTTTGAATCAAAATTTTCAAATTTTCACTAATCCAATGCCCAAACATAATATTTCATTTGTCAAAGCTATTGAAACTACAAAGAATCATCTGATGAATGTTGATAATTAACATCTTGATCCTATCTGACAAATTACTCATGTTAATCCTATGGATGAAATGGTAGGTGCGATAGATGTTATCCCTCATAAGGGCCAACCTAAGAAATCTCTTTATATTACTTTCTCCTCTAATTAGATAATTAAAACTCTACCTGATGGTCCTCTCTACATAGCCAGGTGTATGCATGACAAGCACACTAATGGGATAATAATAGATCCTTCTTATGTAGCGAATGTGATCATCGAGGAATTTTGGGTATTACATGACTCTTATTAAGATGATTATGATAAACCAAAAGCATGGATCAAGACACACAATGTTTTTTCTTGTCCTAAGATAGGATTGATCATCCTTCCAATACAAATAGGACCAAACATTGGGTATGTGCAGGATCATCATGGAAAAAATAGGCCCTTAAATGGCAAAAAATCAAAAAAATCAAAGTTAAGAAACTTGACGTAAAACTTTAAATAAGTTATCTATATTATTTCAAAAATATGTAAGAATAGAATCTATAGAAAATTGAATGTAGTTTCTAAGCTATTAGGTTTGTTTTAAAACAAGGAAATCTATTTGGTGAAAATTTGAAATTTCAATGCAGTAGTACTTAAATTTTAGGGAAAAATAAGTAGGTGTCTTTCTGACCACCCTAAACAAAATAAAATGATAATATTTTTTTATAATATTTTAGATATAAGTACAGGACTCATGCCCCAATGTGATGCATATTTTTTTGTAATTTTTTTCCAAGTAAATAATTAGTTATGATTTTTTTATTACAACTTTTAAAAAATATAAAAAACTTATATGTCTAACCACGTTAACTTTGTCAAAAATTCATGAAATTCATTTTTTATTTTTTTAATCCTATAGTATGCAAAGCATAGAATGTGATGCATGTTTTGGATTCAAAAAATGTGATACCATTTGACAGCTAGAGATGTTTTCAAATTAGTCTATCAATTAGTACTTTAGTCATAATTTGAATAGAAAATGAATAATAATTACTTATTAAATTCAAAGTAAAGAATAATTTATATTGGTGGAAAGCTGAGAATCTCCTTTAAAAACCCTTTTCATTTCATCAATTTTGGGTAGAAAAAAAGTCGTCAGCCACATACCGATCATATTGCCACTTTTTGGCCCATCATGATCCTGCACATACCCCATTACATTTCACATTCTCCATCATCCTATAGTTAGACCAGTTTCGTTTGAGGCTAGGCCATCCATGGTTTCACTCATTGAAAGTTGTCCCTTTAGTTATACAAAAATGCTTAAATTTTCCATTTGACAATAAAATATTTAGTGTCCACCATAGTGGCTTTAACCCCTTGTCTTCCAAATGAAACTTTTCCTTAGAATCCTTTTGGCCCAAGCCCATGAAACCTATAACACCTTGACAAGATATTTTTTTTCATAGCTTACCAAAAATTTAAAGTGAAGAAAATCAAAGAATTGTCTCTCCACGAGATGTCCCCATCCACTTCCAACACTCCTATCCTAGATGAAACCATGTTGAACAACCCAAAAAAGAACCAAACAATCCAAATCAACCAACACTGGAAACCTCCACGACATCATCCAAGTGGCCAAGAGACAATGAAAGCAAATCTATCATGCCTCCATGAATAAAACAAGTTTACAAAGAAAAAGAAAAAGTGGATGACCAACCTTCCATGGTTCCTTTTGTTCCTCCCCTTAGGGAAGAAAAGAAACATATGGTTGATCAACCCACTCCTTCCCAAATGCAAATTGATAACAAAACAAAAATAAACTGAGGTGCTAGAGAGCATAGGCATAGACGTGCCCTTTCTCACAAGTTACATGAAGAAGTAAACAAAGAAAATAAAAATCCACACTTGATAGAAGCAATGCATGATGACCCTCCTCCCCAACCACAACAAAACAATCCAATACAACAACCACAATAGGAGTTACACTCTTCATTGGACATTATCATTTATTCTCCTGTTGTGATTAATCTGGATGATGATGATGAGCTTGCTAAGATTGATGAAGAAGTGCATAATGATTTGAACACATTTTTTTTTATCTTCCATGAACCTAAATGAGAAAAATATTATAAAGAGTGATGACCTTGGTGCTTCCCCTAGTTCAACACTTTCTCTTGTCCCTCGCCCTCGGTATATCATGAACATTACTAGGAGATGGATGATTTGTTAGATGGCTAGCTCGCATTTTCCTTACTAGTCTTTTACACTCTCCTTTTATTTCTTGTTCTTTTGTGTGTTTGCATGTGTGTAGTGTGATTCCTCATGATGTTCTATTTGATGTTCTCTCTCTTTGTAACATTCCTCTATTTGTACCTTCATTCTTCTCTATGTAATGCACTGCTTTCACCTTTTCTTTTTTCTTTTTCTTGTGTTTTCCTTTTGGGGATGACATAGGGCATTGAGACATTCATGTCTCTTTCATGTTGACCCAAAGGGTCTTTCTTTTTATTTTCCTTTTTACTTGTGATTTTCTTTTGGAGATGACACAATGAATAGAGACATTCATGTATCTCTCATGTTGACTTAAAAATCCTTTCTTTTTCTTTACCTTTTCTTTTGTATTTTTCTTGTGTTTTCCCTTTGGGGATGATGCATGGAATTGCGACATTCATGTCTGTTTCATGTTGACCCAA
Source organism: Sequoia sempervirens (assembly GCA_007258455.2). NCBI lineage: Eukaryota > Viridiplantae > Streptophyta > Pinopsida > Cupressales > Cupressaceae > Sequoia > Sequoia sempervirens. The sequence goes on from VDFB02000015.1 coordinate 240,586,074, forward strand.
AAGGCCTTTCTTTTTCTTTTCATTTTCTTTTGTCTTTTTCTTGTGTTTTCCTTTTGGGGACGATGCAAGGCATTGAGACATTCATGTCTCTCTCAAGTTGACCCAAAAGGATTTTTTTTCTTTGAGTTTTCTTTAGTCTTTTCTTGTGTTTTCCTTTTGGGGATGATGCAAAGCGTCAAGACACCCTATGTCTCTTCCATGTTGACTCAAAAGGTTCTTTCTTTTTATTTGTTTTCACTCTCTTGGTGTCATTCTTCTAGTTCTATGTATTTGGAGGATGATGATAGTTATGAGCTCATTAAACAATATTGCAAAAAAGAACATACTAACCACAAATACATAGATCCCTTATGTGTGTGGTGTTTTGATTTTGGGGGAAACCCTTTTCTTTTCCTATTTCCTTCCCTTCACATGATGTAGCCTTACTAAAAAACATATGACTTTCCATAGGGCTTTCCTAGTTGGCTCTCATGTCTTCTTTCTTCATTGCATTGTTCATTTGCTACTTCAAAGTAATTTCTCATAGTATAGTGTGTAGTAATTCCTTTAAGTTGGAGGCATGCATTGGCATTATCATTTTACATTTTTCCTCTTTCTTGGTTCTAAGTGCATCTTACTTACTTCATACGATGCGTTTTGTCACTTTGTGGATGACATTGGGTTTAGTGTCCTTTAGGAGCGTGATCTCTTTTAGAATATTGCATACCTATTAGTGTCTTGATGTGATACACTACATCCCCTAAGTTGTGAATCTTCTATTCTTTGATTGGTCCTCTCTTCGAGAAATTAGAAAAAATGGTCCATAAGTTAAAGACCTCAAATGAGCTAAGAAAGACTCCTTTGAACATTCTTTGCATGTTGTATTTTGCATTTTTTATATGGCCACCTTGCATAACACAACTTCCATTTCTATGGTTCCATTGTGTTTTTTCATGAGCTCCAAGCATATGAAGTTTTCTTTGTCTCATGAAGCTCAAAAATTCATTTTAGTTTTTGATGCCTTAGTAAAGTTATCAGCAGGTATAACTTTGGTATGGTTGAGGGGGAGCCCATTTAGAGGCATGACTTCCCCCATAGCCACCTGTGTGTGTGTGTGTGAGTACATACCAGCCATGAGCATATGTTTCTCACCTTTTAGGCCTTCTCACCTAGCGCACAACCATGAGTTCTGTCGCCTCAAAGTGAGTATGTGTTTTCTAGACAAAAATCCTAGATTTGATCCACATCGTGTTGAACAAATAGTAGAAGCTTGATCTTATTCTTTCATTCTTTCCTTCTCCTTTTTATCTCTTTCATCTTTGGCATTGTGTGCTTGTGCCTTGTCATTAGTCTTGATATAATGTGTATTCCCTTTGCACTTATGATAGTTTTTCATGAGACCTTGGTCCTGGGGGTTGATCATCCCTCTTGATCATTGTTGTCCCATCTTGCTAGAATTGGCTCATGGGAACCCATCCTAAATATGCATTGGTCTACTTTAGTGTGAGTTTGAAGTAGGTCCATCCTCTCACTAAAGTAGGGGCTAAATGTCGACACTGAAAAAGTAACCTTTTTTTTTAATATCTCATTTGGATCCTCCTTGTGACCTTGGCTTGATTGTGTCTTGTTTTAGTGTTGTAATGTGGATAACACATTCACATTGGTTCTTGACCCCTAACAAATTAAAAGAATTCATGTAGTACCTTACTTAAGTGTTGTAAAGTGTTGTAACACACTTTCACATTTTTTGAGGGTATTTTTAATATAATTCACATAAATAACCTCTTTTTATTACTTAAAAGGCCTTATTTCAAAGTGTTGTAAAGTGTTGTAAAAAAAATTCATGCTTTTCTAGGCTTTTCATCAATAATTTGATGATTTCTTATGTTTAAATGGCCCCATTATACACTTACAAGCCTTAAGTGTATTTTTTAGAATAATATCATTAAGCATCATTTAATACACTTTAATTTCTAACGCTTACATAAAAGGCCTAATTTGGACCAATTCCCTGGGACTAGGGGAAAATTACTCCCGTTTGGCTCAAAAATCAAAATTATTTCAAAATTTGAGTGGGAATTATTCTCTAAGACTTGATGTCAGCTTGCGATATGGTATTTTCAATTTTTTTTGCATAATAATGTATAAATATAGAATTTTTCCTCTCATTTCATACTCCTTAATCTCCAAAAATTTCCTAATTTTCTAATCAAGTAATCAAGTGATTTTGCATTCAAGCACTTTGGAGCCATTACTTGCATATCTTCAGATTTACACTTCAATGGTTTGGTGAGTTGTAGCATTGTATGTTTTTCATTCATCATTCTCTTTTCATTTCATTTCATTTCATTTTCAAAGGTTTAATTACCAAACTGGGGTTTGACCAAGACAAATCCCTATTCACTAGCCCTTAACACTTTTTCCCATCTTTTCATGTGTTTTGCAGGTCTTGTGTGCATATTTTTCAAAGAGAAGGGTGTGAAAACTTGTCAAAAAATTATCAAAGTCATTCAATGTTGTCAAAGCCCTAATAGAAGCATGGAGAACACCTACAGACCAGCTTCTGTAGTTTCGAATGCAAAAACTTGTCAAGAGCAGAATTGTAAACTGGGAGCTACAAACTCCACCTTTGAATTTCTAGAAATATATAAGTGGAATAAGTCACCATTATTGGCATATTATTTCCATTTCCAGGCCTAAAAGAAGGGATTTTGCAATTCTAAGTACCTTTTTTTTAAAACCTATTTCAACAAAATTTCCCCAAAATAGGTTTAAGTCGTCCAGCTTGGCATAAGTGTCCTAGTGGGATTCAATAGTGATTTATGTCAGATTCTAAAGCTCCTCTTGATCACTTTCAAATTTCCAAGTGAGGGACTCCTATAATGATCTCCTAACTAATCCTTTACAACCTTAATTAGAGACTGGACATCTAACCTGAATAATTATTCAATCATCATGAAGTTGCATTTAACTTGTTAACCCAGGGATGTGAAGTTGAAATACGTCAAAATTGTATGTGCACTAGGGGCTCAAGTAGTCATTGTATCCTACAACTAAGATACAAAATATGGAAAGTAAATTTTTGAAAGGAAATAAAGCAAATGTTGAACATCAACCAACAACTTGAAATACAAAGAAAGAATAAAGATATGGGTGAATAGAAAGGAAACTGCTATGTCTACTTTGGCTATAGGAACATACATAGAATAGACTTCTAGTGGTTGCAAGAATAGTTAATGCTAGATTTTGAACTACGTATGTAACAAGAAACAATAACTAAACTGATTACTCTAAAGAATGGATTACTCACCAAGTGGGACCCCTTGGATGAGTATCCCCTAAGACTAATACAATACAAAATGTTTAAACTCAAACTATCATCTTATTCATTGAAAAATGTGTAAGCAGAGTAGAAGCATGGTAGTATTGAAAAAAATGGAGTATGCTTAATACACCATCAATATCATTTTAACAACAACAATCAAGAACTAAGAACTCTTCAACAAGAAGATTCAAATCCTTATTTATTCTACCAGCTAATGGGGTAGTCAACTCCCACTAACTGAGAGGATTCCATTTAGGGAAATTGAGGAAAAGAGTGGCAAAGTGATTACATTTGCAGGGAATCTAGTCATACATGCATACTAAAACATGGACTCAGGGCAACAGTAACACCCGTGATTGCTCAATGCCATAAATACAAGGTGGTTAAAATTGACTATCATGGGGAATCTGTTGTCATTGTCCTTTAGTTGACTCCTTTGAATAATTCCCATGCATGACCATCTGGTGGTTTCCATTCTCAACATAGAATCCATAAATTGTGTCTTGCATAAGAGTGTTAGTATGCATAATAATTGCACATCTACAATCACCTTAAAGAAAAAATTTCAACCATTTGCAAAATCAATATAGATAATCCACATAATATGCCAATGTCATTAAAACTTCACAGAGTTAGGATTAAACCTAATGTCAATGGTTTGAGAGAAATATCATGCAAATATTAACATTTAACTTCTAAAGTTCATGACACTACCAGCAAATAGACTATAGATTCTACCCAAAATTTGACCAAAAACTAGGCTCATCATTCCCCCCAACCTAACGTCTTGTTGGTCCTTCAATAGTGGAAGGGTTGTTCTATTTTTTGGTCAAATCTCTAAAGTTTGCAACTGCTAGTTGGCCAACATTTGTCTCAGTGAAGTGTGAGTTTGTATCCAAATAAAATCCTCGCAATCTTTCAAATTTGTTCCATCTTTGACTTTTTGTAGCAATATCATATTGGTAGAATATGTAGTTTGGTATTGGGCACATGAGAATGGGTGGTTGGAATGTCAGGGGAAGCCAAAATCTCCCCTTTGTTCTACCAATCTAGATATACCTATCAATTCGCTTCAATGTTGTAGCATAATTGTGAATAGAGTGGAGCTCAGCTTGTTTTAACTCATTGTTAAACTATTCCATCATTAGGCTAGGTATCATCTTACAAGCTCCTCTTTTGCTATTACTTTTCCCTCATATTCAATATAGACATATTCAATCAAGGGCATGATTCTGTCAACATAGCTTGGTCTAAGAAGTATCATGAGCAATTCTCTACGAATATCCCTTGCGTTTCTTGACTCAGCCTTGATGGATAAGGGTATGTTAGATTCCATTTTATTATGAGCATTATTCTGTACACCCCAATGAATCTCTTTTGGTACCCAAGACATAAATTCTCTTAGGTAAATATCTGCAACATATAGCAACGGGTTCCAATCATGATCCCACATGACAACATAATTGTCCAAATAAAATTCCCATAACAAATTTTTCATCTCAAGGGAAGAAATCCTATAGGAATTGAAGAATTTAGGAGGATTTTCAATGGAGGGATTTAAATCTGAAACTTTTTTTGACAATTTGAAAGAGATATTTCTCTTTCAAGTGTAGGGAATAAACCCTTGGAGGAGCTCTACATTCTAGAATTTGTGGCACCATGGTCACAATGTCATCTACTTCTTCTTCAAAGTAGCAATCTCCTCATTTTTCTCCTCAATAACCTCATCCTTCTCTTGAATTTCCTTTTTAGTCTTTTCCTCTCCTATTTCCATTCTTCTTCCTTCCTTTCTATTTCTTTCCATAAATTTAAAATTGATGCATGAACCGTAAAATCAGGAGGGTTATGAATTTCTACTAGTGTTTTTGTTGATGGCTACTCCCCATATGGTACTATCTACATGAACTTGGGTTGTCCAATTCTCTATAGGTATAGGGGTACTATTTCTTTTCCCCCTTCTTGTTGCACGACCTCGTATTCTTGTTCTTGGTTTTTCTTTGTCTCTTGTTGTGCTCCTTGTTGTGGCTACAGGAACTCTTGCTCTTGTTCTTGGTTTTGTTGTAGGAAACCCTAATAATCTTCAAACTCCTCTGTGATATTAGTAAGATCTTCCAGTGTTATTTTTGTTGCTCTCTCAAATATATCCTCTTCTTTTTCTTCAAGATTCTCTTCTTCCATTGGAGCTTCAATGTCCCCATATGGTGTCTAACCATGCCCAATGTTTTCCTATGAAGGCATACAAAAATCCAACCCAGTCGGTTTTGATTTCCTAGGGGTGCTCTTACGTTTTCCTTTGGCTATAGGATGAATAGGGTCATCCTTTCTCTTCCTATCACTCGACACCTCTTTCTCCATAGGCTGTGTTTGGGCTTTTTCTTTTTCTTTTCTTGTTTCAGCGTCTTTCCTCCATGCCCTAGTTCTTGTTAGGGTTTATAGGGGGACATCATCATTAGAATCAGATGAAGAGATCACTGTTTCTAAATGCTCTATTTTAGAGGAACTAATGTTTATGGATTCTTATGCTGCTATAGGAGGATTCATACTAGAACTAGCACCAAAAGTTGAAGCACTAGGAGTGGCTTCAGCTATGTTTAATCTTTTGCTAACCCTATGGGGTTGGGGTAAATATCTAGGTTGTAGTTCCTCAGGTCTAAATTGATCAACATTTAAAAATTCTTCCTAGGACATCTCAGATACACTATACAAAGATTTCTTAAGCAATAATTTTATCAAGCAATGGTAGGAGACAGATTTGTCCCTACCTTTTTTATGTTTTGGTGATTGTGATGGAGAGAAGACTGTATAGAACATTGGGCATGTGCATCCTCTTTTCGTGCCTCATGTGGCTCAAGAGCTTGAAATGTACTGAATGTAGCTTTGACAAATTTCCTTCATAGGTGATATACCTTATAATGTAGACAACTTCCTACTTCCATGGTTTAGGTAGAGACATTCTTTTTACACCCTGATTGTCAATGCTAATTGGCAGGTCACAATGTACTATAAAGTATGCTCTTACCAACCTGGTGTCCCTAGAGGCAGGGTAATGCTTTCCCTCAGTAGGTAACCCTGAAACATCTACAATTCTATCCTTGGTTGCCACCACTTCTAACCCTTTTATTGTGGCTTTTCCTTTTGAGGATGTTTGTGTAAATTCAAGTGCAATTCCCTCGTCAAATCCATCTAGCTTCATGAAATAATCAAACCATCCACAGTAATGGAATTCTGCCAAGAATTGTGCATCTTGCATCAAACATCATGAATTGAGGGCTCATTCCAAATTAAGCCACCTCCCATTGTCTGAAATCACTGTCACTCTACAAAATTTCTTTCCTCTAAAATTCTTGTCTGAAATTCAACACCTTTCTACTAAATTTACACTACTAATGTCAATTGAATTTCCCCTTTTTTCTCTATTTTCACCATTTACTACTTACAACTCAAGACTACGATAGGGAAATTAAGGAATTAAGGCGAGAAAAAAGGGTGATAAATGAAAGCATAATTGATGGCTCAGTTAACATCACTTCACACATGCGAGCTATATTTTCAAGTCATCTTATTTAAATTTTCTAACATGACCAAATTATGATTTGACACATGGGTAGTATATTCGCATTTTTTTATTTTCGCCCCAACTTGAATTTGGACATGTGTCCACACATGTGAGAAGGGAGCGATGAATTGACAAGAAGTACTAACATATTATGTAATTACCTGTAGTAACCCATGATTAAATAAATACACTTAAAAGGAAATTAAGAGATGAGAATTATTGCATACATACTTGAGCGTATGAAAGATGCATTGCAAAGATAGGGGAGTGAAAATACCATTTTTCCTTTTTTAGAAATATTTGAGAAATTAATGAAGGTGAAGTGAAGTAAAGTGAGGTGGAATGAAAAGATGGAAGAGAGAAATGTGATACAGATGGATGGATGTGCGGGTGGTTAAAGAAATTGATTTCCACTATAGTGGGAATATTTATTATGAGATGTATCTTAATTTATTCAAAAGGTGGGATGCTAGGTCCACCACTTTTGGTTACAAGAAGCTTGTATGTTGAATGTTGGGTGAATTGCTACAGGAACTCTTTCTCAATTATTGTAGAGTCGACTTGGATTCCTTTGTGAGAAATGTAGTCTTTACTATTCAAGGATAGGTTTTGGTCTTCACACCTTTGTAGGACCTTCTTGATATTCTCAAATGCTTCATTAAAATCAGCACCATAGGTGATAAAGTCATCCATATAGATCTTCATGCAATCAAGCAAGATATCTAAAAATATGCTAATGACTACTCTTTAGGAAGTTGTAGGTGCATTGCATAGGCCAAAAGGAAGTATCAAATAAGCATAGGTTCCCCATAGGTAGGTGAAGGTCATCTTCTCCTAGTCCTCAGGTGTAATTGGAATTCAGTTGTAGCCACTAGATTCATCTAGGAAAGAAAAGTACTATTTTCCTGCAAGTGAGTCCAAAACTTAATTTATAAAAGGCAAGGGGAAATGGTCTTTCTTAGTGGTAGCATTAAGTTTTCTATAATCAACACAAACTCGCCCATTTCCTCCCTTCTTTGGCACAATTAATAATAGAGACACCCATTGGCAGTCTGAAATAGGATAGATTAATAATTTCTACAGCTCTATTTTAACAATTTGTCTCAATGCGGGTTTGATTCTTCATTGAGGTTTCCTTATTGGTTGACAATCTTCTCTGATGTAGATCCTAGGAGTACAGAGCTTAGGATCTAGTCCCTTCATATTATGAGAGCCCCATGCAAATGGATGTTTATGAGACTTCAGTAAGTCTACCAATTGAAATTGTTGTTCTTCACTTAACTTGTAGTTAATATTAAAATATCTTCCTTGTACTGGAATAGTCAATCCTATCATAGATGCTTTATTAACACATGGTACCTTGAGTTCATATGGCAGCATGGTATGGAACATGCCTATTGTTGTAGGAAGTTTCTCTACAGACATAGTGGTTGTAGGAAGAATGGCTATAGGAAGTTCGTTTGCAAGCAGAGTGGCTATAGGAAGAGTGGTTGTAGGAAGAGCACGCACAAGTGTCCTGACCAATATAGAAGATGATGCTTCTTCCACTTCATAATGGTTCTAAATTATACTAGATGACACTTCATCTTCGTCTTGAAGCTACAATAAAGAGATTTTAACTAACATCATGAACTACACCACTGAGTTAATTTCCTCGACTTCTTCACCAGCACGTGGCCATATAGAATCCTTTTCATCATGGGTCAGCTGAGTAGGAGGATAAAGAAAAAAAAATAGTATTCCTACCATCAAAAATTGTCATATCACCTAACCAACACCCAATATAATCATTTGTTTTTGCTACAAGTGGCCTTTCAAGAATGATAGGATATCCTCCTAGGGTGGCCTTAGTATTTTGAGGTTTAATTAGCTGGACAGGATCATTCAAAGGTTCCTCTTCCAAAGGTAGCTCAGTGATGATGGGTGTGGAAGGAGTTGGGAAAGTGGTTCCTAAACGCAAATGGATGTCACTATCATTCACAACATGTACAGGGAATTGATTTGGATTCACAGAGTATGTAAGGTGCTATTGTGGTTTGTTATTTGGATTGATTGTGGGTTGAGTTGGTAGCTGAGTAGGTTTGGGTGCATTGGAGATTTAATTAGTAGGTGGAGGTGTTACAATAGGTTGTTGGGGTTGAGAAGATAATTGCATGCAATTAGTTGTTTGGGTTGGACCAAAAAAAGATAGTGGATTTGGTGGCATACCTTGTCTTGGAGCCCCTAGCTTCCTTTGTGTAGAAAGGTAGACTTGTCATTCCTCAGTCTGAATTGGTTTGAACTTAGGTGGAATCTTTCTTTTATTGTTAGCCACCATCTTTCATTTTTGGTCCTTCTTTTATCTGTAATGAGGGGACTATTTTTTCAACATCATCTCTACCTCCTCTTGTTTTTATTTGGCCTAAAGTGTATACAACTAAGTAGCTAGATTGTTTGTAATATTCTTCTTGAAGTCTACCAAGAAATTAGTGATCTCCATCCTTGAAACTCCACTAGTAGATGACTTACCCATAGAAGTCTGGTAAGCTCTCCCTTCCTTTGAAGCTACTCTGGAATAGTTCTGACATATTTTCTTGATATCCTCCCAAGGAACTTGGGAGATATCTCCTCTTGCCATTAGGTCCAAAGTATTAGTGCAACTCTCATTGACTCCTATCAAAAAAATTATCTTTTTTTATTCCTCATTGAGTGTATGATGTGGAGATTTTTGTATGCAAAATAGAAACCTTGAAATGTAATCTTCCAAGCTCTTATCTTCCTTCTATTGCATTCTAAAGATATCACCTTCTCTTGTATCACTACCCCTACAACATTCCTTGTATTTTTCAAGGAACTTTGTCTTCATATCCACCCAAGTCTCCATAGCAAGTCTCTCCATAGATTCATAAACCATCTTAGTTCAACTTATTTTAAAGTGGTAGGAAATAGCTCAAGTCTAGGAGCATCGGTGGTATAGTCATAACTTTCGTAGAATTTCAAACTTAAACAAGAAGGTATCACCCATGTATTCTTGATGAATTCCCAAGGAAAAGGGGTTATCAATCTAGTTTTGGTCTTCATTGGAGGTTTTAGAACTAGTTCAATCAGGATATGCGTCAGCAAAGGGAAATGGTTCCTCTTCTTCTTCGTTTTTGAGCAGATTTGGAAGCTCAACTAGTTGAAATGGATCAGGATCATTAAGAAGAAAGCATGCAGTGTCAACTCAGCATCAGCTAACTCACACAGAGAACAAAAAAAAAGAATAGCAGATCATTACTCATATAAGCAAGGGGTATTCTAAGAACAACTCAAGAGAAAATCTATAGTAGAGAAACTATCAATGACTCCAAAGAACTTCCTAGCTTGACACCATCCCCAACAACGGTTCCAAAAATGTTGGCCTCCTTTAATGATCTCATAACTAATCCTTTACAGTCTTGATTCAGTGATTGGAGATATAACCTAAATAGTTATTCAATCATCATGAAGGTGCATTTAACTTGTCAACCCAAGGACGTGAAGTTGAAATGGGTCAGCACTATATGCGCACTAGGGGCTCAAATAGTCATTGCATCCTACAACTAAGAAACACAATACTGAAAGTAAATTGCTGAAAGGAAATAAAGAAGATATTGAACATCAACCAAAACCTTGAAATGTAGAGCAAGAATAAAGATTTGGGAGAACAGAAAAGAAACTACTCTATCTACTTTGGTTGCAGGAACAGACACAAAATAGAGTTCTAGTGGTTGTAGGAACAGTCGATGCCAGATTTCAAACTAAGTATATAATAAGAAATAATAACTAAAGTAATTACTCTAAAAAATGGAGTACTCACCAAAGGGCCCCCCCTAGATGAGTATCCCCTAAGACTAATACAAACTCAAATACTTAAATTTAGACAATCATCTCATTCATTGAAAAATGTGTAAGTAGAGTAGCAGAAGGGTTGTATTGAAAAAAATGGAGTATGCTTAATACATCATCAATATTATTTTAACAACAACAATCAAGAACTAAGAAATCTCCAAGAAGAAGATTCAAATCCCTATTTATTCTACCAGCTAACAGGGAAGTCAACTCCCACTAACTGAGAGGACACCATTTAAGGAAAATGAGGAAAAGAGTGGCAGATTAGTTACGTTTACAGGTGAAGTGGAAGCACATGGTGATCCATCTTTCCAAGATTCCAAAGCTCCAAATACACAAAATATCTAAAGGTTGAACGTACAAATGAGTTGGAAGTGCACCCTTCTCACCTATTTAAGCCTAAAAATTAGGGTTTTTTGCCCTAATTTGAGCAAGATGCTATGGTTTTGACCTGTTTTACCTATTTCCACCCTACGTAGCCTATTTTGAGCCCTTTTTTGTGTTTCTGATGCCATTTTTGGCATCTTGGGGCATCTTTTCACGCTTGAACCTATATTTTACCTTTGAAGAGATATCAACCCAAAATACAAATTTTTTATCTGGTCTCACAAGGGGGCAAAGAACCAACTTATTCCTTTAGATAGGGAAATAGAGGGGGATCTATAAAATCAGATTTTTTTAATTCTTGACCTCAACAATAAATTTAATCCAAAGAGCATCAATCTTTTAACCAACATAATAGGTACATTTCTTTAAAGAGGGGAAAAATATACACTTAAAAATGTTTTGAATGATAACACACACTTGAATCTAATATACTAAGAACATTTCATCCTAAGATCCATCCTCTTTTTTCTTAATTGATTAAATTATCCTAGCTATTTAATTAATCACATCAGTTTCATCTATTAATCTAATTGACCTAATTTGGTTAATTCACCCCCTTTCATGCTAACCTTTCATCTTGTTAAATTGGATAAATCAAATTATTCAATTTAATCCCTAAGTCCTCTTATTTAATTAAATAACCCTAAGTTATTTAATTAATTATCATATCACTTCCCCCTTTTTTCATCAAATCATTTATTTAATGGATATCATATAATTCCCCTAGTATGCATAATTGAAACTTTATTTAATTGTCAAATTACTAATTAAATATAATTCTACCACTTGCAAGGGAATACATCTATGGAATATTCCTCCTTTGCATATTCCTCCAAAAGGAATATTCTCATAGAATATTCCTTCCCCTTTGCACATTAAAATTTGGTTTTAATTGACTAAATGCTAACTTTCCTCCTCCATGAGAATATTCTCCAAATTTAAATATTCTCTATTTTGCACTCATTTGGAAAAGGGAATATTCCTTTTTGAAACAAACTTTGAATAAACTTCTTGAGAAAGTTTTGAAAGTGTGTTTCTTTGGATGAATGTAAGCCCTTTATTAAATATCATCTTGTATCCCCAAACCTTGTTAGGAATCCATGATATATGCCTCCATTTTCCTTCCATCCTAACAATTGATTGATTCTTTTAATCTTGACAATTAGTTTATTTTTGCCTATTCTATAAATAGACCTTACATCTATTGAATAGGGATACATCTTTTAATAGTAAACTTATGGTGTTAAAATAACTCTCATTTTCATCCACATTTAGCATATATTTAGCTTTTTTTAGTTTAAATGTTGCACTATTAGCTTAGAGCATCCATTAATGGCTTTCATGGTAACTTAGGTGCATCCATTTAGCATTTTTTTTTAAATAGGGTTTTAATATTTCTAATATTTTATAAATTTAGAGTAGCTTTTCATACACTCACATCGATCATTTTATCTTTTACCATGTTAATCTAGATTTCATCATGCTTTCATTCATCTTTTTCATTAGTTTCAATCGATTTTAATCAATAAAATTGATTGGAAAGGCTCATATTATTAAAGGGATTGGGAAATGGTTGATATTCCACATCAATGTAACACCACTCCCCCAATAGGATAAGTTTCAATGGCTTAGAATAGATGTTTTTGAAGCTTTCATATTTTATAATGTTAGTTTTAATGGCCTCTTCAGTTTTATTTAAATTGAATGATCTTATTGGGATTGATGATTAGTGGCTTAAATATACTTTGAATCCTTATGGATCAAGTTTAGATAACCTATACTACATCATTGGTCATAGTATGTTCCAAAAAATTTCATAAGATTGGTTTAAAATTAATTCAACTCTCTGATTCACTTAGTTTATAATCTACAAATGTTCTAGAATCCTAACACAAATTTTGGTGATTTTGGTTCGTATTTTAGTATTTTAATTATGGAATAGTTTGGATGTTTGTGGAAAGCTTGGAAAGATAAAAAATTTCATAAGTTCTCATAAAGTAATGCAAGTACTTGTTCTAAAATTTTTTTAGTGAGGTCTTAAACTTTCTAACTCATTCAAAGAGATAATGGCTTCAATAAGAAATTTAATTAATAAAATAGGGATTTATGTTCCCATACTTTAGAGTTTTCTTATTCAAATAAAAATTATATTCCTACAATTTTCTACTCATCCCTATTTTTTTACCACTATTCATTCTATTTTGATGTTTAGAGGTAGGTGTCTATATTTTGAGGTTTTTTTAATCTATTTTAGGTGTTAAATTCAAAACTACTTAAGGGTTCATATTGTACACTATTGTCTCATTCCTTTTATCCCTCATCTTATTATCTACCTAATTTTAAGTAATCATAATTACAAAAAATATCCTTTATATTTCTATGTATTTGTGCTTCCTTGAAATCCTAGCTCATTGTCTTTCATTAATTTCAAATCCTCCCAAAATTAAATTCAAATACCAAGGTTGTGAGCATCCCATAATCCTTCATAATTTGTTGGTTATAGTAGAGGATAAGTACCTTTGACTTAAATTGATATGAATTATTATAGGACAGAATGTGTGGAGACTCTAGGTAAACCATCAATGAATTAAATTTTATGTTTTATGGCTCATGTTGGTTGATTTTGAGTATCTTTTAAATGTATATTTTATATTAGCATCCATCAAGAATTACAAGCTAGACACTAGGTAAATGAAACCTATTTATGATAGAGTGCTAATCAAATTGGTGGATCAAAAATTAGTCTTCTTAGGTTTCCTCCAAGAGAGGTCTTTCTTGATGTAATTTTTTATTTGTGTAACCATTATTTTGAAGAAATAAGGGATGTTTGTTTAAAAAAAATCACTAAAATATTGTTCAGAGTTACCTAAAAAATGAAAATATTAGATTTCCAAAGGCTTTTGTTGAAATAATTTTGAGGAGGAAGTATTCGAAATAATCACTCTTTTAAACAAGGTTTTTGATAGTAAATACATTGGTGTTTCTAGATTTTTGATGTGAAAATTTATTCTCTTAATTTTTTATGAGTCATATTATTTTGATTTGGGGAGACAAATTAGTGATCATTTGCATGATCAATTCATCACTTTTAAAAAAATCACATTTTTATATTTCCTACCTATTTTATGCTATCACTAGTATGGAGTGTCCTAGTCTATTCTTAGATTCAACAAGACATTAGAAATAACGATTTGATGAGATTTAATGATTATTTTAGCATGTTGACTATGAGAGAACCTGAATGATATATTATACTAAATTTTTTACCTAAATATTTTTAGTTAATCAACCAATATGGTAGTATTTCCATTTAAATTTTGGATTTTACATATCTCAAGTTGGTTGGATTTTACAGTGCTCCATATAAATTTCCCACATGTATTTAATTGATTATTTTATCTTCATTGAAATATGTACATAAATAATAGTATACTTAATTCAAAATGTAGAGATAAAAAAAAATAGTGTATCCATTTCCTGTAAGTCTTGTGTATTACACTTGTAAGCCCTTTTTAGATGGACAAAATATAGAAATATTGGTGGAAAAAATAGAAATACATTATTATACAATCAAAATACTCTTCAAAAGTAAGAACTAAGTCTAGATAATTTAAATTTTACATATAATAATATACCCCATGTTGAAGATTTAGAGGAGGATTGTTTAGATAAATTGAGAGTAATAAAAAGTGGCTAAATGTGAATAACTATGACGCAAGTCCAAATTAATAATTTATAATTGAATATAGCTGATATATAATATGAAAGTTCTAATTTAGTGGATCCCATTATGACCTCTATTATTCATATTGGTGGATACCACTTTCACTTTTCACTTCAATCTATTGTGCTTCAATGGAAATAATTGACATTATAGAGAGAATTTAGCATGTGTTCTTGGAAATGAAAATGTTTATTAGGTCCAAATTTTCTAAAAATAATGCCATTATACCACATTATAAGGACAATACAACAAGGAGAAAAAATTTAGCTTCTTCTTCCTTTTGGCCTACCTATTACATATTTTACAAGGTCAAAATTAATTACATTAAGAGATTATGATCATTAGGATCCTAAGAAAAAAAATGATTTTTAGAAACTATGTGAGGAAGAATGTCCAATTTCAAGAAAAAAATTATAGGTTAGACGAGATCCACCTCAAAATTATGAGGGTATTTATTATGATTATTTGGGTATGTGCAGGATCATCATGGAAAAAATGGGCCCTTAAGTGGCAAAAAATTCAGAAAAATTAGAGTTAGGCAACTTGACGTAAAGATTCAAATAAGTTATCTATATTATTTCAAAAATATGTAAGAATATAATCTGTAGAAAATTGAATTTAGTTTCTAAACTACTAGGTTTGTTTTAAAAAACAAAATCTATTTGGTGAAAATTTAAAATTTCAATGCAGTGGTACTTAAATTTTAGGGAAAAAAATAAGAAGTAGGTGTCTGTCTGACCACCCTGACCACAATAAAATTATAATATTTTTTTTATAATATTTTAGATATAATTAGAGGACTCATGCCCTGATGTGATGCATTTTTTTTATAATTTTTTTCCAAGTAAATAATTAATTATGATTTTTTGATTACAACTTTTTAAAAAATATAAAAATTGGTATATCTGACCACCTTAACTGGGTCAAAACTTCATGAAATTAAAATTTTCTTTTTTTAATCCTATAGTATGCAAAGCATAGAATTTGACACATGTTTTGGATTCAAAAAATGTGATACCGTTTGAAAGCTATATATATTTTTCAATCAGCCTATCAATCAGGACTTTAGTCATAATTTGAATAGAAAATGAATAATAATTACTTATTAAATTCAAAGTAAAGAATAATTTTTATTGGTGGAAATATGAGAATATCCTTTAAAAACCCTTTTTGTTTCATCAATTTTGGGTAAAAAAAAAGTTGTTAGCCACATGCCCATTATATTTCCACTTTTTGGCCCAGCATGATCCTACACATACCCATTTTCAAGAATAGAAATAGGTAGTTCATATTCCTTCATCCCCACCTTGTTCTCCTTTATATAATTCATGTATACCATACACATCTCCTCCTCATGCTCTAACTAATATTCCTTCACCTCTTACACATCCACCACTAGTGATCACCAACACTAATTTAATCTCAAAAATTACTTTTCCTATAATATTAAAAACTGAAGTATTATCATCTCCTTCTTGTTTCCTACAAGATATTGTAATGAAGAAAAATAATCATGTGCAAGTAGCCAATCTATATTTTGGTGTAGTTTTAAGATTTTAAGGGTTAATCCTAAACCAATGAAGGTTGTCACAATTTTTTTTCGTAGAGTGGACTCTTGTATACATAAATTAATTAAGATTGTTGAACCTACGGTGGAGAAAACCCAAGAGAATATTATAGAAACTAATTTTAATATCACTACATTTGATTTGGGTCTATCTAATAATGTGCAAGATACTTATAATTCTTAAATAACAGTTTAAAAATTAATTAATAAAGATGAGAAAGAAAGAAAAGATGGATGATGAGGTAAATATTTTTAACTACTTATATTAAATCCATCATTGATACTTCTACATTACAAATAATTGTTCTACTATCAAATTTATTGCATGAGCCTCTAAGCCTCTAAATATAAAAATCTCATAAATTATCGAGAAGATTTGTAAGTATCAAGCTTATTGAAGAGTAATGGATGTAATGGTGGAAAAAAATACTCTTAATACTCGAATTTATACTAATGAAGTTATAAAGTTGTATGAAAATATTCAAAATAAAAAGAAAATAATTTATACTGATACCAATTTGCAAGAAAGTAGGATTGAAAGTGTATTTTTTTATAGAAATAAGTCAAAGAGATGATAAAAATAGACACAAATAATCTTATTATTGATCAATATCTTAGTAAATCTATATAAAATGAACCTCTAAATGCCTAGAAAGTATTTGTAGTGTAGAAAATTATATGCTCTTTGATAGAAAACTAGGTCTAGTGAAGACTCCCCAACCACCACAAAATGATTAGACTTAAACAAGGAACCAACCCCTTCAACACTATTCACTCAACTTTTCTTGAACACACAACAAGAGGCTTGTAGCCCTCAAAAACTAACTTTTCTCAATGTATTTTAGAGAAGGCCATACAAAGAACCATCAAAAATCAACTAAGACTCACCATAGGGTCTCTTAGAACATTCCAAAAGAATTCAAGAGGTTTCCTTAATACAATATTGAAAAACAATAGACTGCCCTACCTTTTAGGCCACCAAATATCCCTCTTTTACAAAGAAGGTACCTCCTAGACACTTAGTTTTCACCAAATATCAATTGTCAGTCTCCAATTTTGTCACAAAAAAACCAATTCCACCAACATTCCTTTATACCATGACCTCTAAGATGTTGAACCACAAAACCCTCAATTTACTTGCAAAAGACAAGGGTTTATTCAAACTGATAATGTAGCTGGGCTAATCTAACTCAAAAAATGCATCCAACACTTTATAAATACCCTAAAAAACTCAAGAAACCATTACATATATGGTTCCTTCCACATTTTATCAAAACCCTTCTTCAACACCCTTTTTTCACTTGAAAACCTACACTATTATGCCCTAGGGCATCACCCCACAACCATCAAATTTCTTCCTTTTCCTTCTAAACCATATGCACACCAAATATATCATGTCAAAATTCATTCCACCAATACATGGGCCATGATAGTAGGTGGAATGACTAAAACATCAATTGAACCCCAAAATAGAGCACTCACTAGCCTTTTATAGGTAGTTTCAAAAAATTATAGAAATATCCCACAAATCTTAATGTTAGACCCTCAAAATTGATTCAAATAAGATATATTTCATGTCCCCACAAAACAAAAATAGGTTCAAAGTATTTACAGCTTGTACGGGTCAATACAACTCCAAAAAAGTGTAAAATAACAATGAAATTACGAAAAACTTGTATTTGATAGGAATGTTTTAATACAAACTTCAACCAAGAATTATCGAGCCTTTCAGAGGCTTTATAAACTTGTTCCATTAAAATTTCAAATACCTAACACCTATAACTAACTTTTGAAACTCCTATGACCTTTCAACTTCCTAGAAGTTGCATTTTTGCAGTTTTACTTATGACAACATTTACATTTTTTTTGTAACTTTTTCCCATTTGACACAAATGACTCACAAATTGCCTAATTACATATTAAATGGTATAATTAGACCTTATTTAGTATAAATATACCTTATCTAATGCCAAAATACCATAACACCTATACTTGACATATTGACCTACAATTGTAATCTTTATTTGCTTGGTGCACCTACACCATACAACCCTTCTGAAAAAGAACTCATGTCACATGAGTTGTCTTGCACTAGTTCCTCCAAGATTTACACATATCATGTAGTCTAAAAATCTTCCCCACTAGTTCAAACACTGAAATCTTGCACCATACCTTGCATTCTTGACCTTTACTTTACTCAAGGATTTGACTCCACTTTTGCAATCAGACCTGATGGTCTTCTACCAGTCCCTTTATCAAATCCAATTGATTCTTCTTCCTTCATTCCTAATAAAAAACTCTCACCAACAATTCTTTGGATTTTCTTCCCCTTTATCTCATCTTCATGCTTGCATTTTCCCTTAACTCTTTGTGCACTTTATCCCTTTACCACTGTCATTAGACCTTCTATCTTATTAGTACCAAGTACCTCTATACTACCATTTTTATAACCTTTTGTACGTATAGATCCTAATTTTCCTTTCACCTTGCTTCCAATCAATGGAATTTTTTTTTTTCCTAGGTATCAAAACATTATCAACCCAATTCATTGTCAACTTACCCTTCAACCCTGAATCAACCTTCTCACTTATTGTCCCAGCATCCTCAAGCTTTGAACTGACTATAGCACCCAAATTTTTGTCTTCTTTCACAACCTCTACAAGTTCTTTCTTCCCACACATGATTACCTCAGCCTCTTTACCCTTACCTTTGTCTTCTTCCACAAGTGGAGTCAAAGTAAATGTGCATCCATTTTTCTCTATGGTGTAATTATTTTATCTCCCATCATATAATGCATGCCTATCAAACTACTAGAGCCTACCTTGGAGTAAGTGGCAATATTCCATGGGAAAAATATCACAAACTACCTTGTCTTTATAGCCACCATTTTTAAATTCTACAAAAACTTATTCATTGACCAAAAGAGATTTCCCATTACTAAACCAAGACACCTTATATGGCAATTCATGTGGAATTTTTTCCAAATTTAGTTTACTAACCATCTCACTTGACACCATATTCTTAGTATAGCCTGAATCAATGATAATTTTTCATACCTTGTTCTTACATTTACACGTGGTTTTGAAGATAGTCTTTATTTGCAATGGTTCCCTCTACTTTTCTTCCTTAAGTATGGTCTTCCTCATCATCAATGTTTTAGGAGCAACAAGATAACTAGAAGAACTGGTACTCTCACACTCCTCTTCTTGTACTATTTGAGCCCTCCTTTCAGTCCTCTTTTCACCTTCACTAGATAAAGTGCCAAACTTTTTAGGGCATTTAAATGAAGGATTCCCAACTTCATTGTAGTTATAGCATCTTCCTACAAAGATATTTGAACTTCTGCCACCACTAAATCTCCCTCTAGAACCCCTAAAACCTCCTCTTGCATCAACACCTTGCTCTTTACCTTTACTTGCTTCTTCTTGTTCCTCATTTGGTTTCTTTGATGTAGGGATTGATCCTATCCCTCTTGTACTATTACCTCTTCCCCTAACTGACTTTTCTTTCCTTCTTTTTATCTTTTCATCCACCCTAATAGCCAATTGAAAACATTCTTCAATAGTCTAAGTTAGGTTAGCAATAACTAATTCATCTTGTATATTGAATCTAAGGCCACTTAGATATCTAGCCACCTTTTCAACATCATATTCATCTCTTCTTGACCTTATACTTAATTTATAGAATTCATCAGTATAGGTACTGACATCTAAATCCTTTTGCTTTGAACCTTATAACTTATTATACAATTGAACTTGTGCCATAAAATTTTCTTGACATGGGATTAATTCATGATAAAATGGACTTAATGAGGCCTTAATTTAGTGTTGTGAGGAATTTTATGCATCCACACTAGGTCTTGGACCCTTCAAAATTAAATAAAATTCTTTTAATGATGTCTTGTGAAGGTGTTTTGAAGTGTTGTAAGACATTTCTACATTCTTCTAGACTCTATTAATTACAATTCACCTAAAAACCACCTTTTTATTCACCAAAAAGTCCTATTTTGAAGTGTTGTAAAGTCTTGTAACAAGCTTTCACATTTTTATAGGCATACTTTCACTATTTATCCCTTTTTCATGCTTTATTTGACCCCTTTATGCTCTCATATGCTTAATTAAGTGTAGTTTTGAGTATTATCATGTCAAACAACATTAAATACAACATATTTCCTAACACTCTTTTTTAGGTCCTAGATGGGACCCATTCGCCATGGGTGGCAAATGAGTTCCCCTTGGCCCCAAATTCAAAATATTTTAAATTTCCTTTCGGTATTTTATTCAAAATCACTTGATGTCGGCCTATGATGAGGTATGAACTAGTTACTAAGTCACAAGTGTAGAAATAAGTGTTTTTCTCCTCATTTTGACATCTTCTCTCATCTTCTATATTCACCTAATTCATTATTCATTCTTAATTCACCAATTTTCCATCTCAAGCCAAGCAACTTAGGGTTTTATCATTTCAAGGCATTAAGAGATCAGGTTTTCAGACTTTCAAGGGTAGATTCTAAATGTTATGTTGTAGAATTTCAATATCAATCATCATGGAAAGGTAATATATTCCATTATTGCATGTTTCATTCTACTCTTTCATCATTTTTGTTTAATTACCTAAATGGGGTTTGACCAAGGCAAACCACCATGCCCTAACAATCAAAATTTCTTGTTTTCTTCATGTATGTTTATAGATTCAGGTCTCTTGGAAGTTTGTAAATAATTGAAGATCACGTTGCAAAGTCATTCAAGTCATCTCTTCATCATTCAAGTCAAAGAATCAATAAAAACTCACTTTCAGAATAGAATCCAACAGTTTTAGAAATGAACACCTGTAGTGAGCAGAAGTGTAGATATAGCTCCATAGAATCAACTCCTAAATTTGAAGATTCCTATGGGTGGAATAATTCACCACCCATGGATAATGAGTCCCATCTGTAGGCCTAAAAAGTGGTTTTGTCAGAATTTAGCTCTCGACAGTCAAAAAAAGGTTTACAAAACTTTTGACCAAAATCAGGATTGATTTGCCATGCATGGAAAAATAGTCCTAGTGGACATTAATAGTGACTTTTGGAACATTCTAGAACCTTCCATTAATAGCAATCTTCTTCTAGGTGCACTTTGATCAGTCTCGTCAAAAAAAAAATCATTTATTTGAGTTTCTAGTTCATATTTGCAATCAACATTTTATTTTCTAGCATCTTGCATTGGATTAGTTTTCATTCATTTATTTACATTTTTAAGAATTCACACACATTCACACATACTTCACATCCATTTCCTATCCATCCTTATATTAATCTTGAGTGAAAAATTGTGCATTTTTGGACCCATCTTTCTACTTTTAGGTGAAAAACCCTAGAAGTGCTAGAAAGCAAGTAGGTCCCAAAAATCTATGTTTCAGAACTTCATAGTCTTTAGGAAGAAATTTACCTTTAATTTTTTCTACCATCTTGTCCCAAGAAACTATCCTTGACTTACCTTTCTTTCTCCTTTGTTCTTTCTCATAGTCCCACCATAGAAGTGCATGACCTTTGAGTTTTTTCTTTGCTACCTTCACCTTCTACTCATCAAAAATATCTTCACTTTCAAAGTGGTTGTCCATGGCTGCAATACAATCAAGCAACTCTTCCTCATTCAAATTTCCACCATACATAGGGAAAAAAAAATTTACTTTATGTGAATCACCTTTGACTACATTGGGAAACTTTTCCATTCTTTGATCTTCAAGGTCTAATTCTTCATCTACATCTTCATACTCTTCAGCTTCTTCCTCATTTGATTCACTCTCAGCTTCATCTCTTCTCTTCTTCATTTCCAAGGAAACAAGCCTTTCCAACACAACATTATGAGATTCCAAAAGCTTGGCATGTTTCTCCTTTAACTCCTGGAACTCTCTAGAAGCACCAACAATATTAGGAGCCATCTTTACAAGTTTCTCTTTTTCACCTTCCAACCTACAAACTTCAATCAGTCAACTGCAAAAGATCTAATAACTAAGCTCCGATACCAACTAATAGTAACCTAGGTGGAAAATACCCCCAACCAACACAAAATTATTAGAATTAAACAACGAACCAACCCCTTCAACACTATTCACTCAACTTTTCTTGAACACACACCAAGAGGCTTGTACCCCTCAAAAATTAACTTTTCTCAATAACTTTTAGAGAACGGCATGTAGATACCTATAAAACATCAAATAAGACTCACCATAGGTTCTATCACAACATTCCAAAAGAATTCAAAAGGTTTCTTTAAGAAAATATTGAAAACTAGTAGACTGCCTCCCTTTTAGGCCACCAAATAGCCCTCTTTTACGAAGGAGGTACCTCCTAAACACTTAGTTTTCACCAAATATCAATTGAAAGTCTCTAATTGTGTCACAAAAACCAATTCCACCAGCATTCCTTTGTGCCATGACCTTTAAGATGCTAAACCACAAAACCCTCAATTTACTTGCAAAAGATAAGGGTTTATTCAAACTCATAATACTCAGGCTAATCTAACTCAAAAAATGCATCCAACTCTTCATAAATACCATACAAAAACTCAAACAACCATTACATAGAAGTTTCCTTCAACATTTTATCAAAACCCCTCTTTAACACCCCTTTTTCACTTGAAAACCTACACTATTTTTCCCTAGGGCATCACCCCAAAAACCAAAAACTTGATCCATTTTCCTTCTAAACCATATTAACTCCTAATATATCATGTGAAAATTCATTCCACCAAGACATATTCCATGACAGTAGGTGGAATGACTAAAACATCAATTAAACCCCAAACACACAATAGTCATTGGCCTTTTACAGGCAGTTTCAGAAAATTAGATAAATCTCCACCAAATGTTAATGTTAGACTCTCACAATTGCTTTAAATAAGAGATATTTCATGTCCCCACAAAAAAAAAAGGTTCAAATTATTTACAGCCTGTATGGGTCCGTACAACTCTAGAAAAGTGCAAAATAACAGTAAAATTGTAGAAAACCTGTTGTATTTGAGAGGAATGTTTCAATAAATAACTTCAACCAACAATGCTCAAGCCTTTCAGAGGCTTTATAAACTTGTTCCATTTAAATTCAAACTACCTAACACCTATAACTAACTTTTGAAACTCCTATGACCTTTCAACTTCCTAAAAGTTGCATTTTTTCAATTTTGCTTATGACAACATTTACATCCTTTTGTAACTTTTTCCCATTTGACACAAATGACTCAAAAATTTCCCAATTACATAGTAAACTGTCTCAATAGACCTTATTTAGTGTAAATAGGCCTTATCTAATTCCAAAAGACCTTAACACCTATACTTGACATATTGACCTACAATTGTAATCTTCATTTGCTTGGTGCATCTGCACCACCCTTGAAAGTAGTGAAATTTCACACTTAATTTTGACCTATTTTAGCACCTTTGCATTAAATACCCTTTCAATAATCATTAATAGGCCCCTAAAACCCATTATTTTGGATCTTGAGGCTTATTTCAGCTAAAAACCTAACATAATCATCAAAAACACTCAAAATATTAACAACCCACCCCAAAAATCTAGGGTGGGACTCAAATGCCACCTTGGGCATATGATTCCTTGTAGGTGGGACCTATACACTAGAGGTGATGTATGAGTCCCATTTGGGGATTTTTTCGGGATTTAGTAGGAAAATCACCTTTTAAATTCAATTTTTTGGTTGATGTCAGCTTTTGATATCTAAAAAATGATAAATTAGGTGTTAATGCCTATACAAGCAAGCTTCTAAGTCATTATTTCATCTAAGAAAGTATTTTCAAGAGAAATTTCAAGATCCAAGCATTTAAGACTCTTCAATCATTCTTTCACAAGAGCATTCAAGTTTCAAAAGCAAGCAAATTTGAAGTCTTGGAGGAGCATTAAAGTGTTTTTATGGGTCTTCAAGCTCACTTTTATTCAAGGTCTAGCATTATGAAGGGTTGATCATGGTTGTCTATGGTAAATCATGATGGATTATAGGTTGGGGATATGCAACTAGCCATCAAGCCAAGCCTAATAACTTGTTTCCTGAGTGATTCCATCTGACATTATCACTCTACATTCAGCCTAAGGAAGGTACAAGCATTGAACATTACTAGGGCTCATTTAAGGTGATTAGAGATCTCTCAAAGTTTTTTCACAGATTCAAATCCAAAAATCAATTTGGGAGAAAAGAATAGGTGTTGAAGTGCGTATTTGAACTTTTAATTCTAAAAAAACTAGAATGGGACTATTACACCAAAAGTGGTGTATGAGTCCCACTACAGGAAATGTTCAATATTTTTGTAGATTTAGATACCCTTTTTCCATAAACATGTTCTTGTGTAGAAACCTAAATTTGGGACTAATTCACCTAGATTGGTGTCTGAGTCCTAGTAGACCAAAATCTCAATATTTTCAATGTTTCAGAGCTCATTCCTATTCTCTTCAAATTTCTATGTGTACACATTTCATCTTGTAGCTTTCTATTTTGTTTTACATACATTTCTAGGTCATTTAGTGAAATATTTTACCATATTATGGTTAAACATTTCATCTTCCATTTCACTTATCTTTCCAAGTCATAACTTGGTGGTGAACCCCTCATTACTTCGTAATTATCCCCTAGGACAGCCCTGTTGCCAGATCTCTTTCCCCTTTCTCTATTCGAGCAAGATCTCTAGGGTAATCCTTGAATGAGAATGTTCAGTTTTGTTATTCTAGGCCCAAAACCTTGGCACCCAAGAAAAAGTCTATCTTTCATTTTTGTGAACCTACATTTAGAACATCATAATTTTGATTTGGACTACATCATCATCCTAGAGCTTTCTTGCATTAACATTGCATTAGGGTTTTCATTAGTTAATTGGCATTCTAGGGTTACTAATTTTGCATTAGTGAAAGTGCATATAGCTTGCATTTTTGCATCTCAAATCATTGAAATTCATATAAAATTTTCATTTTCACTTAGGTTATAGATCATACAACATAAAAATCATAAAAATTAACTAAAAAATTCTAATTTTTTTGAAAAAACACCCCACTGGGACCCATACACATCTCTAGGTGAATCAATCCCAATGCAAATTTTGTGCTACATTTTCCAAAGTTAAATTCCATGTTTCTGAGTTTTTGTTTGTTATTAAAAAATTATTAGTTTCAATTTGCATACTTTTTGTTACATTAAAATCATTAGAGTTAGCATAATTTACATTCATTTCAATTGTGGATAGAATTAAATTCTTGCATTTTTCATTTTCATCATTAGTTCATAGTTCAATTAGATTAGATTAAATTTGTCATAAATTAGAAAAAAAAACAAAAAACAAGATCAAACAGATAAACCACTTGGAGAAAGTATATTTATTTGACTATGTCTTATGTCTTTTTCCAAGTTAACCTAACCCTCAATCCTTTTATTAGTAATGAATTTTACATGTTAGATGAAGCCCTTGAGGAATTCATCTCACAAGGTTCATCCACTAAGACTTGTTATGATAAACCAAAACTAAGAGAAGTTAACGTGGGTCAACCTCAACTTATTCTTTACCCAACTTCACACAAAACTCAACCTAAAACAAGCCTAAATTTACTCTTTACCCACCTAATTTTTTTTTTTTGTAGAAATCAAGTAATAATACCATTTCTCATACATACAACACTCAAAACAATCCAAAACCAAAATAACCAACATTGACAACCTTACCTTTTCCTAATCCAATTTTTCCTAGTGCTCCTTGTTTAACTTCACACAATGGGAAGGAGTATTATCTTGTTGAACAACTTAAAAATAATCATGTAAAGATATCCATATGGGATAGGTAATTCAGAATTCACCTAATGATCACACTATGCTTCAAACATCTTTACAACAATTAGTGGTTCCCTGTGGTACAAATGTAAATTATGTAGCATCTCTAATATAGGGAATGAATACAATTAATGTAGACATTACCTTTCATCAACATAAGCTACCTCCTTTGGAATTGAGAAATAAAAATGATGCCTTTTATGATAATAGCCATCTACAAGAGATTAGGAAAAAAATGAGCCCTTTTTTACAATGGTTCTGCTCTTATTGTGTGTAGTGTAACACTTTTGGATAAACTTTGTGTGGATAAGTCAAAAATTCAACTTGATTTCTTGTCAATTTTCATATTCAATAACATAGGAAAACAACCAGTGGGTGTGATTACTTTACCTATATTATAGTTGGAAAGGCTACCTTGTAGACCCCTATTCATGTAATGCTCGATAATCTTTCATATAATATTTTTTTAGGGTGACCTTGGGTTCATGAAATGAATGCAGTTCCTTCGACACTTCATCATATAATGAATTATGTCTATAACAATAAGGTATATCAAATTGAAATAGACCCCAAGCATGAAATTTTCTTACAAGCTTAAAAAGAAATGAAAAGCCCTCTAAATGCATTAATTCCAACATTGAACATAGAACCTATGGAAGAAGAAAAACAAAAAATGGAAACAGTGCCAAAGTTATTAGATGATGATTAGGGTTCCTTAGAATTCACACATTTGTTTATGGAAGAATACATAATCACATGAAAAGAAGATGAAAAACAAAAGCAACCAATGGTTATGTCAATGTAGAACTCAGAAGAAAACTCACAAGAATCTACCTCATATACACTTGAAGAAGACACAAGCTACATAACAAACTTCAATGAGATAGATTATCAACAACCACCAAACCCAAAATAAATTGAAAGACTTTATGGAAGAGGTTATGAACTTATGAAGCAACCAGGTTATAATGGAAAAGGATTTGGAAAGAAAGAACAAGGCATCCATGTTCCTATGGAACCTAACACACAAGAAACAAATTTTTTTTTGGCTTATTGTCATTATAAGAAAATGCAAGCAAATAAAAGACCTTAGTTAAACATCAACACCATTATTGGTAAACCTAAATTGCTTGATATGAATTCTAAACCATCATGAGAATACTTCGAAGATGATGAATCCTTCAAAAAAATTCTAGGATTCTATGGAAAACCATCTACTTCTTAAAAAAATGGGTTACATGTGCTATGATTAGCACCAAACAAAAAGATGCAAAAAAGGAAATGAGTGAAATAGACATGAGTAAAGAGGAATGCAACCCGAAATTTCCAAAACCAAGTGCACTTCCTCTAGGAGATACAATTGACATACCAATGGAAAAAAATGATAAGGAGAAATTAATTAAGATATGAAAGTGCCTTGATGATGAAGAACAACAAGATAACACAATTTAATCCATGACTTTCCTAAAAAAAATTCTTGGAATTATTTAGATATGCCTAGAATTGATGCTAAGATAGTGACACACAACATAGTTCTTAATGAAAATGCTAAGCTAGTTAGAAAAAAGATACAAAAGATGAATCCTAAGATAGCCTTGCTAGTTAAGGGAGAAATTGAAAAAATCCTTGAGGCTGGTTTCATAAGACCTATAGATTATTCTCCATGGATCTCAAACATTGTTATAGTTGTAAAACCTGAAAATTATATTAGGATGTGTATGGACTTTCATGATTTGAATAAAGCATCTTTAAAAGATGAATTTCCACTCCCTAATATTGACATGATAGTAGATTTGACTACGATACATGCTTTTTTGTCATTCATGGATGGATTTTCTAGGTATAATGAAATCTTTATCAACTCCCAAGATCAATAAAATACAACATTTACAATTGTGTGGGGAACATTTTTTCTAGTCATGAAGAATGCAGGAACAACATATCAATGAGCTATGACATTAATATTTCATGATTATATACAAAATGTTTTCAAAGATTATGTGGATGATATTCTAGCTAAATATTTAACTAGACAAGACAATGTGAGTATCGTCCAAAAGATCTTTGAGTGAATATGAAAATACAACATGAAATTGAATCCAAAAAAGTGTCTTTGGTGTAGATATTGGAAATTTTTTAGGTTTTATTGTATCTCATAGAGGCATCAAGGTGGACAAGAAGAAAATTGATGCTATAGTTAGCATGCCACCTCCTAGAAAAATCTCTCAATTACGTACCTTACAAGGAAGAATTTAAGATATCCATCATTTTGTACATCTTTAGTGTATCACATGTTACCATTTATACATCTCCTTAAGAAATATGTGCACTTTTATTGGAACAAGGATTGTAAATAGGCTTTTAAGAGTTTGAAGGATTATCTTGCTACTTCACCTATTTTACAACCTTCTATGCAAAACAAACCATTCATCCTTTACACAGTAGCATCGGCCCATGCTCTTGTAGCATTATTGGCTCAACATAATGAAAATGGTAAAGAGAATAATGTTTATTACATTAGTCAAACTTTTATTGTTTAGGAGAAATGATACACAAAAACTACAAAAAATAATGTTTTGCTCTTGTATTTGTTACTAGTAAGTTGCGACATTACTTACTAAATGTTGAAATACATGTAATGAAAAAATTTGATCCTCTAAAAAACCTTTTTGCTAAAATAGATTTATCAAGATGCCTACCTAAATGGGTTATGTTATTGACTGAGTTTTACCTTAAGTTTGATTCACAAAAAGAAATTAATTAACAAGCTTTAACTGACCACTTATCAGATGCTCCCTCACCCCTGACATTACCTAATATATAAATGTTCCATTATGAGAATGTGTTGACTATTCAAAAAGATGAAGAAGTATGGGAGTTATACTTTGATGGATCTAAGTGTAGAACATGCTCTAGTGTTGTGGTTATAATAGTCCCACCCATAGGAAAGCCTATTCCTGTATCGTATTGCTTAAATTTCCTAAGCACCAACAACATGACATAATATTAATTACTAGTTTGCACATTATTTTAGCTTTGTGAGTTTGAAATATTGAGCTATTTGGTGATTCACAATTATTCATTAAGAAAATAAATGGGACATATCAAGCAAATCATGACAAGTTATTGAAATACAATGATTTCACAATGAACTTTTTATAGAAGTTTGAGTCATTTACCATTTATAACATCCCATGAAATGATAATCAAAAAGTAAATGCAATGGTGAGTGCAACTTATCCTATATCCACTCAAGATCCTTCATAGGATTTCACATTTATTGTCCATACAATTATGAAACAATCAATCAAATACAAAGCCAAAGAAGTATTAATAAGTGTTGACCATCAAATCTTGCACCTCTTTGACAACCTTATGGGAAATTTAGCGAGTGGGGGACCAATTTGCATCCTACTGAATACCTCTAGGATTTTTATAGAAAGTCAACTCTTATTTGTGTTGGGAGAAAAGGTAGAAGGAAATGTAAATATAAAACATGAAAATTGCAATGTACCAAAGCTTTTACAACATTTCAAACTCAATTCTTCTCCTATGAATGATATAATAGACACATAATGCCACAACCCTTCATTGTTGGGAAGAGAATGACCAACAAAGGCTAGATACAAGCATATTATAGTCTTTCAAATCTTTGCTAAAGAAGCACTCATTAAGGTTCAATCAAGCATAAAATTTCCAAAAGTTTAATAGAAACATTCAAAAATTGTAGAAACCCTTTCTCTTTTTACAACTTAATATGGAAAAACAACAACCCTTTCTCTTTTTACAACTTAAGATGGAAATCAACTACTCAAACTATCGAATTAAGCTTAACACAACATTTTTTATTTTGAATGAAAACGTAATGAAGGAACTTGGCAAAGGACATAATATGCACAGTTTCAAATATTTCTTCTAAATAGATCGTACTTAAATCTCAAATGAAATTAAAGACAAAGGCTGGATTCCAATCTGATAATAGTTTGACTTAAAACAATATAACATGCCAGAGAAAAGTAGCATTCTACAAACTTTCAATTTCTAAAAATATCATAAAAATTAGGGAAAACTAGAAGAAATTTTGGGAGAGCTTTTTCTCTTTCTATTGTCGCCTCCTATTTATAACTAAAAAAGAGAAAATTGTTGCCTCCTACTTTTTTCTTCTGCATCTGATAGCTCATGATCTGATCATAGATCTTAATTAGATCATGTCAATCCTTTCTCATTAATTCCCAACTTCTCCATTAATTTCCTTTAGATATTTAGCAAAGGCTACCTTTTGAAAACAATCGGATCTTAGAAA
This sequence comes from Sequoia sempervirens, assembly GCA_007258455.2. Taxonomy (NCBI): domain Eukaryota; kingdom Viridiplantae; phylum Streptophyta; class Pinopsida; order Cupressales; family Cupressaceae; genus Sequoia; species Sequoia sempervirens. Next base: position 240,616,564 of record VDFB02000015.1, read on the forward strand.
CAACCTACAAAAATATGATCAACCAATCACATGGATTTGTAGCCCCAACTTAAAGGTTCCAACCTAAAAAGAAGAAAGAACCAGCATGCTCTGAAAATCTCCATAAAGAGATCGCTCCTTAAAAGTGCAACTTTCCCAAAGCAAAGGGATGATGTGTTGAGCAGGCAGGGAATCTCATATTTATAAAAATAGCCCTAGAGAACATCCCTATTAAGCTAACATTTTCCCTAGCTTTCTCCCAAAAGGAAGATGATAAACAAAATCCGCACAGACACCGTATGGCGCATTGCATTCCTTTTAGAACATTTTTTTCCTTTAAGCATGGATTTATCTAAAAGCCAAAAAAAATATAAAAGCAGAAAACCAAAAGAAGATTAAGGGAAAAATTTCTTTATAGTTTTGATGACTCACAAGGGGCCTTCGCTTGCAAAGGCATGAACCTAGAGGTCTAGAAGTTCTAGGATTTTGAGGAAGAAAAAATGTTGTACCTCCCTATCAAAATTAGTGGGCCAGATGAGAGCACGAAAGACCTTGTATTCTTTATCTAACTCAAAGAATTCCTTAAAAGAAATGGCTCCTCATCTTGTTGAAATATCCCCATGGTGGTAATAGAAGCAAGAAAGGGGAAAGATCTCATGCTCAATTTCATCAATGGTGGGTGTCGGGCCTAAACTTGGGAGTTCTAGAAAATTCTAGACCTTCTGTCTGATTTCCTCCATGAATTGTTCAACTGATAGCACCTCTGCATTTAGTGAGAAAAGGGGAGGAAAACCATAGGTAAGAAAAATATTGAAATATTTTTTGATTTTTTCGAGCTTTGTATTCAACACTGCTTGGAATTCCATGCTCTTTGCAGTGACTGTGGTAGTCGATGAATTCACTTGCTTTTCTTGAGGCAACCCTCTGATCTAAAATTATTGCACTTCATAGAGCCTCATTAGTGGCCATACACAATCTGAAAATCATAATTTTAGATTTTGTGACTCAAGGAGCATATATCTACAAAATTTAGTTAGCCTCAAATCCAACCATTCCATTTAACTCCTAAGCATCCCTTAAGAATTGTAAGACTAGCCTAAGAATGGTAATCACAACTATGATATTTTCCTTGTGCGTAGATATGAACCTTCTCAATATAAAAAGGGTCCTAAACCCTTGTGTAGTAGTTAAATCCTGGTGGAACTAAGCCTCTCTTGCTCTCATATTCTCCTCCATCTGATTCTTCACTTGAAGGGCATTCTTTAGTTCAAAATTCAACCTTCCAACCTTTTGGTCGTGGGCCTGGAAAGCAGACTCAATCTCTTGTTTCTCTTGCCTTAACCTTTATGCTTCCACTTGGGCCTTTTGTAGATTGTCAGAAGCCCGAGATCAATCATCATCCAAATCTTTATGTATTTTTTGTTGAGTATGTTGGTACTCTGTGTTTGTCTAGTACTCAATAGCAAGCTCAACTCTTAAATTTTCAATTTCAGCATACAGTTGAATTTATTCACTTTGGCCCTCCTCGAGCAACTTAGTTGCTTCTCCTTGCTGATCTTGTATCTATCTTATGCAATCCATCTTGACATCTCTCTCCTTGATGTCCATTTGTAGCCTACTCACCATAAATCTCACATTTATTAGTTATTCCTCACACTTCTTCAACCTCTTCTCTAGCCTCTCATAATTAGTGTATACCACTTTTTGTGTAGCCTTAGCTAGAATAACCTTTTCTCAAGGTGATTTTCATTCAAATCCAAACAAATGGGTCTAATATAGTAGTCTTCCAACTGCATTTTTCCTTTGGGTTTGGATACAATCAGCTTCATGGTAGTGCTCAACAAATAATTCCACTCATTAAATTAAGCTTCAATCTTCTTAGTAGGTAGTTGTGTAGTGACTTTTATCTATAGTTTCTACTTTCTAACTTGATAGGCCTACTTGGTTGCATTGAAATGGCCTTGGAGGCTATGCGGGGTGTCAATTCTTTGTGCAATAATGAAAGCAACTAGAGGGAGACCAAATAGGGTGATAGAAGGAGAAACCTCATATGTATCAGATTGTAGAGAGGAAAATGAGAGTTTTATCATAGAAAATGGAGGGATACTAAATTGAGATTGAGTAAGGGAAAAACCCATTGGGGTGAAAAGAGAAGCAGGAAGAAGGAGAGGCATTTTCCCAAAAGTGGATGGACCTGGAGTAATGGGAAATGTGGATGTTTCAGCTCTTTCAATGGGCTCCCTTGATAGGGCAATTAAAGAATAAATAGAAACCGAAGCACATGATGCTTGTCCAGCATGCATCGTTAATTCATAAGGTTCATTGTTGAAAATGGTTGGGGGTTGATTCAAGAACAAAATATCGGGGTCCACTCGACACAGATGGGGACTAAGGAGTAACTAGATATGGAAAGGGAAAAAGAAGAAAGCAAGTAAAACTTACCTAGGTCATGGTTGCCTAAAACCTTATAGAGTATACTCCACTTATTCTCCTCTAACTAATGCATCAGGTCCACCTAGATCTTGAACTCGTCTCCTCTTTGTATGATTGAAACTCGTACATTTTGATCCCTTGGTAGCCGATCCCACCAAAACTTGGCCTTTGGTAACCACAACAGACCTTCTTGGGGACCATCAGGTTCATTTCCCTTTGCTTCGAGCACTAACAGAGGACATGACTTGTGAGTCCTTTTTCCTTGATCTTTTTCTTTTGTCTAATTCTTGAGACTAGGAAGCATTGCATAGAAGCTCACCCTGTTCAATCTCATGACTAGTCTCAGATTACTATTATTAGTATCAGCCTCTTTATTATAAACCTCATTGAACCTTTCATCATGTGGTTGAAGATCTTTGAACAAGGAATTGGGGCATCTCATTTCTTGTCGAAAGCTCTAGAAATCTACTTTCTTCCTCTCCAACCACCCCAAGCATTTAAATTATATGCTGAGGGATTTACCCATTGGGAGGTTGTTCTAATACTCTGTAGTCTAGACATAGAAGTTCAACCATGGTGTTCGTTTGAATGGTATGTGGGCCAAGTTGACATATACTACTGGCCTTTCTTGGGTCATATTATTCCTCGACTCAAAATACTCCCAACTCTCATGTTTCAAAGTTGGGAGGTTCCTTGTTGGATTATAGTCCCATGTGTCACAAATAACAACCAATCCTAAGAGTTTCAGTTTGTTTGTAAGCTCACCCTTTGCCCTCTACCTCACCAGTGTTACCTGATTGTTGGAAATTATATTAAGGGGAGTTGGGTAAAGCCATGTGTTGTCCCTTCCAGTGTCATATAAATTCTCATAAATAGTTTCCTAATGGCATGCCTCCAAAGAAAAAACTCTATCTATTACAAATTTGGGTAGTTTGAAAGGATCCTTGATGAAACCATGAAATCTAATAAAAGTGAAATCTTCACTCAGGAAATAATCTACCAAGGTCTGTGAAGTCTTCATCCATTGAAAGACCTGAAGGGAGAAGTGGCCTACGGGGCACAGGAACAAGTCCAGAAGTACTAGCCTCATAAGATAATCCAAAAACCAATAGTAATCCCATGTCCTTGAAAGCACAAGTGTCCATACCAAAATTGGATGATAGAAAACCTTTACATCAAACCTAAATAATGAAAAACCTCTCCAAAATTTTATAATTTTTATGCAAGATCAAGTTAACCAAGAAAGAAGAATACCTAAATTTATATTCAGTGTCATAGGTCCTCAATTTTTCCAACATTCCTTCAATTATTGCATCAACAAAATCATAATACTTCTGAATTTTCTCCTTTTTGAGCATGAAAGCCAAGCCCATCTAAAAAGGGTGGACCTCTTTGTGATCATCAAGACCATAAATCCAGACTAGCATTGAAAAAGAAGATTGAATATCTTACTTGATTTTTTTGTGTGCAAGAGGAAAATAAAATTGATCTCTCTCTATCCTTTGTTTCATCCTCATTAAATTTCTCCTTATTTTTGGTTTCCTAGAATCCTTCCATCTCTTCCTTATCAAATTTTTGGATGTCCCAGGTTGTAGCGATACACAACATACACTGTATGGTCATTGCAGTAATTGTCACCTTCATCCTAGTGCTAACAATAACCCCTATCTCCTTGTTGAATTTTTTGGAACATGCATCTACCAGCTCTGGCCATGGGTGTATAGTGTGTAGCATTAATTGTGGCAAAGCATAATTCCAGAGCTTTGATTTGAAACTTTTAGCTGACCCATGCTTAATCATTATTTGTAACGCCCCTTCCCTAAGGATTTTAGGGTTAATTTCCAATTTTGGGTCAAAAATGTTGTCTGCAAAGTCCTGCATTACCTCTCTTCTAACATGATTATCCGGTTGCACTAATTTGGTATAATCAAACTATTATTCTTCTAGTGTTGGGGCATTGGCAAATAAATCTCTCCCAAAAATATTTGCATAACCTGGCCTTTTGGATGACACTCCATCTTTCCTTCTAGACATTGATACTTCGGCCATTATTGTGCCAAGAAGTTGTAGAGAGTTTCTTTAGTGAAACAATCACCTGTTACTTTGCTACTTAGCAAAATCTTCTTTTGGGTGCAGTTAACTCCTTTGCACGTACATGCAGTTAAGGCTCTGTTGTTACCTGTGGTCCACTAAATGCTACCACAAAGGTGATATGTGTGGATTTGCTATTTCTATCCCTCAGGAATTCCAAATTCGTTGCGAGAATGGAATTAGTACATTCCTCCTATTTCCTCTTTCACAAATAATCCAAACACATTAGAAAGCATGCTTTTAGAAATGAGAAGCATGCTTAAGTGGTGCAAGGTACTTTGAAAAGATGTGCCATTAATGTTGAGATTATGGATGCACAGTCCCTAAAGTTACATTCTTCAATGGAGGACCTTTGAGCCAGGAAAGATAATCAACCACAAAGAGAGTGTAGCAACTAGGAATGCACAATAGAGATTCTATTGATATAATTAATTGATTGATATGTTACAAATGAACAAGTTGCCTGATTATATAGGCAAGAAGGAAAACCTAAAATGCATGATATGTTGCCATGTGTCTTGATCTAACAACATGTGAACCCTATCTAGACAATTATTAAATGTTGAGATAAGTTCTAGAAGGACAACTCTTCTTCTAGAAGGAATATTATCCCACAAACATGGAAGGGATTATTACCCTATTTATTAAATTATTTATTAAAATGCAACCTAGGACTAATTTAAATATGACCTAGGTTAACTTATTCTAGTGTAATAATTAATTAATTAATTACACTAACACCTCCCCATAAGTTCAACTTAGGGAGGAAATGCAATGATTATGCAAGAAGATGATGGGTCCCGGCTACAAGGCCATGTTAGGTACCCATGTACATGAAGATGTAGAAAATCTCCCACAACCGGAGAAAAGGGGAAAACCCAGTGGGAACAAAACCCCTCTCCAAAAAAGGAGATGAAAATGAAAAAAAGTGAGAGTGGGAAGGATGGAGGACTCCCAAATACCCCCCAAGTACACCATCCATCACATGGATACAATACAATAGCCCCCCCATAGGGAGGAAATAGAGAGACTATATAGCCTCCCCATAAGATGTGATCACTTTCAAAAATGGTAAGTTTCTAAAGACAAAACATGATCGAATGTCAACAAACAACTTGTCTCCCTTTCAGAAGAAACAAAACCAATAGAAAGTGTAGGGATGCTTCCCATTCCAGATAGGAATTGAAGGAAGGAAGGATGAAGATGGATGATGATGTCTTTGAACATTGCTCATGTGTCTCCTTGCCTGATGATGAAGATGCCACTATCAATGCAGAAGATGACAAACTAGGATGATGTGGAAATTGATGCTAAACAATATCCAAAGACAGTGATGGAATGGATATGATGGATGTGATGGAGACTAGATATCCCCCCTTGAATGAAGTTTCCTCAAAACAACTAAAAGAAGTCTAAAGTAAATCCAATGGTAGATGTTGAAGAAACCTCAAATCCTAAATGGAATGATAGGGAAAAATTCTTGGATATGAAATCTCTGAAGAGAAACCAAGTGCCTCCAAGATAGTCTCTGGATTCCTAATCAAGGTTGAGACAAAGGAAGCAAGAGACTCAAGAAAACTCTCCAAAATGTGATCTGAATAGAGGAGTGATATCCTCTTAAGAATGTCCTCCAAGCCTATAGAAGTAGCCAAGTTAGTGATACCTGAAACAAATCCATCCTGTAATGTCAAGTCCAGAAATTTGCATGTGTCCTAATGAATCATAATGGTGGAAGCCTCAATCAATGAATTTGGACAAGGAATCACTTAATGTGAAGGGATACCAATAGTCTTTGATGGAGAAGAAGCACTTGAAGGAACCTTGTCAACCTCTTTGGAAGATTCAAGGAAATCAACTTCCTGCACAACAATATCATCATAGGTTATGTGATCTGAAGAATGACATTCTGAATCATGACCATCGGGGAATGGTGGAGTTTTTGAATCTCCATAGATCTCCCAAAGCTTAGTCCAAAGGATGTGACGACAATCACAATAATCAATAGCATTCAAAACATCATAATCAACTTGCATCTCAATGATCTCCAAAATAGTGTATCTGTTGCAACTCCAAGCAAGTTCATGAATACCTTCACTTGGATGAGGCAACAAATCAAGTGATTGGAGATGGTGGTTGATCCCATCTGGCCAATACTTATAGTTACCCTTATGCAACATAATCAAAGAGAAGTACATGCAAGCCCCATAATGAAATTTCTTCAAAAAATACAAAGATGTTTATCTTCAACAGCAAATAAAGACTTCCAAGAATGATGTACAACTAAAGTGATGCTACCCAGATCAAAAAATCTCATCCCAAGCTTCAGAATAAATAGGATATTGATCAAATGCACCAAATTGAAAAAATATCTTGCAAGAGTACCTAGAGTTGAAAATGATCAAGGGGTCTGGATGGATGAAAAAAGATCTAAATCACCTTCCTGATGCAACTTGAATCACCGAAATCCGACAATCTGATGAGAATTTATGAGGCTTTATGTCCAAACTAGGGTTTTGACATCATTTGGTTGTAGGATTTTCTACGAGAAAAATTCTATAGAATGGATGTCACCACTAGAAAGTAGACAAAATTCTCTTTCTGATGGTATCTCCTTTGTCAATTTTTGACACCATGGGTGAAAGTTGTGATAAAACCAAAAAAAGGCCTATATTAGGCACTTGGCAGGCTAATTAGGGGCAAAAGATTATCCCCCCAAGGCTTAACTCCTAGTTGCTGATATGACCATTATTGATGTGATTGACAAAAAAAAGGGCACCACCAATAGTTGTGGCGGGGTGGTTATAGGAAGCGGCACAACTGGTGAATGGGGGCTTCGTCGGTGGAGGAAAACATCCAGCCGTCAGTGGAGGAAAACATCCAGCCGTCGGTAGCAGAACCCGGTAGAAACATTGGATGGGAGCTCCAAACGTCGGTGCCAAAGACAAACAACCGGCAGGGAGTAGTCGTCAGCAGGGGCTAGGAAAGAATACCAGCGGACGGGAGAGGATTCCACTTGGACGATACGATGTGATGTGATGAGTTCATCTAGTGTACATCCCTACAAAAGATATTAAAAGCGGCTGACAAAGTCTTCTCTATAGGATTGAAATATGAATGGCCGAAAAAAATAAAATTTTGAATGATGCAAAAAGGCAATTCAAAATTAAATTTTGATTATATTTTAAATTCCAACCAAAACAAATTTTATAGAGTTCTACAAAAAAAACTTGATACCAACGGTGAAAAAATATATGCCGATGGGTTTTAAAAATAAACCCCAAAAATGTTGACCATTGCAAATATTATGCCGATAAAAATCAACCTCCAATATGTTGACATGGGATAAATTAGTAGTCACCCACCAAATATTTTTTCACAAACTATAGAAAAAATAACAAATATTTTTTTTGAAATGAAAAAGTGCCTGCTGCTAAAAAATTTTGCCTCAAAGGACAATTGACCGGGGTGATTTTTTACTAGAAATTGTACATATAGTACAATTGATTTTGCAAACCCTAAAAAATACCTCTGATGGCTCTCGGGTTGATGTATCTGATTTTGATGAATGGGTAAATGATCCTAGGGTTTTGAGGCCTTTTGAAGACAGTGGTGAGATAGGATCTGACTCAATCTGATTCAGAAATTAGCTTGGTCCCCGGGTGGAGTCAAGTAGCCTATAGTGGAAACCTTCAAGCCTGCAAAGAATATCGCACACCAACTTTCTTGATCAAGGGTTTACGTTTCACTAGACAAGCTCTGATACCATGTTGAGATTATGGATGCATAGTCCCTAAAGTTATAGTCTTCAATGGAGGACCTTTGAGTCAAGAAAGATAATCAACCACAAAGAGAGTGTTGCAACTAGGAATGCACAATAGAGATTCTATTGATATGATTAATTCATTGATATGTTACAAATGAACAAGTTTCTTGATTATATAGGCAAGAAGGAAAACCTAAAATGCATGAGATGTTTCAATGTGTCTTGATCTAACAACATGTGACAACATGTGAACCCTATCTAGACAATTATTAAATGTTGAGATAAGTTCTAGAAGGACAACTCATCTTCTAGAAGGAATCTTATCCCACAAACATGGAAGGGAATATTACCCTATTTATTAAATGATTTATTAAAATGCAACCTATGAATAATTTAAATATGACCTAAGTTAACTTATGCTAGTGTGATAATTAATTAATTAATTACACTATCATTTAATTTGTCAGAACTTAACGCGTTAATCAATGGTTTTTCAGATAACCAAGCTAGCTGATGTTGATGATGGAAAAGGACACATGGTAATGATAAACCTACACAAGCATTTACTCCCAATGCCCAAATTTATTTCTTTAGGTCTTTGTCATATTTTCCATATGATTCACCTCTTTGCATCCAACTGCTTTGATATTTTCTCTGTTGTTTTCCGAGCAGAAATAAATTTTTCATAGGTTGGATTTGTTGACACGTCTTTTCTATAAATAGCTATGCCACCTTATTATATTATTCATTCAAAAAATAGAAAATGTTTCATGCTATCTCCCATTTTTCTATCCTTAGCTTTTACTACCATCATGTCATCTAGTCTAGGCACTCACATTCAACTCCTTCCACAAAGGCCGTAATACTCTCTTGCTAATAAATTACTACCGATAGAATTAAGCACCTAGCGAAGAAGAATGACTGCCTCATTTTTGTTTCATTCAAGTGGGTCCTTGGTAAGGACTATGTGAAGGATGAAAACTAGCTGTGGTGCAACTCCAATGTCATCTCCTACTATGTTGCCTCCCTTCTCGACCTAGACATCACCAAACCTTGAATAATTGCATTGAGTCATGCCATGTTCAATTCTCTATACTTGGACGAGCTTGGTGAAATTGTTCAAGTTGCCATCCCTGGTGTTGGTATTTTGAATGTCATGTACCTTCGCAAGAATGTTGATTATCGGGAGGGCCTGGTCTAGATACCCTTACTAACTTTCACACCATGGATTTCGAGAGGTATCACTTGTCTCGTCTTGTGCCCACTTTCCTTCTGAGGCAGTTTGGCATGGAGCATGTTGGTGGTTTTAATTGGAAAAATCACTTTGAATTCGTGGTGTATAGCCATGAGAATGAGGATTGAGGTCATTGGTACATTGGACCTACGTGTGTTGTTTTGACCCCCTTTTCACCCTATCAATGAAGAAGATAAAGAAATAAAATAATAAGAAGAAAATGATGAAGATCCACTTTTGAGTGCTTAGCGACAACTCGAGGCTTATGAATCTCACTGGTTTTCGTTTGCTACCTCTCCTTTTTTCCTTTTCACAGTATAGCTCTTTTTGGGTTTTCAAAAGAAGCTTTGGCTTCTCTCAGAGCCTTGGCCTCATACTATAATTTATTTTTTAATGAATATAATATAGTACCCTTTCTATTTCTTTGACCATTATTCTCATGGCTTATTTTCAATAGTAAATCATATTTTACAAAAAAAATTACATATGGTACATAAATGTGAATTTTTTTAAAGAACTTGTGCATCTCAATGGAAATTTTTTAGATAAATACGTTTCACCAATTATCTAGAAAATTGTTACCTTCCATATCTTCTAGCTCATACACATTTTTTTCCTTTCATGAACTGATACGGAAGGGTGCCTTCCATAGTTCTTCAAACTTTGTATGTTGTCCTGGTCTTTTAGTGCGATCATCATAATTTAGCACCAGGCTTCCTTCCCTAAAATCTGGGTTGGAGGTTCTTTTATTGAACCATCATTTTACGGTCTGTTGGTGATTGATCATGGCTCCATAAGGTTTTGCTTTATTTTCCTCAAGGTTCAATATTTTTTCCAACCTTTCTTCCATTGTGTCACTTTCTTCAATTTCCTAGGCTTTTAATAGTTGGCAGGGATCTATTTGGAAATAGGTAGAACTACCTCTTTCCCATATACTAGTTTATAAGGGAAGGCCTTCAAGATCTACTTGGGTGTAATCCATTCTACCAGTAGAGTGGCTTGCAAGTGCCTATGCCAATCCCTTTGTCATTCTGACCTGATGTGCTTGATTAACCTAATTAGGTTTTTGTTGGTTGACTTTACTAACCCATTTCCTTGTGGGCAGTAATTTGATGAAGTTTCATGTAAAGGGTATGTGCAGGATCATGGTGCGCCAAAAAGTGGCAATATTATGAGGGTATGTGGCTAACGACTTTTTTTTCACCCAAAATTAATGAAACGAAAAGGGTTTTTAGAGGAGATTCTCAACTTTCCAAAAATATAAATTATGATTTAATTTGAATTTAATAAATAATTATTATTCATTTTCTATTAGAATTACGACTAAAGTCCCCGATCGATAGGTGATTGAAAAACATCTATAACTTTCAAACGGTATCATATTTTTTGAATCCAAAACATGCCACATTCTATGCTTAACATACTATAGAATTAAAAAAATAAAATTTCATGAAGTTTTGACCAAGTTAAGGTGGTCGACAGAATTTTTTATATTTTCTAAAATTTGTAATAAAAATTCATAATTAATTATTTACTTGGAAAAAAATTACAAAAAAATATGCATCACATCCGGACATGAGTCCTCTACTTATATATAAAATCTTACAAAAAAATATTATCATTTTATTATGGTTAGGGTGGTCAGACAGACACCTACTTCTCCTTTTTTCCCTGAAATTTAAGTACTACTGCATTGAAATTTCAAATTTTCACCAAATAGATTTTATTTATTTTTAAATAAACCTAGTATTTTTTAAACTAAATTCAATTGTCTGCAAATTATATTCTTACATATTTTTGAAATAATATAGATAACTTATTCAAATATTTACGTCAAGTTGCCTAACACTGATTTTTCTGAATTTTTTGCCACTTAAGGGCCCATTTTTGGCACGATGATCCTGCACATAACCTAAACTCCATGTTTGAGAGAAAATTTTGACATCCCTAAACCCACAAAATCCCATGTGTTGTCAGATATGATGGTTTTTGGTGAATCAAATCCAGTTACCAAATCTTCAAGGAAGTTGACGATCTCACCTTCTATAGCATTTTTTAAGGTGACTGCCTCCATTTACCTTGTGAATTATTTAGTTGTCGTAAGGATCCACATATGGCAAGTGTTGGAAATAGGATTTATCATCTCGACAAAATCCAAATTCCATTGAGAAAAGGGCTCCTCAATTACAATTGGGCTCAAGGGCAGGGCATAATTCTTTCTTTTTCCAACAATATATTGGCACTAAGTACACTTTTGCACCAAATGGTGTGCTTCAAAAAACATGGAGGGAAAATAATATCCTGCTCGCATTATCTTTAAAGTAGTAGTCTTGGCAAAGAAATGTCCACCCTTAGGATTTCTATGAAATTCATTAAGAACTCTTTCCACCAGTGGCATATTCAAACATCAAAGCAAGACACCATCATAATTCCTTTTGAATAAGATACCTTTGATTAATACATACATGGTGCCTTGCAGTCAGTAGTATCACCTTTTGTGAGGCCGAAGGTTGGTCAGGTATTTCCTCTTTTTAATATACTGTATTCGATCCATCACCCAAGACTTGTCAGACTCGACCTAGTTTGTGTGAACCTAATTAGTCTCCTTCTCAGCTAAGGAACTTGACTCCTATGCAAGATATTTTCACAAACCTATAAACCGAATCAAATCCACATCATATTCCAAGATCTTATTGATCTAGTTGGCCCTATTTTCAGTTATTTCACCCTCAATTATATACTACTGCATATTGGGATGTGCGATGAGAATGGTGATTATGTTGGCTAATACTAGGTGTCAGGACTTCTTTACGATTTTAACAATAGAAAAAGCCTAATTTTCAATAGAGTTATACTTGGCTTCATATCCTTTAAGATTTATTGAGTGAAATGTAATGGGACACTCTCCATTATTTCCTTCATCCTTTTGAGTGAGTATTGAAGCTATGCTATGTTGGCCCTTGTATACATAGAGTAGAAAATCCTTGGAAAAGTTCAGGTTAGCCAACATTGGGGTGGTAGAGATGGCTACCATTATCTTCTCAAAAGTTGCTTTGCCTTCGGGATCCATTTGAACATTAGGTTCATTTTGAGCATTAGCATGATATGTCTCATGATTCCTACCAAGTTTGAAATGAACTGGCTAAAAAAATTGATATTCCCTAGAAAAGACTGCAACCCTTTTTGATTTACTGAAAAAGGGAAGCTCCATTATAGATCTCACCCTTTTGGGGTCTATTGCTATTCCCTTCTTTGATACCATAAAACTGAATAGCTTGCCTTGGGGCACTTTAAAAACACATTTCTTGGGATTTAAGGAAATCTCAAAGTGTTGACATTTCTGGAAAACCTTTTATGGATGATCAAAGTGATCATCGTTTGATTTTGAAAATACCATTAGGTCATCCAGATATATTAAAATAATCTTATTAATTAATCCTTTGAAGGCAATATCCATTGCTCACTAAAAAATTCATGCCAACATTTTAAATTCCAAACAACATTTTTGAATATGTGAATGTTACCCACTTAGTAGTAAACATTTTTTTATGTTGGTCACTTTCATTTACATATACCTGGTTATAACCTGAGAAACCATTGAGCAATGAAAACATCTCCAATCTAGCCACAGTCTACAAAATTTTCTCCATTGATGCCAAAGCATGGTGGTCTTTTAGTGAGAATTTATTTAAATCTTTGAAATCCACATAGAGCCTAATATCACCATTCTTTTTCTAAACTAGTACTAGATTAGACACTCAAGTGGAATACTTAATTAGATATATGAACCTTGATTTGATTAATTTGGTGAGCTCTTGTGCCATCAATGCTTCAACCTTCGAATTGAATGGAATTTGTTTTTTTCAAATGGGATTTCATCCTTTGGACAAGTCAATAGTATGTTGATTTATGCCCAGATCATACCCTCTAAGATCATCATAGGTCTAGGCTATGACCCTGTCATATCTAGAACATAAATCCTTTATTTTTTCCTTATCCTTCTGTAGAACATCTCTTCCAACCTTCAACATTTTTCCACTTCTGACATCAAGCTCTTCATAATCCCTCATGTCCCCAGTGAACCTTTGTTTGCTATTTCTTGCATCCTCGTAATCAAAAATATTTTCAAGATAGATTAAACCTCAAGGAATCTTATTGCCTTTTAATTGCATCACTTTCCCATTAGGAGATTTTTTTTTAGGCTATGAATGGTTGAAATCTCTTCTTGATTTCTATAAAAAGGAAGTGATCTATATATCATCCTCAAATACTTTCCAGTTTTGATTATTTTCAAGAATTTTTGTTAGACAATGATCTGTATAGCATTTTTCTTCATTGTTGAAATGAAAATTGGTTCAAATTGCAAACGAATTGAATCTATCTGATCAAAAACATTATTTTGAGATCGAGGAATGTCTTATATATTAAAAGCTTCAAATCTTTCAATCGGATCCCATATCCGATGTTCATACAACTTCATTCTTATATTATTCGCAGTCGCTTTCCCATGAACCTAGCTCAGAACTAACTTTGAATTTCTAAATGCTTACATTCTCTTCATGCCCATCCAATCTATAAAAATTAAACCATGAACCAAGGATTCATATTCTATATCATTGTTCGAGCATGGGAACTAAAAATGAAAATCCTTGAGGGTCTCCGATCCTATTGTAGAAACTAGTTGAACATCTTCTCCAAAGCTAGCTTTGCATTTGGTGCCATCAAAATATAATGTCCATAGACAGTTGTCACCCAAACCATTATATTCCTCCCAATCCTATATCAATTTTGGAAAGACTTGATCATCATCAAAGATCACATAGGTTCCTAGTCCTATCACATGATAGTTGTCCAATGGGTCAGAATCGATTAATTGGTTGAGGAGTACCTCCTCTTCGGGGCTCCAATCACTCATGTCTTCTTTGTCTTCTAGAATCTCTACACAGTACCTTTCCCTTTGTGAGAAGGAGGTATGGGCTACTTCAAAGCATAGGATTGCATTGTTTGCTATGTGTTCTAGATCTAAAGATTCAAATAGGATTTTCATCTTCGCCCCATGTTTGGTCCTTAATATCAGGTGAGACCAATAAAGTGCTAAATATGGGCCAAGCTTTGTTGTGAAATCTCTTGAAAGAAACATTTTGAACACTGAGGGAATATCTATCACCACTATTTTGTGTGTGACTATTTGGATTGCACATGAGAAGAGGGTTAAAGATAGATCTTTAATGTGGCTGACAGTCCAAACATTCTTTCCATCCAATTATATGATTCCCTTCTCAAGGGGCCCATACTTAAGTTTTAGGGCATTAGCCACTTGTTTTGGAATGACCATTATACTAGCTCCCAAATCAATCGTTTTATTATGAAAAAGCTTATCTCCCACAATAAGTGTTAAAAAGAAAGGGATGGGCTTTGGCTTGATTACCTCTTTCTCTTTTGCATTGTATGCATCATTCACATAAGCTTTGGCTTTTGAAGATTGAGGATATGATACAGGCTCTTTATCTTTATCTTTATTGCACGATGAAGTTGCATCCATTTGAGGCATTTGTTCTTCCTTCTTTAATGATTCTTGGAGAAACATCTTATGTTAGGGAATGGATATGACATCCCACAAAGATATGTTAGCAGGTGCCTTCTTCAATTTTTCAACCACATTAAGTATTTCGATTGACAGAACCTTGGATTCAAATGATGGTATTTATCTCATCTTTTGGGGAAAATGATCCATCATGAATGGGGTTATAATATTTTCCATCTCCTTTAGCAACGACAGAGTTCATGACTACTAAATAGGTCAGGCAGTGGCTTGCAAAGCCTACTTTTCTTGCAACTATGGTTGATGTAGTAGTGGATGCGCTAGAGCTTGTTGTATGTATTATCTCATGAGCCTTCTTTTCGATCTTGTGTTGTAGTCTAATTTTACTTGTGGAGCACTAGTCATCAAAGCCTGGTTCATGAATATTGCATCCTCTTCCTCCATCCACAAAAATAGCACTTGATCTAGTGCAATATCTAGCTCTTGTTCTAAAGACATTCCTTGCATTTGCACTCTAAAGCGGGCATTTTCCATTTCAGGAAACTGATATTCTTTTGTATTCAGGAGAAATGCCCTTGTTTCTTTGGTTCACTATCTTCTGCTATAGTTTTCCCCTAGGACAATTTTGGGGCATGTGACTATCACTGCATGGGAAGCACCATACATTATCATCTTCTTCCAAGTTTTTTTGCATAGGATTAATTCTTTACTTTGGTTGTCCTTGACTATCTATAGAAGCATAGTGACTGGAACTATCTGGTTTATGGACATCATTTTTTGACCTCCTCCTTTTGAGGGTCCTTAGTATATGTTTTGTTGATAGGATAGCCTTCCTCCCTGATAGGTTTGAGTAGCCAGCTTTGGAGGTGCTACTTGATATCATTTTATGAGGAATAACTCATTAGAAAAAGACCACATGAGACTCTTATCATTGATTTCTACTGCTATAGAGTAGGTGCTTAACTTGCTCAATTGTGAAAAGGGGTACACATACATGGATAGTGACATAGTCAATGTCACAACTTATGGAGAGGAAATGCTTGGAGTAGCTTTTTCTCAAGGACCATTGAATATTTCCATGAATACAAGTATCGGAGGTCATGGTGGAAGCTTCCCAACATCGATCAAATAGTTCTCTGCACACATAGCCAAATTGTATCCACCAGGCAAGATATCCCCTTCCATAGAGGTTATCATAACCATGATGTATAAATTGAAAGAATTTAGGTAAAACATGAATGCCATCACGGCTGGAGGTCAAGTAGTTACAGGGATTCTTTTCCAAGTTTTATGAAACTTGTTGTTGAAGTCACTCAGGGCCTCTTGTAGTGCTCTTTTGATGGTGATTAACTGATGTAGCAATGAGCATCGATCTCCATTTTTAGAGATTTTTTTGAACAACCTCTCTCTGAGCTAGTCTTAGGAGTAGATAGAACCAAAAGACAAAGATCAATACCAATCTTGAGCTTTTTGTTTGAACAAAGCGACTAATAGCCTAAGAGAAATATTTTCCTCTGCTATGTTATGTACCCTACATACCTTTGCTATATCTTGAAGGTGTTCAAAATGGGTTTCAAAGTCTTCTCTAAAATTTTTTGGAATAGCCTTGAGGGCGTTAACAAGTATGACAGGCCATACATCTTGGGGCGTAGGTGGTTGTAGTGGAATACCACTATCCCAACTTAATAAATTTCTAGGAGTAGGGGCAGCTACGTGAGCCATGGAGAGTAGATTCCTATGAATCAAGTATATTGGTATTTTGATTTGAAAAGTTCAACATCGAGGTGGAATAAATAAGGCTCTAGATATTGGGCTTTCACTTCTTGCGCTGTTACTTTTCACAAGTGATATAGAACATGCAAGTTTTATTCTCCTGGATATCGAGGTAGGTAAGTGGGAATACTAGAAATGGCCCCTTGAAAATTCTCTTGTTTGTATTCTAGGCATGATATTTCTAGCTTCTTTCCTTGGCTTGATTTTAGAAATATTTCTGACTTCTAATTAGGTTAGGTTTTTCGGTCCCACTGGGCATGCCAAAAAAAGAACTTTTGATCATCAAAGCTTTCACCTCTCTAACAACCTTATGCAAAATTGAGCGAGTGAGAGACTAGTTTGTACATCACTGAATAGCTCTATGATTTTTATAGAAAGATAGATTTTTTTGAGTTGGGAGAAAAGGTAGAAGGAAATGTAAATATAAAACTTGAAAATGGAGATGCACCAAAGCCTTTACAACATTTTAAACTCAATTATTATCCTATGAATGATATAATAGACATAGAATGCCACAACCCTTCATTGTTGGGAAGAGAACAAGCAACAAAGGTTGGATACAAGCACATTGCAGTCTTTTGAATCTCCCCATAGAAAATGATCATTAATGTCTTATCAAGCATAAAAGTTTGAAAAGTTTAATAGAAACATTTAGAAATTGTAGAAACCCTTTATCTTTTTACAACATAATATGGAAAAACAACAACCCTTAAAGAAAATGGAGAATTTCAATAGACATAATCCAATTTCCACAAGTTATTATTATATCATAGAAGCCTACAACATAGAAATCAACTACTTAAACTGTTGAATTAAGCTTAACACGTTGTTGTTATTTTGAACAAAAACATAAAGAAAGAACTTGAAAAAGGCCATAATATGCATAGTTTCAAAGATTTCTTCCAAACAAATCGTACTTAAATCTCAAATGAAATAAAAAAGAAAGGTCAAATTCCAATCTGATAATAGTTTAAGTTAAAATAATATAACATGCTAGAGAAAAGCAATGTTTTGCAAGTTTTCAACTTCTAAAAATATCCTAAAAATTAAGGAAAACTAGAAGAACTTTAGGGAGAGCTTTTTTTTCTTTCTATTGTCACCTCCTATTTATAGCTAAAAAAGAGAAAACCGCCACCAAAATTCTAGAAGCAAGTAATATCAGATGTATACATCTAATAGCTCATGATCCGATCATAGATCTTGATTGGATCATTGAAATCCTTTCTCATTAATTCTCAACTTCCTCATTAATGTCATTTAGATATTTAGCAAAGACTACCTTTTGAAAAAAATTGGATCTTAGAAAATAGCCTAGAAAAATCTGATCTACCAATCACATAGATTGATAGTGCTGACTCAAATGTTTGAACCTAAAAATAATAAAGACCCAACATGCTCTGAAAAACTCCATAAAGAGATCACTCCTTAAAAGTGTCACTTTCCCAAAGCAAAGATATGATGTGTTGAGCGGGCAGGGAATCTCATATTTATGAAAATAGCCCTAGAGAAAATCCTCGCCAAGCTGACACATGCCTCAACTTTCTTCTGAAAGGAAAATGATAAAAAAAAATTGTGCAACCACCACATGGCACATTATGTTCCTTTCGGAACAAATTTTTTCATTAAGCACATATTCATCCCAAAGCCAAAAAACATATAAAAGTCGAAAACCAAAACAATACTAAGGGTAAAAGTGATTTACAGCAACAACTATGGAAGGCTCTAGTGAATGGTATATACTAACATTTAATTCTTTAGAAGAAGGTACCTTTCCTGATCCAAAAAATAAGAATACTCAAGATCATCTTTGAAAACTTGTGTCTATATATATAATCCTTTTCGAAATGTTATATAGAAGATATTTAAATAGCCTTTTACTTAGATTCCTTCAATAATATGAAATCCCCATAACACTTGAAGAAGCTCATGTAGGTGCCTGTGGAGGTAATTTTAGAGGAAGATCATTAGTTCAAAAACTTGTTTGCATGGGATATTATTGGACACATGGAAAAATATTGCTTCAAATTTGTTAAGAGATGTCACAAATGTCAAGAACATAGTAATCTGATCATGCTCCTACTTTTGAGCTTCAAGCCCAGATTCCTATTTGGTCATTCCCAGTATGGGGATTGGATCCGATTGGTAAAATATCACCTCCTTATTCAAATGGGAACACTTTTATAATAAAAACAACAGATTATTTCATAAAATGGGTAGAAACTATTCCTCTTCGATCAACAACTTCTAATGTGATATGTTGTAGTGACATGTACCTATGAAAAAAATTACTAATTTACCTAGATGGACCCTAAAAGAGCTCTCAATATCTTTGAATTTCTAATTTCTTTACACAATTAAAGTAAACTTTCTATTTTTCCTAATCAAATTCTATGATAGAATTTTCCCAATATATATGATGCCATTGAGACAAATGCAAAAATTATTCAATAGTGGTCCACTATATACGTGCATCCCATAGCCTTTTATGTTTGAGTATTTATTTTTCATGTTGGTTAAGAAGTTTCACATACTTTATATGCATGTTCATTCTCAATTCACACACACCTCAATTTGAAAGAAAATTTTTATGTGAATTTGTTCATGCATAGTGATTGACATTTAGTTTTCAAACTATTTTGATGAAATGATTTAATATAATTACATATCAAAGTGGCACACTTATGTATTATGTTTTGATCATTGTTTGATCCTTATATCTCCTGACTTAGTCCTAGCTTCATATACTTACATATATTAAACCTTATCAAATTCCTATCACACCAAATCTAATATGTCAATTACCCTACCAACACATTGTTTCATAGTTATTTTTTGTTCCAAGATCTTTGTCTTCAAATAATGAAATAACTTGCACAATATAAGAATATAATATTAAAAATTTGACAAATACTTTATAGTAATTGTATTATAGAAAATTTTACTCCCTTCTTGGAGATAGTACAATTTCACACTCATTTTGGACCTGTCTTAGTACCCTTAAATTTATGTCCTTCAAATCATCATTAATAGGCCCCTAAGACCCTTTATTGTGAATCCAAAGATCTATTTCAATTAAAATCCCAACAAATTTAATAAATGCATCTAATATTTCAACCCCCCCAACATTCTCTTAGCCCAAAAATTTAGGGTGGAACCCATACACCACCTTGGGAGTATAGGCCCCCATTGGTGGGACCTATACACCATAGTGGGCATATAGGTCCCTTTTGGGGTTATTTTTGGGTTTCAAGAGGGAAAATAATATTTTCAATTCAAAAGTTTCAATTTTCAGAATTTGGGATATAATAAATGGTAAATTAGATAAGATGATTATAAAACTAAGGTTTAAAATTGAATTTCTTTTAAGATAGACTAGCAAAGAAAGAAGAGAGATTCACATGAGATCACATTCAAAAGAAAGGAGAATTCGATAAAGCATTTGATGTTGAAGTCTTGGAGCAAAAATCTATTCATTTTATAGGTTTTCAAGCTCACTTTCATTTCAAGATCAAGCATTTTCAAGGATTCATGATGGATGCCTATGGATGATCATGATGGATTCTAGGTTGGGAGATGGACCTAGAAATTCAACCAATCATAATTAATTGTTTGCTAAGTGATCCCATCTTCCATTATCATTCTACTTTCTACCTAAAGGAAGGTATATGCATTGTTATGGCTTGTTGGGGTGATTTGAGATCCCCCAAAGTAATTCATCATCATTCTCATGTCCTATTTATGAATCCAATTCTTACACATATGACTAGGATTTTATTGCATTTTAGCTCTCGTAATCTTAGACACACTTAAGATTAGGGCTTTCATGCACATTTACATTTCATATATATACTTTTTATCAATATTTAATTACCAAACTAGGGGTTTGACCAAGGGAAACCCCCATAAATAATCAATCCAATATTTTTGTTTTTTGCAAATTTTTCACAGGTTTAGATCCATAAGTGAAGTTTAAAAGAAAAAGGAAGGAATTCTAGGGATAGGAGAACAATTTTATATCCTTCTTTTTTTGGAAAGGAAGAGTGGGACTCATATGCCCAACTAGCTATATTAGTCCCTGTACACCCCTTTTGCTACTTATCTCTAGTTCCTTGATAGTCAACAAAGAATTTTAGACTCTACCTTAGAACCATCATAAAGGACCTATACACCCAAACAGGTTCATTAGTCCCTATTAGGCCATTTCAAGAAGCTTTAGGTGAGAAGTACACATCTTTTTGGCATTCTCAGTTCTACCTATTGATAGTTTATTCTATAATTTTCAGATCTTCCTTCTATATGTTACATGTTTGAATGAAATTAAGAAAATAGGCTTATCACACCTTTATTTTGGTGGACATATACACATAACAAGCCTTTCATTTTTTCCTTTATGATGAACTTGACCCTTTGGACCCTTAAATTTTTTATTTGGAGACCAATGTAGCCCTATATCTAGGACACATTAGCTTCACATTAAATTTGCATTAGTTTAATTGCATTTAGGATTCTTGTACCTTGCATTAGTGAAAAGTGCATATAGGTTTCATTTTTGCATTTTTACATCATCTAATTTCATTTAAAATTTAAAAAAATGGTCTTCCATCATAATTGCATTTACGATCATTTTTCATTCATCTAGGATTGGAATTGGATTCAAATTATATTTCAAATTAGTCAAAAATTTCATCAATTCTAGAGACCAAATTTTGTAGAAATCTATTACAAACCTAACCGTTTTCCATCAATAATAGAAACCAAACATAATTAATTAGAGATCTCAAGCTTCACTTTCAGAAACCCTAAATAGGGACCTATACACCTAATTGGGTAGATTAGTCCTTATACATGTAGATTCTACTAGGAATCTGAGTGTGTTCTAATCTTTGCATGCACTTTTCATCAGCCTAAAAACCTAAAACTAGGACTAATAGGCCACTTTGGGCATATGGGTCCCTAATTAAGGATTTGATCTACTTTTAAATATTTTTGTCTATCCCTATTTTTAGTCTCCTCTTGTGCATGGTTTTGATTAGTATTTATCTAAGCCTATTTGTTTTAAGATTTAAGAGCTTGCATTTTTAGCTAGAAGCTTGTAACATTTGAAAAAGCTTCTTGTGTGTATCAATCATTAATAGAATTAGATCACTACACTTTTATTTCATTTCTATCATTATCTCATAGTTTATCAAGATTATATTACATTTGGTATTCATTAGAAAAAAAAAATATCAACCAAAACAAGCATAAATTGATGAATCCCTTGGAGAGAGCATAGTTATTTGAGCATGTCAAGTTTCATTTTCCAAGTTAACCTATCCCTCAAGCCCTTTAGTAGTGATGACTTTGATATGCTAGATAAATCCCTTGAAGAATTCATCTCAGAAGGTTCATCCACTAAGGCTTGTTATAACAAACTAAAACAAAGAGAAGTCAATGTTGTCCAACCTCAACTCATCCTTTACCCACCCTAAAACCAACCACCAAATCAAACCAAACTTTTCCTTATCCTTAAAACACCCAATAATAATGTTTCACAATAATCAATTTTTAGTAACATTTATCATACATATAACGTAAGAAATAATAAAAAACCACAATCTAATCTCGTCTCATTTCCATTTCCTTAACCTATATTTCCTAGTGCTCCTTAGTTTCCTTTGCATAGTGGGAAGGAGTGTGATCTTGTTAAAAAACTTAAGAATACTCTTGCTAAGATTTTACTATAAGATCTCATTCAAGTTTCACCTAGTTATCATACCATGCTTCAAATAGCTTTGCAATAAGTTTTGGTTCCCCATAGGGGTAAGTGCACCGAAATGGTCACACTTTTGTGGCCAAACTAACAAATAACGCGTTCGCATTATAGTTTTCTTTGCAAATTTTCTTTGGTATTTTCCTTGGAATACCAACCCAAAGGCTTGGAGGGCATTTCTAAAGACTAGAGACGTGTTTTTTTCCAAATTCAACAATTTTTCACATAATCGGGTTCATGCTCACCATCAAGATTGCATCTAGTTCAATATCAAGAAAATCAAACACATGGGTAATGTTAGGTTCTTTATTAGCTTTCCAACGATGTAATTTTTTTCACTTTCTAACAATGTTAAGCCTTTCATCCATAATTTATTTTGTTTGTATGTCTGCTTTTCTTCAAAAGCAGTGTTTGGTATTTTTTTGCTATAAATTAACCATTCATCAAAATTTGAAATAAATTACATTTTTAGAAACTAGACTCCATTCTAAAATTTAAAAAAAAATTAAAAAATCTATTAGTTTCAAAAAAAATTAGGGGGAGCACGGCCAAAATTCTGCTTTTTAGGAAGTGCCCAATTAGAAAATTAATAAAAAATCAAATATCCATTAAAAATTTATCAGAAAATATCCATTCCTTACTACATACTATTATCTAACTTTTGACTGGAGCGATTTTAAAAATACTAAATAAAAGTCCACCGTGCTTGGGTCACACAAGAGTTGCTATGTTATGTTTTTCTGACAAAAACAACAAAAATTTATGTGTGTCCCTCTTTTTAACCCCTTAATCTCAACCATTTTCAAAATAAATTAGTAGTTTAGAAAGTAGACTCGGAGCACTACGGTCCTTTTTTTTGTTCCATCTAAAAATTTTGAGTGTAGCTGTCCTCAATTTGACGTCCAAGGTCAGTATTTCCTGATTTCAGAAAAAAAGTGGCCACTTAAGCCCCTTTTTTGGGAACCATCTTGGTGCACTTACCCATAGTGTAAATAAAAGTGATGTATCATCTCTAATTCAAGGAATGAATGCAATTAACATTAACATTACCTTTCATCAAAATGAGTTACCTCCCTTGGAAGTGAGAAAAAAATGAATCCTTCATGATAATAGCTATCTTCAATAGGATAGGGATAAAGAAAATCCTTATTGATAATGGATCAGATCTTAATGTGTGTAGTGTAACCCTCTTGGATAAATTTGGCATAGATAAATCAAGAATTGAACCTGATTCCTTATCGATTCAAGGATTTGACAATGTAGGAAAACAACCTCTTGGTGTGATCACTTTTCCTATTATAGTTGGGAAAGATACATTAAGAACTCCTATCCATGTTATGCCTCATGATATCTCATATAATATCCTTTTAACAAGACCATGAGCATATGGTACCTTCAACTCTTCATTGTATAATAAAGTATGTTTATAGTAATAAAATGTACAAAATTGAAGTTGATCCCAAGCCCAAAAATTGCTTACAAGTTGGAAAAGGAACAAAAATTGCACTAAAGACATTAATCCCAACTTCATATATATAACCTATGACAAAAGAACAACAAGAGATTGAAAAAGTGTCAAAGTTATTGGAAGACAATTGGGGTTCATTAGAATTCACGATTATGTTCATGGGAGAGTACACCATTTCAAAAAAAGTAGAAAAAGAAAAAGAGAACAATAATTTCAAGACAACATATGGAAGAGCCATCAAAGGGTGAAGATTCAACATCCATTCAAGCAGAAAACATGCACACAACCAATTTTGAAGAGAAAAATTATGAGCCACCACCATCATCGAAAAAAATGGACAAGCTTTATGGAAAAGGATGTCAACTCTTAAAACAATTAGGTTACAATGGAAAAGGATGTGGTGTGCATGAGCAAGGAATTTGTGTCCGTATAAAACCTTACCTGCAATAAAGTGCAAGAGGTCTCAAATATTGCCCTTCAAAGATTACAAAAGTATCAAAAATTCCTTCACTTAATATCAACAATGTCACACAAGATATTCCTTAAAAAAATTCTCACATTCAAGTATCCTGAATTGATATACATGACAAGCAATGATATGACTATGGACCAATTTCAAAATGATGAAGCTAGGTATGTGCAGGATCATGATGGGCCAAAAAGTGGTGATATGATGGGTATGTCTAGGGTATGTGGCTGACAACTTTTTTTTTACCCAAAATTGATTAAACGAAAAGGGTTTTTAAAGGAGATTCTCAACTTTCCACCAATATAAATTATGCTTTGCTTTGAATTTAATAAATTATTATTATTCATTTTCTATTTGAATTATGACTAAAGTCCTGATTGATAGGATGATTAAAAAACATCTATATCTTTCAAATGGTATCACATTTTTTGAATCCAAAATATGCATCACATTCTATGCTTCACATACTATAGGATTATATATATATATATTTATATATATATATATAAATTTTTGACCAAGTTAAGGTGGTCACACATACTATTTTTTTATATTTTTTAAAAGTTGTAATAAAAAATTCATAATTAATTATTTACTTGGAAAATTTTTACAAAAAATATTCATCACATCCAGAGATGAGTCATCTACTTATATCTAAAATCTTATAAAAAAATATTATCATTTTATTGTCATTAGGGTGGTGAGACAAGCACCTACTTCTTATTTTTTCCCTAAAATTTAAGTACTATTGCATTGAAATTTCAAATTTTCACCAAATAGATTTAAAAAAAAAAACTGGTAGGTTAGAAACTACATTCAATTTGCTACAGATTCTATTCTTACATATTTTTGAATTAATATAGATAACTTATTCTAATTTTTATGTCAAGTTTCCTAACTTTGATTTTTCTAAATTTTTCGCCACTTAAGGGCCTATTTTTTCCATGATGAGGGTGATCCCATAAAGCTAGTTTACAAATTTTGGGAGATTCTGATGCTTGCTAAAATTGCATATTTTTAGAAAATATAATTATTTAAGCCTTTAAAATTTTTATTTAAAGCATTCCAATTGAAGAGGGTTTGATCAAACTACATTAGATCAACCCCCCTTGGATAGAACCCTACTAGTTTTAAGCTATACTTATAATAGAGTCTCCTTTACACCTATCAAAATGCTGATAAAAATCCACTTTTGATTTACCTTTTTGGGGAACAAATGATTCATTTAAAATTTATTTTTGTAAGTATGTATTCCTTGTTATAAGTTTCCCAAAAAGTATAATTTTAAATAAATTTAATTTTATTATTATATTTATTTTTTATTTCTTGTGAATGTAGGTTTTTCATCGAAAATCAAGCTCTATGTTATGTACATGTGGAAAAATAGAATATTATCATTTTTTTTTAAACTATAAGTGCAACAGGTATTGAAGTCCTTGATCCAACAAAAAAATAAAAAAATGAATTTCGATACATATAAAAAAATTATGTGTTATACAATCTGCCTATGTCTAAATTGTAATTGGTTTGACTTCGAAACTTGATTAAGGACAAAATATTCATTAAAACACTATAAAACCAATTGGAAGCACTAGATATTGTATTTATAAATCTAAATTCAAAAAAAAAAAAAATTATCCTTCATGTAAAAAAAGTTGTGTTATACGGTGCGCGTCACTCCTTAAAAATAGTGTTTACTAAAAAAAACTAGTTTTTGAGGGAGATGGAAAAAGAAGTGCAATCTAATTCCAAAAAAATTAAAATATATATTAAAATCTACAGAAAAAATTTCACAACTCAATAGTTTACATCATCTTCAAATTCCTCACTGTTTAGCCACTATAGGTGCCCGAAAGTGAAGATTTAGTTAGAAAAAATTAGTTCAGTCTCCAATTTGGCCAAAAATTGTAAACCAATATTATGGGATCAACCATGATCTTGCACATACCCAGCTATAGTGCAATTTCTAGGAGTCCATGATCATTTACCAAATAATCAACACAAGCAACAAAATTATGCTTTAAGTGCACAAAAACTCTTTGCACTTGACGAAAAAATAAGTGACAATAAGGAAAAAGAAGATGACCAAATATCGAAAAATCAAATTCAAAGTGAATTACTTATAGGAGACACAATCAATATACTAATAGATATATCTAATGAATAAAAAGTGCTTCCAATAGGAAAATTCCTTGATGATGATGAACAAGAAAGTCATTCAACATTGTTAAAAGAATTTCATGAAATTTTTGCTTGGACTTATTTGGACATGTGCTTGGTATTGATCCTAAGATCTTGATGCACAACATAGTCCTAGAAGATGATGCCAAACTAGTAAGATATAAGATACATAAGATGAATCCTAATGTAGCTTTGTTGTTCAAAGGTAAAATTGAGAAGCTCTTAGATGTTGTCTTAACTCAACCTATAGATTATTCACCATGAATTTCAAATATTGTAGCAGTGGCTAAACCTAATAATCATATTAGGATGTGTATGGATTTTTGTGAGTTGAATAAAGCATCTTTAAATGATGATTTTCCCCTTCCTAATATTGACATGATAGTTTATTCAACTACGAGCCATGCTCTACTATCATTCGTGCATTGTTTTTTAGGATATAACTATATTTTTATCAACCCTTGAGATCAATACAAGACAACTTTCATGACACCTTGGGGAACATTTTTTTTGTTTGTAATCCCTTTCGGAATAAAGAAAGCTTGTACAATCTATCAAAGAGCTACGGCATTGATATATCATGATTACATACACAAGATCTTGGAAGATTATGTTGATGACATCTTGGAAAAATCCTTAACACATGAAGAAAAGGTAAATATTCTTCAACAAATATTTGAACATATTCATAAATAAAATATGAGGTTGAATCCAAAAAAGTGTTTTTTTGGACTCGAAAGTGGAAAGATTTTAGGTTTCATCATGTCGCATAGAGGGATAGAGTTGGAAATGAAGAAAATTGATGCCATCATAAACATGCCACCTCCTAGAAATATTTCACAATTACATAGTTTGCAAGGAAAGATTCAAGCTATCTTTCACTTTGTTACAACTTTGGTAGATGAAACCTTACCTTTTACTCAACTTATCAAAAAGGAATTGGAGTTTAATTGGAATGAATATTTTAAGAAAGCCTTTGAAGATTTAAAAAATTAATTTTTTAACCCTCCAATATTACAACTAACACAAGAAAAACCTTTCATTCTTTATATATTGGCATCTTCCCCCACTCTCGCAGTATTTTTGGCTCAAAAAGGTGAAGATAATGAGGAGAATATTGTTTATTGCATTAGTAGGATGTTGCTTGATTATGAAACTCGATACATTGGTCACTCTAGAAAAAAAATTATTGGCCCTTGTGTTTTTGACTAGTATATTGAAACATTACTTAATGTCAAAGTGCATTTGGTGACCAAGTTTGATTCTCTAAAATATCTCTTAAACAAACAACCTTATCGAGATGCTTAGACAAATGGGTAATGTTGTTAACTATGTTCGACCTTAAATTTGTCACACAAAAGGAAATTAAGGGACAAGCCTTGAACAACCATTTAGCTGAAGCTCCTTCACCACTAGCATCACATAACACTAACTCATTCCCTATTGATAATATATTGATCATTGAAATTGATACATGGGAGCTATATTTTGATGTCTCTAAGTGTAGAACTAGCTCCAACATAGGTTTTATATTAGTCTCACTTTTAGGAAATCCTATTCACTTATCCTACTAATTAAACTTCCTCTGCACAAACAACATAGCAGAGTATGAATCTTTAATTGTTGGAATACACGCTACTTTAACTTTAGAAGTCCAAAACACTAAGATATTTGGTGATTCATAATTATTCAATAAGAAAATAAATAGATTATATCAGATGAAGCATGACAAACTATCAAAATATAAGGATCTCACAATTACTCTTTTAAAATACTTTGACTCATATACCGTTGATAATATCCCATGAAAAGATAATCAACATGCAGATGCAATGGAAAGATCACCTACCCTTGTATCTCCTATAGATCCTTTAATAAATTTCACATTCATCATCCACACAATTAAATAAAACCATAATAAAGGATGAGGTCAAAGAAGTTTTATCAAAAACTATAGAAAGCTCTAATGAATGGTACACACCAATATTCAATTGTCTTAAAGAAGGTACCTTTCCTGAGCCAACAACTAAGAACACTCATTCCTACCTTCAAAACCTTGTTTCTAGATATATAATCCTTGTAAATGTTTTGTACAAAAGTTCTTTTGATGGTCTTTTACTTTGATGTCTTAAACAATTCAAAATACCTATCGCACTTGTAGAAGCTCATGCAGGCGCTTGTGGAGGCCATTTTGGAGGAAAATGATTAGTTCAAAAGGTAATACACATAGGATACTATTGGAGACATATGGAAGAAGATTTTTTTTAATATGTTAAATATCACAAGTGTCAAGAGCATAGCAATTTGATTAGTGCTCCTACTTTTGAGCTTCATGGCCAAACTCTTATTTGGCCATTCTCGGTATGGATTTTGGATCTTATTGAAAAAATATCAGCTATAAGCATCCTAAAAATCTTGAAGTCTATACATGAACAATAAAAAAGTGTACAAAGGTTTCTCTAGGATATTTTTTTGAGGGCCCTAGGAACTTTATTCCTTTTTGGGACAAGTGAAAAAGTGAGAGACTTTGCAAAAAAGTGGGAAAATTTGTGAAAAAGTGTGACACTTTGTGAAAAAAAGGGACACTTGTCGAAAAGGTGGGACACTTTTCAAAAAAGTGGGATATTTTATGAAAAAGTGAAACACTGTGAGAAAGTGGGACACTTTGTGAAAAAATGGAACACTTTGCAAAAGAATGGGACACTTTATGAAAAAGTTAGACACTTTGTGAAAAAAATGGATGCTTAGTGAAAAAAAGGGATTCTTTGTGAAAAAAGGGATGCTTTGTGACTTCTTTTTCTAGGGTCCTAAAACTATCTATAAATGCATAAAAATGAAGCAGAGGTAGAGAAGAATCTACTCACCATATGTTGCAGCTCATCCCACGCCACCTTGTTGCATAGGCTCTCAAGTCTTAGGTCAATCGCTCTCCACCAAAGTCAAACTACAAAAAGGTAACAGACAAGATGATCACAAAATAATTAACATTTTACTCTTATATACTCTTGTTAGGTCATTTACATGTTAAAGTAGAAAGGTTCTTTTTCACTCAAATTAGTATATTGGGGGCTAGAGAACATCATTTCTACTGCCATCTATTGTGTTGGATTCATATTTTCATCCCTAATCTCATCCAATACACATTCATAAGTGGTGTACTTTCAATACCATATACATGCACATTCGATGTGGTTAGACTGCTAACTTGATTCCATCTCCATAAAGCAAGCAAAATCAAGGGGGGGCATACATCTACCCTCTAATTTGATTTCTTGAAGAAGTTAGATAAGAGGATTTTGAATGACTAATGAGTTGGTTTTGAAGGATGAAATTCCTAACATTGTGGCTTTGCAAATAGCTATAGTGGGGGCTTCATTCTCCCATGTTTTTTGTGAATGAATCCATATGAGTATCCTTTTATGAGATAAAATTTATTTTTCAAAATACTTTAGCTTGCATATGCACATAGTGTCATATGGGTGCTAAAGTGGGGGCTAAATGTAGTGTAGAAAATTGTACTCCCTTCTTTGAGATAGTACAATTTCACATTCAAGTTGGACCTATATTAGTACCCTTGCATTTATGTCCTTCAAATCATCATCAATAGGCCCCTAAGACCCTTTATTATGTATCACAACATCTATTTCAATTAAAATCCTGAAAATTTCAATAAATGCATCTAATATTTCAACCCCGTGACATTCTCTCACCCCAAAAATCTAAGATGGAACCTATATGCCACCTTGGGCCTATAGGTCCCCCTAGGTGGGACCCGTATGCCACAATGGATGAATAGGTCACTTTTTGAGTTATTTTTGGGTTTTGAGCAAGAAATTAAAGTTTTCAATTCAAATTTTGCAATTTTTGGTATTTGGGATCTAATCAATGGTAAATTAGATAGGATGCCTATAAAACTAAGGTTTAAAATCATTCTTTTTAAGAGATACTAACCAAGAAATAAGAGAGATTCACGAGAGGTCACATTAAAAAGCAAGTAGAATTCAAGCAAGCATTCGAAGTTGAAATCTTGGAGCAACATTCTATTCATTTTGTAGGTTTTCAAGATCACTTTCATTTCAAGATCAAGTATTTTCAAGGATTGATGATGGATGCCTATGGATCATGATGGACTCTAGGTTGGGTGATGCACCTAGCCATTTAACAAGCCTAATGACGTGTTTCCTAAGTGATCCCATCTTCCATTATCCTTGTACTTTCTAGCTAAAGGAAGCTATATGCATTCTTATGGCTTATTAGGGTGATTATACATCCCCCAAAGTAATTCATCATCATTTTCATTTCTTATTTATGAATCCTATTCTTACACATTTGAGTAGGATTTTATTGCACTTTAGTTCTCATAATCTTAGACATGCTTAAGAGTAGGGATTTCACACACATTTCCATTTCATATTTTCTTTTATCAATGCTTAATTAGAAAACTATTGGTTTGACCAAGGAAAAACCCCATAAAAAATTAACCCAACACTTTTCTTTCTTGTGTAGATATTTAGTAGGTTCAAATTTGGAAGCAAAGTTTGAAATCTACATAGGAAGGAAGTGCAGTGATAGGAGAAAAATTTCATATGCTACTTTTTCAGAAAGGAAGAGTAGGACTCATATTTAGTCCTAGTACACCCCTTTTTCTACTTCTCTATAGTTCCTTGATAGTAAACAAAGAATCCCAGACTCTTCCTTGGAAACACCATAAAGGACATATACACCCAAATAGGTGTATTAGTCCCTATCAAGATATTTCAAGAAGCTTTAGGTGAAAGGCACGCATCTTTTTGAAATTCACACATCTTCCTTTTGATAGTTGAATGAAATTAAGAAAAGAGGCTTATCACACCTTTATTTTGGTGGACATATAGACAACAATTCTTTCTTTATTTCAATAATTGAGAATAAAAAAGTTACTTTGAGGGGAATACCTCCAAATATCTCCTGTGAGTACACAATTCACAATCTAATGAGAAAATAAGGCTCACTACCTCTTATATATACCCTACAAATCCATTTGATACCACCTAATCTAACTTATATACTTATTTGGAACCCTCATATGGCCTAAATATGTTTATATGAATATATAATATTGATTATGTAAATTATTTAGGAGTTAAGATAGTCACAAGTTGATTACTGATAACCCAATATATACAATAGTTTATGGGTATAACATTTCCTATCTGATGTCACTCAGGGGAGGTCTACAAACCAATCAACACAATCTCAAACAAAAATAACAACTTTCCACTCTCAAAACTTCAAATTCACCCTAACACACCAAGCCTTCACTATTCCTTGTAGTATTGCATCAATGAATTGGGTATATATTTTAAAGAATGTATTCTCAAATAAGGATTAGAACCTTTTCAAGGACCCGTTAGGGCACACAACAACATATCACAAAACCTCAATAGGTTACTTTGGAGAAACTTCATCAAATTAGGCCACCTACGCTGACTTAGACCTCAAATTAGGTCTCTTTTACAAAGAAACTTGTCTCAAAAATTCTTCTCAACCCCTAAACCCAATTGAGAAGCATTTCATAGGTTACTAAACCAAGGAATTCACCAATTTTATTAGGAGTACCAGCCTCCAATGTGCCTAACACTAAAACCCTCCTTTTTAGCAATTTACCTAGGGGTTTATTGAAAAATAGACTTCCAGACTTCCTTTAGCACTACCATCACCTAAAAAATATCAATTATCCATAAACATGCTCCAAAAAAAAAAATAGTGCTGCCCCAACCTATTTCATACATTACCATCCTCAAACCTCTTAATTTCACAAAGCAAACACTTTTTTTTCTTCTAGGGAACCATGCCCAACTCACCATTCGACGTCCCCTACACTCAAAAACCTTCCTAGAATCTATCCCTATTGAATACTATCCATTCCAATAAGACATGGTGCCTACAGAAGGTGAAATAGGTCTGATTTCATGTTAGAAGCAACAAAACCCTTAACTTTGCAAGTTCAAACCTATTCATAGTAAATAACAATATAATGCACTAAACTCAATGTAAGACCTCAAAATTGGATTCAAATCAAAGCTATGATAGTATCAAATGAAATTAAATTCAACTTGAACAATATGATACTATACAGGTCATACAACAACCCAACAATAACACTGTACAAAAAAATGTTTAGAAATTAAGGCTAAATAGTGATTTTATGGATCAAAATCTTCTTCAAACTCACAACCAGCCTCTTACAATGAGTCTTCCATTCCTTTATAATTTTTCCCTCTTAAAATGACTATCAAAACCACCTAAAACTATCCTTTTGAATGATATGACCATTGGACTTCCTCTAACTTGCAAATTTTGCAATTTTGCAATATCAACACAAATGACCCTTAATCACACTAATAGGACTTATTACATCACAACTTGGTCTATATGACCTTATTAAACATGAAAAGACTCAAAATCCTAAAGCCTACTAACCAATAACCTTGTATGACAAAATTTTCCAAAAGGTGCCCCTACACCATACGCCCTTCGTTTAAATTTTTCCAAGTCTCTTTGAAATGTTGTAGCAACTTGTCTACCACTAATCATTCCATGCTTTTTACATTATTGAGATCTTCCCTCAGGTTCATCTTGCCTTTGGTTTAGACTGTGCTTGGCATTATTTCCCTTATCACCACTTGAATAATGCTTCATTCTCTCACATTGATTTGTGGAGTGTCCTTTATCCTCTTCACCATCACACACCGATGTTGCATCTGTCTTGACATGTCTGAAAGCTAACCTTTATCATCCTTGTTCTTGACTACCTTTTCTTTTTGTATTGGTGAATTCTCAAACTGACTTACAAGTTTTCCCTTGCTTTGCACCTTGTTTTACTCCATCATTGTCCTTTGTCTCTATTATCAAACCCCTTACCTTTAAGATCTCTATTTTCTCATACTTGTACACCTCTACCTTCCTAGAATAAGGTTGCCTCTTCACTTCCTTTGTTGTTATAGAACAAATGACTATCCCAGCCAAAATTCCTTCACACTTTTCTTGCCTTTCCACAAGCATTTTACCCTTATACTTCACTATATCAGATTGAGACACTAATCCATCTACTTTTCTCTTTCTCATGAAAGAATTCTTCATTTCAACTAACTGCATATTGTCTTTATTTCTTCTATCCATTGTCCCAACACTGTCAAGCCTTGAAATGGCTACAAACCCCATACTCTTGTCTTCCTCAATGCTTAGAAAATATTTCCTTCCTACCATGATAATCTTACCTTGTTCCTTAGTCTATTCAACCAATGAATTCAATGTGAATGTATTCCCATCTTTATCAATAGTATAGGTATTTTGTCTCCCATCATAAATTGTAGACCTGTCAAACTACCAGGGCCTTCCAAGTAATGCATGGAAACAAATCATAGGCAAAATATCACAAATGACCTTGTCTCTATATATACCAATTTAGAACTCAACTAAAGCTTGTTCATTTACCATAATGGACTAAATATCACTTACCCAAGATACTTTATAAGGTGTTTCCCTAGGTACTCTTTCCAATTTCAATTTGTCTACTATTTCAGTAGATATGATATTGTCAATACATCCTGAATCTACTATCACCTTACATACCTTGTTTTTGCATTTGCAAGTTGTCCTAAATAATGCTTTTCTTTGAATTGGATCCTTATCCTTGGATGTCTTCAAGATTTTTCTCTTCGTCATCAAACTTTCCCCAACTTCTAGAGCACAACATTAGAATTTGAACTCTCAACTTCATCTTCTTGGACAATTTGAGCTCTTGTTTCACTTTTCCTTTCTCCATCACTTGATGTAGAACTAAAATTTTCAAGGAACTTGTAAGAGGGATGACCAAATTCATTGCAATTGAAGCACCTACCAACAAATTGGTTTGAAATCCTTCCACCTCCAAATCTGCCTCTTGTTCCTCTAAAGCCACCTCTAAAATTTGCAGCTGGTTCTTCTCTTTTATGTGCCTCTTCTTGATTCTCATTTGTTTGTATTGAAGAAGAGAAGTATCCTCTACCTCTAATTTTCTTCTCTTTCCTTCTTTTTACTTTTTCCTCAACCTTTAGTGCCATTTGATAACATTCTTCAATACTCAGATTTTTCAAAGCCAACTCATCCTGAATATTCAACCTCAAACCACCCCAGTAACTAGCTATATTTTCATCCTCATTCTCATTATGGTTAGAACACATACTTAACTTATAGAATTCTTCATTGTATTCTTTCACATCCATTTCTTTTTTCCTTAAACTTTGAAGCTTATTAAACATATAAATAGAATAATTAGAAGGGAGAAGTTTACCTTTCATCTTGGCTACCATCTTTTCCAAAGATACAATCTTGGATTTTCCTCTCTTTCTTCTCTCTAACTACTCATAGTCCCACCACAAAAGTGCATGACATTTTAGTTTTATCTTTGAAATTTTGACTCTTTGTTCTTAAAGAATGAATTCACACCTGAAGTAGTTGTCCAAAGATGCTATCCAATCTAATAACTCTTCTTCGTTCAAGTTCCCACCAAAGTTTTGAACATCAATATTTTCCTTATACTTGTCACTCTTGACTTCCCTTAACAAATTTTCCATTCTTTAATCTTTTGGATCAAGTTCTTCCTCCACATCTTCAAACTCTTCTTCCTCTTCTTCATCTAAATCACTTTCAAACTCATTTTTTCTCTTGCTTGTTTCTAGTCCTCCCAATATTTCCTTCAAATCTTGAATCTCCCTAACATACTTATAATTCAAATCACTCATCTCTTTTGCCATATTCTTTCCTTTTGGAGGCATCTTATGAGTTTTTTCTTTTCACCTTCCAATATTTCCTTTGAAAACTTCAATCTTCTTCCTCAGAGATCTAGTACCTTTTCTCTAATACCAATTTATGTCACTTATGGAAGTTCTACAAACCAATCAACACAATCTCAAACAAAAACAACAACTTTCAAGTCTCAAAACTTCAAATTCACTCTAACACCCAAGCCTTCACTATTCCTTGTAGTGTTTCCTCCTTAATGAATTGGATATATCTTTTAGAGAAGGTCTTCTCAAATAAGGACCAGCACCTTTTCAAAGAAACATTAGGGCACACAAAAACATATCACAAAACCTCAATAGGTTACTTTGGAGCAACTTCATCAAATCGGGCCACCTATGCTGACCTAGACCTCGAACTAGGTGTCTTTTACTAAGAAACCTTTCTCAAAACTTCTTCTCAACCCATAAAACCACTTGGGAAGCATTTCACAGGTTACCAAACCAAGGAATTCACCAATTTTATCAAGAGGACTGACCTCTAATGTTCCTAACCCTAAAACCCTCCTTTTTAGCAATTTCCCTAGGGGTTTATTGAGAAACAAACTTTCAGACATCCTCTAGCCCTTCTATCACCTCAAAAACTCTCCATTATCACTACACATGCTCAAGAAAACAAAAAATAGTGCTTCCCCAACCTATTTCATACATTACCATGCTCAAACCTCTTAATTTCACAAAGAAAACACACTTTTCTCTAACAGGACATCATGCCTAACTCACCATTAGACCTCCCCTGCACTCTTAAACCTTTATAGAATCTATCCCTATTAAATACTACCCATTTCACCAAGATACAATTCCTATAGAAGGTGGAATGGGTGTGATTTCATGGTAGAAGCAACAAAACCCTTAACTCTGCAAGTTCAGACCCGTTCATAGTAAAT
This sequence comes from Sequoia sempervirens, assembly GCA_007258455.2. Classification (NCBI taxonomy): domain Eukaryota; kingdom Viridiplantae; phylum Streptophyta; class Pinopsida; order Cupressales; family Cupressaceae; genus Sequoia; species Sequoia sempervirens. The sequence goes on from VDFB02000015.1 coordinate 240,652,958, forward strand.
CAACAATATAATGTACTAATCTCTATGTAAAACCTCAAAATTTGATTCAAATCAAATATATGACAGTCTCCAATGAAATTTAATTCTACTTGAACAATATGATACTATACAGGTCATACAACAACCCGTCAATAACACTTTATAGAAAGAATGTTCAAAAATTAAGGGAAAACGGTGATTTTATTAATCAAAATCTTCTTCAAACTCACAACCAACCTCTTACAATGAGTATTCCATCTCTTTATACTTTTTCCCTCCTAAACCAACTATCACAAACACCTAAAATTGTTCTTTTGAACGATATGACCATTGGACTTCCCCTAATTTGCAATTTTTGCAATTTTTTCTTGACATTGTTTTACATATTTTGCAATTTTGTAATACCAACACAAATGACGCCTAATCACACTAATAGGAATTATTACATCACAACTTGGTCTATATGACCTTATTAAACATGAAAAGACTCAAAATCCTAAATCCTACTTACCAATAACCTTGTATGACAGTTTTTTTTAAAAGGTGCCCCTACATCACTATCCTAGATCAATCTCCTAGTGTTCATGTTGATGTTAATGGTATTAGGATTGATCCCAAAATTTAAATATCAAAACTCAAATTTCTATATTCCCATCCTTCCTGACTAGTAGTTGGGAGCTAACTTCATACAAACTCATGCAAATTATCACTCTATTTTAATAATTAAATTCTTATTAGTTGAACAAAAAGTAATGCAATTAAATATATATGGCCATCAACTTGCTTCAAATATTTATCTACAAATATTCACTACAAGATTTAATGGTTCTTCATCAAAGAATTTAGCCAAGGAGGAATATATTTAGCACTTAAACAACTTACCTAAATGTGTTTTTAAATACCCCAATCCTTCCAAGAAAATTAAAACACAAATGAAAAAAGGATCAACATAAATTTACATATAGCTTCTATTAGATAATTTGCATGTAGCCAAGTTCATTCCTACATTTTAATCAAGGTTGTAGTTCTTGGGCTTGGCCATTTGAAACTCGTAGCTAACTCAAATATTTTTGAGATTGTATAGAGCCTAAAATAACTTCTAGATATAGAGCATTAATGTGTGTACCTTGGAGAATGAAAAATATACTATATTGACATTATTGATCATCATTATTCCTAAATCTAACTATAATCATCCTTCTATTTTATTATCACATTTATTATTCATTCATCAACCCATCTCTGAAATTAGTCTAGGTTAATTATGATTAATTATTTACATTTATTAGCCTATACTATCTATGTAAGGAAATATATTATTTTATAACAATAAAATATTGATAAGCTAAATCATTTCACTTCTAGAAACATGGGTAAATCTCTTGGATAGTAGATAATTTAGTTATTTCAATAAGTGCACAATTCTAGTACTATATTTTTCTAGAAATGAATTCTCAAATCCAATAATTGTGATAAATTATGTGTACAACACATTTATTCTCATTATGTTTCATTTAATATTTTGTTAAATTACATTGACCTACATAGGTTTATTCATATATTTTCTTTTTATTTGGTAATGATTGTAGGCTTTTATCTAATTTTTATGATCTATAGCATATTGGCCCTATGATAAACCTTTACTTGAATGAGATCACCATGTAGGTGAGTGTCATATTCAAAGATAAATGGTGAGTTTGTAAGTCTCATTATTTAAGTAATATTTCAAAAGAATATTTATAAGATGACTCAAGGAGGAATGGTGTCAAAAAATAGAGTCTAAATTGTTTCATTTTTCAAGCTCAAGGCAAGTGATGTGAATGATGAATGTGTTATATGTTATTCTTGAAGGAAAAATCATGTATGTATCATGTGTTGAATATTGATATCATGGACACAAGCCACATGATCAAACAATGAAAAAAGACACCTTCCACACAAAAGATCTACAGACAAAGAATTGCAATACTTCTCATCAAGAAAAAGCTACAAAAGAACCTCAAGAATCTTCAAGGAAAATAAAAGTTCTCAAAGGTTAAGAGACGTTGTTTACTTGTTGACAAAGTCAATTAGTGTTGAGATATTTTCTCAGTGTTCAAAATCAATTAGTGTAGCTTCCCTTAGTAGATGATCTTTCATTATAAGGATCCTATAGAATGGTTGGGATAAGTAGTAGATCTTTTTGTATGTGTTGTATACTATGCATGTACTACACTTGACCATTCCTAATGTTACCACAACAAGAAAGGATGAGGATCCATTTGTAGCATACAAAAAATCATGTGGCGATATGAGAAGTTATTGGTGGCCCATTGTATATGGTTTATATCCATTATATTGAAACACTAAATTATTTTTTGTAGTAGTTTCCCTACGATAAACATATATGGATTGAGATTAGGTTTATAACAACAATGAATGACAAGAAGAAGTGCATATAGGCTTAAAAATAAATGTTAGAGATATCTTAATATACTGTAAAAGTCAGATTTATCACTTTTGTTAGTTTTTTCTTGAAGTGGATTTCCACATAAATAATTATGTTACATTGTGAATTCAACATCATTTTTCTTCTATTGCATTTAAAATCTTGTTAATTTTTCTTCTTCTACTATATTTCTCTTGGAGAAATCTAATAGTCTTCTAAATACATATTAAGTGATCTGATTATAATTCACATAAACACTATATAAAATCTAAAATTGAAAGTAAGAAGAAAGAAATATATACTTTACTAACATATGCAATTTTATCATGAAAGGTTATCACAAAAGGCGAATTGAAACTTTTGTGGCGAATGGAGATGGAATCCCTTTTGTTGCAATGAAAGGTGATGGAAAACAAATTGCGTGGAGTGGAAACCCATCTACGGAGACTGTGGCCCATGCTGGTGAGGGTCATGCTCTTCGTGTGGGTGTCGTCGACGGCCATGATGATGTTCATTCTCTGTATTCAAAGGAAAAGGGTGTTGGCGATGACATAGGAGGTGATGCTCACATAGGGATTGGTGGGAGGACTAAGGGTTCTAGCTCTGTAGTGAAAGCTAAGGGGTCGAATGTGGATCTTAGGCATGGTAGGATGTCTTTTGGCAGGTTTATCCCAGTGAAAAATGCCATCACAGTGAAGTTGAAGGTCGAGATAGTAGAAAAAATAGGTGATAATGTTGTTGAGCTTTCCACTCGTGGGGTGATCTGTCAGTTTAGGGGTTTTTGGCCTAGCCTCCCTCAGTTGCACTCCTAGATCACCAATGAATGGGAGCCTCTTATTTCTGGTAAAGTTCATATTTTCCCCATGGCTAAGGGGTTTTTGTAGCTAAGTTTGACAATGCTTAGGACATAAATAAAATTTTATCTGATCATTTTTTTTAGCTGGGAGGACAAATATTTGCTGATGATTAAGCCCTGGCATTCAAATTTTAACCCTGCTTCTAAAACTTTTAACAAGATCCTGATCTGGGTTCGTTTGCCTAGTCTTCCCCTCCAACTTTGGAGTGATTTTCTTCTAAAGGATGTTGGTGAAGCCCTTGGTGATTTTTTGTTGGTGGATGATGAATCTTTTGACATTTTTCATTCCACCTTTGCCCACATACTCATTGAAATTGATGTTTCAAAAGGGTTGCCTACTGAGCTTTGATTAAAATCTTCTAAGGGTTCTTGGGTCCAATCTTTGGATTATAAATGGATTCCCTTCCATTGTAGAAGATGTTTTAAAATAGGACATGTTGCTGCACAATGCGGATTTGAAAAAAAAACAAAGATGACTACTTGGTTGAAAGGCACTTCTCAATAGCATTATACTGTTGAGAAAAAAGTTGAACAACATCGGAGTTTTTTTGAGGTGGTTGTTTATGAATCATAGGGTCTTGGGGCATCTCCTTCGGATGCCTCAAATGGTGGGGCAGCTAAGGCTACCCATATTGAGCAATTGACTAGGTCCCAGGCTACCATTACTGGTGATAGTGCTACGACTTCCATTTCTAGCAACTCTTCAAATAAGTCTTTCTCTGCACGAAGGAACAATGATGAAATCTCTAAGACTATGGCTGCAGGCATACATCTTCAGGAAAATAGTGTGTTGGCTTGGCATGATAAGGAAGCGCAAGTGGAAGAAGGTTGGATTACTGTTCAGGGCAAAAAAACAAAATTCTCTAGGCCTTCTTTTGATATGACTCTCTGTTCCCACAAGAGTAGTTCTAAATGTAAATCTTGAAGGGTCTTGTTTGAGAGTTGGTTTTTGGCTGGCTAGAGGTTGTCCTTTCTGCAGCCTTGTTCTTGGTTGTAAAGGGTTTTGGGTCCCTTCAAAACCTGTTTTATCCTCTATCAAAAACATATACAATTTTATTATAATACACTCTAAAAATATTCTTAAGATTATGCAGTGAACAATAATCCACCACAAAAATGGAAGTACAAATAGATTTCGAGAACAATCACTAGTATTGTGAATATTGAAATAATACAGGAATTGCTGCTCGTGCATATGATTGGGATTCTGATGAAAATTTCAAGTACTATGTGATCTTTTCATAATGGCTGATTTGCATAAAAATTACCTCCATACATAAAAAAGACAAAAAGCTGTGCGCTATAGTGCTTATTTTCAAAGCAAACACGGTTGTTCATAATATTTGATAGTTTATTACTGAGGTAATAGAGAACACATCTCGGATCTTAAACCTATGTGGTCTCTCACATCTGAATCGCTGACCTGGGCACGTGAACTGTAAACATATAAAGTTTTTTGAGTACTTTCATCTTCTCTATTTTGTCTCTCAGGTGCATGCCTACGTTCCAATCTCCTCACAAATTTAGGATTGGATGTCAGCATTGCGCAATTAAACAACACAAGCTCCCTCAAGCAGCGTAATTTGCCCAGTGAGGACGGTATGCTGGTCAATGATGGACTCTCTATATAAAAAAATTGCAAGTTTTCCAATTTCTCAATATCATCAAGCAGTTCCATCAAGCTCGTACCCAGCAAATTTAGTTTTCTTAGAGACCCTTGACATGTGGTTTCAGCTGGCAGCTTCAACAACTTCTTGCAGTTTTCAAAGATCACCTCTTCAAGACTGATGATATCTTCAAACATCTGTGCATGGATATCCAGATTCACACAATTTCTTAGATTGAGATATCTAAGTTTAGTTAGCTGACCAAAAGAGTTTGGCAATGCTATTAATACTTGACAATCTGAAAGATCTATGTGTTCCAGGTTTTTCAATTGCCCAAAATCTTGGGGCAATCTTGTGAGATCATCACACTGTCTAAGCACAAGGTGCTTTAAGCCATTTAAATTGCAGAACTCTTCTGGTAAATCTTGCAGATGAATTGCACCTTTCAGCACCATCTTCTCCAGGTGTTTTAGCGATCCTATACTTGGGGAAAATGCTACAAGTTGTCTGCATTTAATGACATTAAGCTCCCTCAATTGCAATGATTGCTGCAGTTTTCAAGGAAAAACTTATTTAGTCTTAGTCCATGAGCTGAAAGAGCATCTTCAAGAAACATTGTCTGTATAAATGTCCTAATTTTAACCAAAGTAACACATTACATCTCGAATAAATATCATCTATCTAAGTACATCTATGTGAAACAAAAATATTATGTACATAAATGTCAATAGATCAAATATCTTAAACAGCTTAGCATAGATCATTCATAAGCTCTAGGCATATTGTGGAGCTATACCTTAAATGCAGGATCACACAGTGTTTTGAAATTGCCTTCGATGAGTTCTAAAACTCGTAAGTTGTTCATTTCAAATGGAGGAAGGCTTGCATGAGCACAATACCTCCACCGAAACCATACCAAGTCTGCTAAGCAATCGCTAACACTAAAAGTAGGATAAATTTTCCAACAGAACCAGTTATGTTCTGATGACTGGTCAGTAACTGTAGCATTAAATATATCACCCTTTATATCAAGAAGCTCTATCCTTACAGAAGAAAAGGTGTACGTTTGAAGCTCCTTGCTTTTTTTTGGCCCATTGGAGCCCTTTGTGCCATCAGTGCTTCCCCTAATTTTTGCGTTTTCCTGAAAAGCATGCAATATATAAATGGTCTTCATCATTTTTTTTTATTTTTTATGGTTAAACAATTAATAGAAATTTAATATTTTATTTTAAAAAAAAAAAATTGAAAAATGTTTTAATTTTATTGTTTAAAATTTATTTTTAATCTTAAAATCAGATAATATTAAGAATATTTTTTTTCATTCTTTATAAGAATAAATAAAAATTTTGAAAATATTTTTTCTTATATTGTATAATGTTCAAGATGACATTCCATTATTCATTGAAAATATATCAATTTATAGACTTTGTTTAATATAAACAAAATTAAGAAACAATCAATTATTAATTTATTACAAGTTTTATGAATTAAACTATGTTCATATCTTTAGAAAACAAGAGTTGTGCTACAACTACAGTCCCTACCAGATGGGATCTGAATGAAAGCTAAAATGTATTGTTTGATGAATGTGGAGAATTTCATTGTTGCTGATATTGATGACATTTTGGTTAGCAGACCCCTTAGGAAGTTTTATTAATGGAGCTATGGCCAACCTTGGATCAATTGATTGAAAATTTGAAATCATTCCCATGGGATTTTGGGCTAGAAAGACCTAATGCCTCAAAGAGGCTCTTTTCATTGCATCAAACTCAGACTCGCTACCATGCAATTGTTTATTCAAAAATAAAGGTGTGGGATTTGTTTCTAAGTGTGGTGGGTATCACTTTGGAACCTGGATCAAAGTTAAAACAAATTGGAATGATTATTGTAGAGAATTTTATGCTTTAGAACATGCCCTCAAATATTGCTAGCATTTTTTTCTTGGAAAGAAATGTCTTGCATTTTGATCAAGGAACTCTGCAATTCAAGGAATTTTGCAATTCCTTAAATCTAAGTGTGAATTTAGGAGCAATGCCACATGAAGTTGGTGCGCTTCTTGCACCCTAAGTTGCCTTATTGAAATTTTCTTTCAATTGTGGTAATTGTAATATTTATGAAAAGCTTTGAACACAAAATGTCTCATAATTTGAGATACGTTTGAAAAGTATACAAGTATGATCTATTTTAATTTCATATTTCCAAACAAAACTGGTTATGAAACCAAACATTGAAGATAAAAAACAATGTTAAACCATCCAAGATTTATAGATTGATCATTTACATTGATTATCACATGGTATCATTTTACCAAGTCAATGCGTTGAGCATTAAATAATGCCATCATACATCACATAAAATCATGAGGGAAAAAATTAGGATTATGTTTTGCGAAATGAAATTTGAGACAAATACTAAAATAGGCAATGCATTTTGTATTCTTACAGCTTAGTTCTTACAACATAAAAATTTAGGCTACCCAAGAGCACCTTGGGGCCTGGGGCAATAAAGGGACTTGTCATACTCACTGCTATGCAATAAGATTTCCACAATCCATATGAAATTAGTTTTTCTGTTTCTAGATGAAAAAATTAGAACACAATTGAATCCAGAAACAAAAAAACTAATACTCACTAGTGTCACATTCAATGTCATGTTGTGGTCATCTCAAAATTTAAGGCATAATGAAGAAGCTAAAACTGTAGTAAGAGAAAAATACATGAATTTTTGGCTACATTGCTTGTAGCATATTGCAAATTTCTGTGAACATGTATAACACCCCCCAATTGTCGAAATATCTCTCTTTACTTGAAATGAATATAGTTGGAGCTTCTCTAATTTCTTTTAGATTATGATACACACAACTCCTAACTCAAAATTTGATATGCAAAATGTGGCAGTCTTGGTTCTTGTACTCATTAACAAAGGTCTATCAACATTTTCCCAAAAAATTATTGTGTAGGTGATATATTTCATGTTATTTTCCTTATAATTTTTTTACAAGAAGAGATGTACACACTTGATGCTACATACAACCTTTTCAAATATTCTTTCCTTTTGATCACTCTTTTCACAGTGATGCAAAAGTAGAGAAACATGTGTTGGTATCCCTCAACAACATCTTGGATGCATGTGTGTCATGGTTGCTCAATGTAAGGGGTCAATTAATATGAAGTTTGTGATTATTTTACTCAAAATTGCCTTGTCAATCTAATGGCAGAACAAAAAGTCCAATAAATTGTTTTGAACATCTTCATGGTCTTTTACCAACACTTGCTCACTTCGAAGCATTTTTTCCACAACATGCATTACATTATCTAAGCCAAATTGAAGCATATCTTCCTCCAAGATTTGATAGTATTTTGCAATCTTGTTACTGGTCTTTGTGTTAATCATATTTGATAATAATACTATACAAACACAAGAAACTACCACAGTAATCAGTGTCTTCTAAGGCATTTTAGACCAGCAAATGTTTTCAGATTATGCCAGTTGTCTCCTTGTGTCCTTGATGGTAGATGATTTGTCTATTATCATTTCCCTTGATTGGGCTTGGATCGAGAGGGTTCAAACCATAGTAGCAAAACTCTTTCCTCAACCAAAAAGGTGAATATTTTTTCAATTGATCAAGAAAAACTTGGGAAAAGTCAGCAAATGTAGAAAAAAAAATTAAAAATGGAGGAAAACTGCTTTTTTTCAATTTCATGCCAATTAAAAACTAGAGATGAAATGAAACAATTTGAGTGTAAACCATGAATCATGGATTTTGTAAATTGAGGTTGTTGTCTCACTGATTACACTACATAATACATTACCACATAATTTTTCTTTGAATTTCAGCTTAGAAATCAATATAGTTGTCTTTTTGCTGATTAAAATGCATAATGCATTACTACATAATTATTCTTTGAAGTTTGAGCCTAGCAATCAATTTCAAGTTAAAAAATATAAAATGCATAGTCAACCAACAAAGTGACAAAATAGGGAAGGAGCATATGAGGCTAGCTTCTATGATCCAGGGGCTACAGATTGTGATGTTGAAGATCCTAGATTCAAGTTCCCACTTTGATTGATCTCTCATTGATCATATACCACCTTTGAGATGACTAAGTCCTGATCATTTGTGATGCAATCTAATTTGGATCAACCTTGTCAAGGTCTAACATCAGATTACCCATTGTAACTTATTTTTTTTTTAAAAGATGAAAGAAGTTTTGGGTGGAATCTAGATGCAACTCCTTTTGTGGAGGGTATTTTGGTCAATTGCAGTGATGGGGAGGCACAATGACAAGAATTTGGCCTAATCAAAGTCTTGAGAAAAGTGAGAGTGGAAGGAGGCCTGTTTGAGTCTCATATCTACATTCAAAGATGGATTTCCATTGAATCTGTGCCCAAGATAGACTGCTCCAAAAGCAAACAAACCTCTATTGAAGATTGAGTGAAGTTTGCAATTAGCTAATAGTGATTTTATTAAACTTTTGTTTCAAACTGCTTGTTGTATGTAATAAATCAAACTGGAGAAAGGGTAATCAGGATCTTTGAGGGGCAGCATAAAGAGACTAGTCAATATGGAGGAGCCAGGCTGTACATATAACGGTTCTTTTAGTCAAGGTAGCGAATAGTATAATGGGAATAGAGGAAAGTGTAATACCAATAGAAAGATGACAATGTTCAAATTAGAGACCTCCATCTAGTCATCTTTCTCATCTACAATCAAAATATGTGTGTCTAAAAATGGATATTTGAAAAAAAAAAGGAATTTGATTTAAGAAATGGGGGTATCACCTATATCTGTTGGTTGGAAAAGTTTAGACTTCTTATCTTCTAAGTTCATATAAGAAGGAAGATATAGATTTGAATCCTTGAACTTCCTTGGTAGTGATGCCAATACATTTTTTAGGCAAATTATCTGCAACTAAAATGACCTAAAGATCAAGTTAATATTTGATCTTACTCTACGTACAAATAGAACTTGGAGCAAATCCAGCTCTGAAATTATGAACTACACTGTGTTGTCCTCATTTTGTGGCGATGATTCGAGATAAACTACTACTAGGTCAGTTGAATCCATACTTGGGGCATCTAGGACTGGCGGATTTAAAATGGGCACTCGATATGCTACCGGTTATACAACTATATCTACTATTGTTGGGACAATGAAATATAATATTCCTTATTTTATTACCAATGCAACATATTAATTTCTTGAAAGTCTAATTGTTTTTAATCGTTCTATTTAAAAATATGTATAATTTATCAATAAAATTTCTTATAAGTAGAGTAAAAATATGGTGGCAAGGTGCCACATACTAGAACATGCTAGTTGATCATTTTCTAAATGGAATGTTGCAAAGAATTTATTCAAAAATAAAAAATTTCAATCATAATAAAAAAGAATTTTGAAATCACCTGAGCTGACATGACCATGAGTAGTTTCACAAGTAGGGCAGGAGCATGTACTACATTTCATCATTCACCTCCTCTAAATCTACTAATGGGAAGTAGTTTCTATGTTTATCTTGTCGAGACCCTTGGGTAGATTGGCTATGTATGATGTCTATTGCTATGCGTCTATAGAAGCAAATAAATTGGGACTTCTAGAACATTTCAGATCCAATCATTCCACCACATCTTAGTGAATAAATTAGCTTGTCTGACATGGAATTTGGAGCCAGGTTGACTGTTTGGATGAAAGCTTGGTAATTAGTTACGATTTTGGATCAAAACTTGGTAACAAGTCACTGCTAAATATATTGATTCTGGTGGCAAGCTTTTCAGAGCAATGCATGCAACTACCAAATTGAATGATGATGAGCTAATTATGGCATCTTGTGTACTATAGGAACTTAGAGTAGAAAATTCACACGTGTCATAAAACAAATAAATCATTAACAATGAGTTACCAAATATTTCTCAAATATGCTACATACAAATGTGGTTTAAGGGAATTTGTATTATGATGATATTCGTGGAGAACTTGGCTTCTTCATGGACCATGCTATTGATGAGCTAGGTATTATAATGACCGCTATAATAAATCTAGAGATCATTCAACGTCCAATTTCTCTATTTGGATCTGCTGCATGGCCATATCCCTTGAGCCAACGAAGTTATACAATCTTCTATAACATTGATGTGGAAGAAACCTAGAATTATAAAAATAGTGCCACCTCTGTTTGGAGTTGATAATATTGTAGAGGTCCAGTGGATGTTGGAGCAGGCTCAGGGTACATTTCTGCACTTAGGGTTTACGCAGCTTAGGATGCCTTTCTGCACTTAGGGAAAAACGCTCAACAGCAGAACAACTAAAGAGACATGCAAATAGTAGAGAACCTAAGCACTGACCCGGTGACTCTGCAACTGCCCTGGTATGCATGAATGCAAAATGTGGAAGAAAGGAGATACATTCAGCATCTGCCAACAACAAAACCCAAACAACGACTTCATTATTAGTCTTTGTTTACATCGCACCAGGCTGCAACACGTCTCCCACACTTGGCATTCAGGATGCAGGCATGTATCGAAAGTGTGGAAGCATAGGAAAGACGTGTGAGTTGTCTTCCGAATGCGTTCGCAGACCAAACCAAACATTAGAGATGGTGTAAATTTTTCAGCACAATTTCTGACACAAACTAATACCCATTTGATTTTCCTTTAAATTTGTAAATGAAAAAAACTAAAAACCCCAGCAAAATATCATACGCCAATCACAAAAACCAGAAAACTAGTAGTAATTAAATTTTAAAAATTGAAGTGCCTGACCATTGGGAAATAGTTTTATTTCTTTGCTGGCACGGTTTTCGTTGAACAAATTAATTGCATTAAGCCAACTAAAAAGATTATCCTCGGCCTATATAGGTAGTGACTAATAAGCATTCCAAATCAAACTTCATGGTTCTTCTTTAAGATGAGAAGATTGTGGTAGAAAATTGTTTTAGTGAAATATTGCAAATAGATAAGGAGAGAATTAGAATAATTAAAAAAGGTGGATATAAAGATATAAAATAAAAATAAAGTAAACAGTTGGAAGTTAATGGTAAAAAAGAAAAAATTAAAGTTTTTGAAAAAGAGAAAAAATAGGTTTTGAATGGACCCGAAACTATTTATAACAGGTTTTGAATGGACCCAAAACCATCAGGTTTTGAAGGGACCCGAAAGCCAGTCAAGGATGGTCAAGCTACCAGAAGAGAAGTCAAAAAAGCCCCACAACAAAACAAAGACAAACCAACTGCCAAACCTAGCTGCCCAACAAAGAACCTAGATATTACATAGATCTAAAACCCATTGGTTTTGATGGGACCAATAACCCAAGACAACTAGGTTTTGGCAAGGACCAAAAACCCAAGAGAGAAGCCTGCAACAACCAAGCCATAGTAAACCAGTCACTCAAGTAAATTAGTCTCTCCAAACTACTGGCAGAAACAACTAAGACAATTAAAGTTATCATAACAAAAGTCAAGAAATAAAATAGTATTATAATTAGTAATAGTAAATATGAAAGATAAATAATGATAAATAGATAACAAGAATAATATTAAGTAATAAGTTAAAATCAAATTGAATATAATTATTACAAAAATGAAAATGTGTACAATATGAAAAGAATAATTAAAATTATAATTAAATAATATAATTACATACAATAAAATAAAACTACATAGATTAAATAATAATATAAACATTGTAAACACAAAAATTAAAATATAAACAAATATAAAAATAAATAAAGGAAAAATTTATAAAACAAATTAACGTACAAAAGAATAAATTAAAGAAAATCCACAAACATAGACACACAAAAATAAAAGTTAGTAAATATCTTTTATTTATTAAGTCCATGTTTTTAAAAGGGCCTCAAGTATTTTACAAAGCTACCAGTTAAACACAATCAACCTCCAAACATAGTTGCAGCTAACCTACTCAAACCATTGAACAAAACAAGAAATAAAAAATGGTATTGCATGGCTCCAAGTCCTTTCAAAATACTTTTGGCAACCATGAGTGAAGAAACAATATAACTAGACAATTTCATAACTAGACCTAGCTAGATGCATACCCTTAGTTTTGTTATGAGATTGTAACACATGTTTTGGAAGAACTTTTCTTTGTTGAAAAAAAATCCAAGAAAACTAATTATCCTCACCCACACATAATGGGGAGGGGGTGGGAGAATCCCTCTTCATGGCACCAATAAGGGACATCCCATGAGAGGGAAGTGGAGCTCGAGCTGCAAACCATTGAAGAGAAATCATGCAAGAAGTAGGAGGCACACTCACAACACCCCTAAGAATCAAAGGAGGATTAGCAAAAATTGGTGGCATAGGAGTATCAAAAATCATTGCCTTAATAATAACAAGTCTAGACTCAAAAGCCTCTAAATTAGAGTCAACCTCAACAAACTTAATAGTGATATGTTCTTGATGAGCATTCTTTCAATAAGAGAAGGAACATGAAACATTCATGGGAAGACAATTTGACACCAAGTGACCATTGGTAAAGCAACACCAACATCAAAATGAGATTCCTTCATAATCCAAATATTGGCTCTAAGAGCTATCACCATCTTATAAAATAACCTCCACTGAGAGAGGTGAAGACAAGTCCAATTCCACAAAAATACAAGTATTGGTGGTGTGACAAAATGTGGTAGTCGCATTATCCACCATCATAAAATATCCAAAGGAGTTATTGATGCCCATATAATAGGAAGTACACCAAAACTAGAGTTGGATATTGAATAAGTGAATCCAAAATGGTAGTGGATTGAAAGACTCTATGAGTGGATTAAATGAGGGAACCCAAGGCTTGAGGAGAAGGGCATGTTGTCCCCAAAAACCAAGAGCAAGTATTAAGGATGGCATCTCGATTGATGAAAAAATGGAAACAACCACAAAAAAACCCTTTGTACAAGTACAAATTTCAATTTGAGTAAACAAGTCCTCATTTGTTAGAACTTTCTCCACAAAACATCAAGTGGGAAATTTTGGAAAAATCACATATTTACCAAAATTAAAACTAGTAAGACCACTAAAATCACCAAAACCATGTTTTTGAGTGACATTATAGTTGGTTTTTATAAAAGATGATTTACTAGGTGTATTAGATTTGGAACACAGAATCCCATTGTTGGCAATAGAAGATATCGGGTAAAGAGGTGTCAAAGAAGGTGTCAAAATCTTCCCACTAGAGGAAATAGCATAACCAAGAGAAACCACCACTAAAACATGGAGGAGTAACAACAACAACAAATCCCTAACTCCATAAAACTAGACATGTAACTAGAGGTAGAGGTAGCATTAAGAAAAAGAACCCCATGTCATTAGATGAAGGTAGAGGAACATAGGAATGAGATACCACCAATTTGCTAACCCCAAATCCAAAATCTACTGTGCAAGCATCTTCAAGTGGCAAAATCATGTTTGAATTCCTAACATTTAGGAGGGGATAGGAAGAAGCAATTTTCAATAATGTTTAATCTATAACTAGAGATAAAATGCTCTTAAAATGTGTTTTTTCATATAATTGTTAACTTTAGAATCCTTGGCTAGTTGCAAGAGTTCTAGTCTAGTTAATCATATAAATTTACAAAAGTGAAAGAGAGAAAAAGCAACGTAAGAAAAAATAAAATCAGAAAAGTATTAATAATCTATTTTCCCCATTTCTAGAAGCTATCGCTCGAATTTTGTTGCGTAAAAGCTTGTGAGATGTAATACCGGTAGTGACCATATTCCGCGGAGAAAGTTTGCAGCATCACTTGGAAGCCACAGACGACACGGATGCTCTGGACTGTTGCACAGCTGCTCTTTCGCAATCAGTCGCCCAAAATCACGGAAAAAATCATGCATTTTAAGGAAATTGTTCTGGTCGATTTCAACGAGACAACCGTACTCCAGCTTTTGCAGACCACGACTACCTCTCCATCCTGACCCATCCCATATTCGTATGGCCGACTCCTTTTCCATTCCCAGAAAAAAGCAAGCAATATCTAAGAATATTTGCTGTTCCTCTTCGCTCAAGGCATTGAATGTAGCCTTCACTATATCATTCAGCTCGCAAAACATTGACAATTCGCAATTGCAAGACTCTATATTGTTCCCCCCGTATAGACGAAGATGCCTGCCAATAAGCTTGAGAAACAAGGGCATGCCGCCAAACTTTCTCATAGCTGTTTCCACCACACTCTCCAATCCCGGAATCGGCTTCTCCTGGTTGAAGGCGTGTATGCACAAGAGCTCTCGAGCGTGCTCTTTAGACAGAGGTTTAATCTCATAATGCACTGATATTCCTGAAAGTTTAAGGATTGCCTTATCACGGGATGCGAGTATAACCAAACTTCCTTTTCCCAACACATTATCCCCTAGCAGAAGAGCATCTAGCTGATCTTGATGATCGACGTCATCAATAACAATGAGAAACTTTAGCGATCTCTGCCGGCTTAGACACTGTATACGTTCTGCAAGAATGTCTTGCCCTTCGCTCTTGTTGTTTATTTCCCAAATGGTGTTGGTGAGGTCATTGAGCAGCTGCCTCTGCAAGGCTTCTAATCCATTTCGTTTGGAGGCTTCTCTTACACCAAACAGTAGACTGGATCTGTCGAAATTTTTTCGATATCGATACTAAAACTCTTCAGCTAAGGTGGTTTTACCAGACCCCTCAGGTCCAACTATTCCTACAATCTTAACAGCGTCGTCGCTCGGCTCTGACAGAAAGTAGTGGAAGTCCTCAACTGCCTCGTCTAGACCAACCAAGCCTTTCACACTCTTTTTCAGCTCCTTTCTTACATGTTCCTTCACGATATCGACTATTGTTTCCACAAGCTTTCCCTCGTCCCTTCAATTGGCATTTACATAAAAACAGGCGTTAGTTTTCAACGGTTCAACTCATTATCTTTACTGTATTTAAAGACATTTTTTACCTCTTTTATAATGACTGTCTCACTAAGCTCCTCCTATACCACATTTATTTTGAATAAATTTGTGCTAGTTAATTCATCTTCAATAGACGCTAAGTCTCCCCTCGATTGAATTCAAGATAAAAAGTAGGCCTCTTGGTTGAATTTAGGCTTTACCATGATTTTGAATTTGAATTCATAAAAAATATTAACCATATATAGCTACATCAATATATAATTCAATATATAACTAGACTATTCATCAAATATAGTAATTACTTCAACATATAATTGAATATATAACTAGACTATTCATCAAATATAGTAATTGCTCATAATATATAAACAATGCAAATGGACTTTACAGTAATTAAGGGTAGAATTTTTGTAGTTCATAGACCATTGATAATGCTTTTTCTTTTTTTCTTGGAATTTGTTTTATTATGAGAGATTTTATGACTAGTGAATGTAACTGGACATTCATAATTCCTCTTTGGTTATAATAGTATGAATCAAATTATGCTGCCAAAAGCATCAAGATGGACATGGAACTAGACTTTCTAATTAAAAAGGCTATTCTCTTTTTCAGTGTATCAAATGCATCTTAGCATTTTTCCATCCATTACAATATTTTATGTCTTGAGTAATTCTTCTATTGTTCCAACAACTACTGCATATCAAACTATTGGTCTATCTATTAAATATTTAAAAAACAAATATGAAAAATCATTAATGACTATTTGATTATAATAATTGCAATCTTATCTTATAAAAAAATAATAAAGAAAAGTAGACAGCATTAAAAAGCTATAATTCCATACCCATTGTGGCCATGATCCAGATCTACCAGCCCTGAGATGTTGCAAACTTTTCCAAGCGCATCTCGCCATTCCTCAATTTGTTTGGAGTCGTATCTCTTTTTCTTACCATCCATTTTACTTTGTAACCTAAGGAATGAATCTGCATACGCTCCTCCGCCATTTCTGAGGAGCATAAGATCTCCAGGAAGAACGTGATAGAAGACAGGAATAATCTTAGCACCAGTTTTCTGTATTAGACAGAGCTCTTCCAAACACCAATTTGATTCAGCATATCTTTTGGACAAGATGACAATGTGAACTAAAGCAGTTCTAATTGCTTCTCTTATTGTGGAGTATAATTCCTGTCCAGGCTGAAATTCGGTTTTATCGAAGAACACATGCAATCCAGTGCGATAGAGTGAATGAGAAATGGCGCTGGCCAGGGTGTCTTTGACGTCTGGTCCGCGATGATTGATGAAAACATGGTAGGGCTTGATGGACGCATCAAGCTTCTGCTGCCTTTCGTTGTAATCTGTTGAAGACGAAGAGGAAGGAATTTCTGATGGATCTCCCATTAGAAGACCTGTAAAAACGACTCGAGGAGGACAGCAAGATCTAACACAGCAGTTAATGTAATGGGTTTATTGTATAATGGTTCAGAGAGATCATTTCCGAGAAGGTGACCCAAATTTTTTAAGAATTTAAAAAGTCAATGTGGCAATTTTTTATAATGGAAATGGCCCCACTGTAAATAGCTGGACAAGTTAAGCGATTGAATATATCGTAAAGCCCTGGATAATACGCCTTTCGTCTTGTTTACAATCCTCTTTCGTCACGATGTTCTATGCTGCGGCCTGCACGATACCGTGTGGAAATTGTAGGGAAAATAGAATAACATTTGTATGTTTAACGATAAGTATTTTATTATTTTCCATCAAAAATATAAAAATAATTTTTTGAACAGCAATCTTTGAAATGTCGGTGCATTGTTTTAACTTCCTGGTTATTTACGTGGGATCCAGGTTTTGTCAATCTCGAAACGTCCGCTGTTTGATTTCTCCCTATTAAATTATAAATTGTTTAGATTTTATTATACAAAATTTGTTTCCTAATATTTATAAATAGACAAGTTGCATTAGAAAATGTAAAATTGAATTTTTTTTTATATACATTGTTTTATTTTAATATAAATTAAACAATAGAATATTATTTAGTTTTAAATGATTATAAGTGAAATTAGATAATTTATTTCATATATAATTATAATACATTATATAAGTCATCATCTTTCAAGGTTATTAGAGTCCTATAAGGTATGTTTAGTAGAAGATTTTGCATTTGGTAAAAGAAACTTGAGTAGTTAGGTGATTTTTGGATGACGTTATATTTCATTCAAATATTTAGTTCTCAAGGCAATTAGATATTTGTAATTTGGTTAGCTCTTTCGTCCACTTTAGTTTTGGGGTTAAAATTTCTAGTAAGATGAATAGAGTAAGTAAATGGTCTCCTTGCTTACTAGTCTTTTCCAAAAATTAATTTTTATGGGTCTCTTTAAAGCACTCTAGGTGCTACTAGGATTGGTGAAGTTGGATGTTATAGTAATGGTTATGTACTTATTTTTCTCTTCTACTATGGGGCTAGGAACTAATAATCAAATGGAGGCCAAAACTATCTTTGTGGCATTTGAGAAAGCTTGTGAGTTAGGTTGGAAAAAGATTGTCTATGGGATGGATTCCATTATCTTGGTATCTTGTTTAAATAAATTAATGTTTTGTGAATCTTCTTGGAGGTCAATCTAACTGGCCAGGTACAATCTTTGCCTTACTCTAAATTTTGATTCTATTTTTTAATTCATACTCCTAGGGAATATAACATTTTTGTGAATTGCTTGGCTAAATGAGCCTTTGATGTTCCGCAAATAGAATTTCATGGAATTGAAATCCCCATGATCTAGTGATAAATCTTTGTAGTTTATTTAGTTTCTTCACAATGATTTTGAAAGAACTTGCAATAACAAAGAATAGATAACAAGCACAATGAACACAAAATTGTATGAAGTTGACTAGCTATATTAGGCAAACTAGTGTACATATATAGGAGGAGAAAGGCACTTGACCTCTATGAAACGAGGATAAGACTCCTCACACATGGAGTGGTGGTGAGTTGTATACCACTAAAGTAGCATGAGGTGTCGAAAGTAAGTCGAAACTTCTATAAAAATCCTAACTAACTTGACACCTCATATGAACAAGTGTCAAGGACGCCGAGTAGATGGGTGCCTACGTAGATGGTCACTTGAGTAGACTTAAAGCCTAAGTGTATTAAATATATACACTAACACTGCCTCTTAAGCATAGCTTCGGTGGGCACAAAAGAAATGGGTCTCAACTACTAGCTTGGTGAGGTACCCATGAACAATGCAAAATAAATGGGTCTTGGCCATGAAGCCTAATAAGGTACCCATGCACAATACAATCTCTCATAAATGAAGTAAGATAGAAAACCCAGTGGGAAAAAACTATCCTCCAAAATAGAGATAAGATGTGAAGAAGTCTAGAAATCCCCCTTCACCAAAGATGATGATGTTACTGATGTAGACAATATACCAAGAAGAGCTCATAGATGAATGAACTTGCTCTTAGTAAAGGGTTTGGTGAAGACTTCAACAACCTGCTCTAAAGACTAGCAAAAGACTAAGTCGATGATCTGTCCATGAATAAACTCTTGAATATAATCCATATGAATCTCATGTGTTTGGTTTGCAGACGTTGAACTAGATTCCTAAATATCTGAATGATGCTCTAGTTGTCATAATAGAGGACCGTGAGCTACTTGAAAGGAATACAAAACTCAGAAAGAATACCCTAAAGCCATATAGCCTTAATAACTAAGTTAATATCCCCCATGAACTTTTCCCCTATTGATGATATAGCAATAGCATTCTCCTTCTCGCTAGACCAATTGATAGGACCTAAACCAAGTGAAAAACTGTAACCTGAATTTGACTTGTGATGCTTAATATCACTAGCCCAATCTACATTTGTAAAACCAACCAAATCAATTCATGAACTAACTCTATAGTGAATCCCAAACCCAAGAGTATGATGAAGGTAATGAAGAATCCTCTTAGTTTCTTTCCAATGCAGCTCATGAGGTTCTAGCATAAATCTTGAAACCATTCCAACTACATATGCAATGTTTGGCTTGGTATGAGTCAAGTATATAAGACTGCTAGCAAGTTGTTGATATAAAGTAGCATCAACCAATAATAGTCAAGTAAAGCTAGCATTGGGTGGGCTCTCAACAAGGTGACAAACAAGAAAACACCTAAATTTTTAACTTGTTCTTATCTCATTGTTGAGCTTGATGGTTTTAAATGACCTTATGAGGTCCTAAGTTGTTTTCGTAATTATTTTATAATAGTGGTTCTAGAAATGTTAATGGAAGAATGAATAAAATTATGTTGTTAGATTTGATTGAGTATTATGTACTCTCATGTGAATGGTGCATTTGGATGTGAAAGAAATGATATTTTGTTCATATAATTGATGTGTGAAAAGAGTAGTTAAGTCGTAATGATTTATAATAGGGATCTCATGTTGTGTGCCTTAAACATGGTAGGAAAAAGTAGAGATGTAGCTATGGTTGTGTAATGAGCTCTTTTTCTGTGTACCTTGTGGTGATTTGAAAATGTAATTCCTTTATGTTTGTGTGGGTAAAAGAGTTATTTCCTAATAATACAGTCTACCTTGAAATCAATTGAATGCATGTTTTATGTAGATTTTTCTTGTAGATATGAAAGAAAGATCTTTGATTATAATAAATATTTGGGTGAAAGACTTAGGTCCCCAAATTATATTCCTAACCTAGGATGTATTTGCTAAGGTTGTGTATGGCATCAATAGAGTTAAGTAAATTTTGGAAATAAAAAGAAATAGTTGAATGATGTGCATAGTAATTAAAAAATAATAGTGGCAAGGGAATGAATGTATTAGTAAACCTTGCATTGTTTATTCCCAAACCTTAGCTTACAAGACCATGATGAAACATTGGGTAAGGACTTAATTCCTTTAACTAAAATATTTTTGATGAGATCCACTAGTTAGTAAATTTTATGGTTAAGAAAGTAGAATTATGGTACCTTGTTGAATTTCAATGCGATGTTGATTTAAAATATAATGTATTATGTAAATGTGTGCATTATTATGCACCACCTTGTGAATGAGGACATATTCATTCATCTAGAATGGTTTAGTATGTTTGATTTAATGTAATATTGAGATAAGTGGGAATGTATTGGGATATTTTCAATGATGAAGTATGGACAATTTCTATTTATGTCTTGGAAAGAGTAGTCCTAGTGGATTTTGAGGGTAAATTATTTAAAATTTTATTAAATTATGGATTAATTATGTTAAAGGAAATGAATTTTTTGCATAAAAGGATGAAATTAGAAATTAATTTATTTTGTATTCTCTATGGATGTTGTTGATCATTAAATCTTACACTTCTCTAAACAGCCTTATTGGAAATTCAATAGATGGGAGACCTATTGTGTTCTATTGAATAACCTCTAGGATTTTAAAAGTTGACTCTTCATTCTTGGTTTGGGAAAAGGGAGGAAGAAATGAAAAAATAAAACTAAGGTGATATATTGAAAATATTTTAGAACATTTCAAAACTGTTACTAGGATATCAACCATGATAAAATGAATAGATAGCGCCACAAACCCTTCATTGTTGAGAAGAGAACGAACTACTAAAGTTTATGCAAATTAAGATCTTCTCATAAGAAGCACCCTTTAAGGTTCAATAGAAAAATTATAAACCAAATAACAATTATGAATGCTTCAAAACCTTACAAAATTTACTTAGCTCAATAGCATATTAAGGAATTCAATGCATTTTAAGCAAGAAATGAAAGAGTACAAGGACATGATCCAATCTTCTACAAAATCTGAACTAGATACCATAAAATTTGAATAACTAAAGATCAATCAATTATCAAGATAATACTCAAGATATGAATGAAAAAGAGCACAATTTTATGTAAATAGAGAAAAAGACACATGGTAGAGCCTAAAATGGGTATAATTCAATGTATCTCTTCCTTCTATTACGTTAATTAGTGAAAATAATATAGAATACTAAGGTTAGATATTTAGGCTAGACATTATCTTAAAAATTGATCAAAAAATGATTACAGAGCAAATACAGATAATTCTATAATGAATTTTCCACACTAGGGAGAGGCTCAAAAATTCCCTTTTATAGAGCAATATCTAAGCAAACAAGCATAAAGCTATCTCTACCACCACAAAACATAAAGGATAAAACCCAAATGGTAGCATTAAATTCACCACCTTAAAAATCTCATTTAGATTAGATTTATGTTAGACAAATCCACTTAGTAATAAAGTTTGAGCTTCTTAAACACTAATTGAAACAAAACTCAAACCACCTGGAAGATGATTCCTTTCATTAAAATATGTGAAGACTATTGACCTAAAGCCTAGCTTGCTATAAAAAATCTTCCTTGATAGAAACAAATGTAGTGTTGTAAAACCTCATTTGACATGAATCTGATTGCTTGTAAACACTAGAGTCAATTTCTAATTGGAAGAAGATTGCATTCATGACACTTTAGGGAATGTTTGGTGCCTTTTAAATGCTCACTTACTGATCGTGGATCTGAGAATTCCTTCTCTGACATGCCATATTCCATCCAATAAAAACCAATGAGACACTTGGCAATTGGGTAGGAATTTCCTGAACCTCCCTTAGAGCTACTTGCCAAAAACTCTGTTGTGCAATTGTGTGTCGCTCTATGCACTTGAAAGGTATTGTATGCAAAAGGTCATGCAACCACCATGTGGCAGCATCACACACCTTTAAGTGATATAAAGAAAAAAGCTTCATAAAAGTGTACCTCTGTGACACATGGATGAGCTTGACGGAAGAGACAAAAAGGAATAAGTGAAGGGAGACCCCTTAGAATTGTGAATCTGATGGAAGAACAAGAACATAAAGAACAAGGAAAGAAAAAAAACACATGTAGATAAAAACCTCTATAGTCTTGGTGACTCTTAGGGGGCCTTCGTGTGTGGAGGCGAGAACCCACAAACACTCTGAACCAAAGAAAAATAAAAGGAAAGAGAGTTTGAAGGCCTCAAAGCTTGAAAAAAGTTGAGTGTAGAAACTCCTAGTCCACATTTGAAGGTTGAATCAATGCATGTAATTATTTAGAGGCCTAATCCAAATCAAAAATCAACTTAAAAAATATGTCACCTATTTTTTCCTATGTGGCCCCGATGTGAAAATAGAGATGAGCCAGGAGGTTTAGGATGCCTTCAATTTCTTTGGAACTCAAGGAGACCCTAAATTCTAGAAGGCTAATTGGTCACACTAGTTGGCTTCTAAAGACTACCTAATTAGTTCTCCGGTCAATAATACTCCATTTGGAGAAAAAAGGGGATGGCATTCCTAGTTGGATGAGTCCTTCAAAATCCACCTTTATCTTGTTGACATTAAGCTTTAAGGCCTCCTCACAACTTTTTCCCCTTTGGACTTCCCTGTTGCAGTTTATGAATTCATTGGCTTTCCTAGCAACAACTCTCCTATTTGAAATCCCCACATTTTCCAAGGTATCCTCTGTAGCCTTATAAAGCTTAACAATTATGTTTTCTAATTCAATCGTTCCCTAGGAGTAACTAATTGTTTTCTAATTCAATCTTTCCCTAGGAGTAACTAAAGGAGTAACAATTTTTACAGCCTTTCTGACTATAATGTCTTTACTGATTTTTTCTTTATTTTGTAAACTTTGTGGTTTTAGGTCCCTGTAAAACCCATTTTTTTCCTCTTTCAAAAACTAATTGTAACAACTAGGCTAACCTTAGCGCTCACATCTTGAACATCTTCATAAACCTTAAAGCTAGTTGCAAGGACATTACTACACTCTTTATCTTTTCCTAGTAAGAGATATATAACTCCTACAACACGTGGAGGAACTCAGTTTGTTGTGTTTTTGCTTCCAATGCACTCTACTCCACCTGAATGTGGGACTCTTTTATTTTGACGTCTTCCTTCAATTGATTTATCATTTCTAACATTCCCAAAAGCTCAAGACACAATTGTTGGGTAAGTGCAATAAGTTGAGTCCACTTCTAGTTGAAGTGTCATTTTTCTGCTTTAAAATAGGTACCCATTCATGTTTTATAACAGGTACCCATTTTAAAGTGGGTACTCATTCCAAAAAATTTGAAAATAGCTATCCATATTTCTCATTTGGATTTAGGCTTAGAAAATTCATGGTAACCCAATATTTAGCCTTAGACCTACAAGTACAAGGTCATGACAATATCGAGAGAAAAAACAGACTATGTCAATATGGCTGACGGGTTATATTTTTAGAATTGTTTTAAGAAATTAAAACCCATTTTAGATGAGACTGTGTAGATTCTAAATGCAATTTTTTTGCCAATTGGATTAATTTTTCAATTTTTAAAATATTTTTTGATGAAATTGGTCCATAAGCTTCCGGATATCGAGGTTTTTATTATTACAATAACTTTTATTATTATTATTTTGAAAAACAATTGTGCATGAGCATTATTAGAAAGTCATTTTTTCTATTTAAAAATAAAAGTAAAAATTAAAAAAAAATGATAATTTTAGGTCATATTATGTGTGATGTACATGTGGTATTTTCAAAACAACAATTACAGCTAATAAAAAATTAACAAAAAAATATAAAATATTAAATTTGTTGCTTTTGGATTAAACTGTGTGATAGTTTTTGGATCAACATTTCAGATCGCACTTCGAGATCCATCATTAAGATGCAAAATGAGTTGAAGGAGTGAGATTGCAGATCAACCAAGTTATAAGAGAGGATTTACAAAAATACAATTATTTAGGTCAAAATATGGATGACATACACATGCATGGTATGGTAAAAAAAATGTGACTTTTAAATAGTGATTTATAGAGATGCCTATTGAAAATCAATTTTGTCATCTAGGTATTAAAATAAATTACATATTTGGAAACTAGACTCTGAGTACTGCATTTCATATTCTTTTTTTTTTTTTTAAGATTTAGTCTTTAAGTCTTTGGGTATGTCTTGGATCATGGTATGCCAAAAATTTAGCAATATTTGTAGGGGATGTAGGTACAACTTTTCACCCAAAATTAATGAAATGAAAGGGGTTTTAGAGGAGATTCTCTCAGCTTTCCAAAAAGAAATATAAATTATGCTTTACTTTGAATTTACTATATAATTATTATTCATTTTCTATTCAAATTACGACCAAAGACCTGATTAATAGACTGATTTAAAAACATCTATAGCTTTCAAACAGTATCATATTTTTTGAATCCAAAACATCGTCACATTCTATGATTCACATACTATAGGATTAAAATAATTAAAATTGAATTTCATGAAGTTTTGACCAAGTTAAGGTGGTCAGACATACAATTTTTTATATTTTTTAAAATTTGTAATAAAAAATTCATAATTAATTATTTACTTGAAAAAGAATTACAAAAAAATATGCATCACATCGATACATGAGTCCTCTACTTATATATAAAAATATTACAAAAATATTATCATTTTATTATGGTTAGGGTGGTCAGAATGGAACACCTGCATATATTTTTTTCCACTAAAATTTAAATTACTCTGCATTGAAATTTCAAATTTTCATAAATAGATTTTATTTATTTTTAAATAAACCTAGTATTTAGAAACACATTCAATTTTCTACAAATTCTATTCACATATTTTTGAAATAATATAGATGCTTATTCAAATGTTACGTCAGAGTTGCCCTATGCTGATTTTTAGAGATTTTTGCCACTTAAGGGCACGTTTGGCATACCATGATCACGCACGTACCACTTCCAAATTTTTAGGTCAATTTTGACAAATTCTGAAAATCAGGGAAAACTCTTCCACTTTTTGGCCAAAAAGTGGACTCAACTTCATGCACACACCCTACTCTAACTCCTTAGTTGAAGCTTGTATATTGGATTCAATGGTTTTCTTTTTCCACTTCTTATTGTCAACTACTACCTGGGCTCGACGAAGCTCCTCCCGAAACTTATTTTCCTTTTGTTGAAAATCCTGTTGGTTTTGCAAATACACACTAGAGGCAATGGATAATTCCTGCTACACTTTTTGCAACTCCTCCATCTTTTCATCAAGCTGTATCTCTGCTAGTTCTCTGGTGCTCCTTTCATTTGTCACTTGGGCTTGAGAACTAACCAATTCCTTCTCTACTTCACTATTTCCCTTCTCAAATTTATTGCTTAGCTAGCTCTGTTGATCCAAAAACTAAAAAAAATTGGCTCGCATCTACTGTAGCTATTGTTCCACTACTTCACTTTTTTTTTTGACCCGACATGTCAGAGATCTATTTCCACATTTATTGCAACTCTTGTCTCATCTCCTACAACTTAGATCTTAAGCCTTCACTCACCTTTTATTCAGCTTCAACCTTCAACAACATTTCTTTTAGTTAGGATTGAAGCTTATCCATGTTAAATCTTGCACTATCTAAAGTGCTTTTGAATTCTTGTCTTGCTACTCCTACCTCAAGTAGGTCAAACTCTATCTTGGTAATCAAACCTTAAGGAGAAATGAAGAATGAATGAAATGAAACATGAAACATAAGATAAAAAAATAGAACTTTGTTTAAAACCTTGTAGATTTGCAAAAAAGCATGAAGTGGCCTCAATGGATGTAGATATTGATCATGGTTCTTGATTAAAGATAATTCCTTTGAATACTTGAACTGATCTTGAACAATACATCACAACATTAGCTCAAAACCACATGCATGATGCACTAAATATTTGACATGATGCTTGAATCTTGAATGCTACTCTAAATGATTGATGATTTTCTCTTGAATGCCTTCTTGAATACTCTCTAATGATCTATAATGCTCTTGTGAAATCTTAGGATGCTTGACTCAAAATTTCTAGGTAAAAATAAGTGAAATAGCCTTGTATTTATACTTGTTTATGCCAAAATTTTTGAAATTACAACACTACAAGCTAACATTAGATATAGGATAATAAAATTCCACCAAGAATTTGATTTTAATTAGGTCTTGGTTAAAGCAGGACTCATATGCCAATTGGGGCATATGAGTCCCAGTGCCTTAAACACAGGACACAAACTCCAAGAAGTGCCTTGTTTAATGTGAAATTTTAAATAAGGTCCCAAGACCTAGGTGGGACTCATACACCTAAGGTGGTGTATGAGTTCTAAATGACAAGATCTAGAACACATGTCCCAAAACATTGAATCATGATTAGTTGTTTGATAAATGTCAAGATTATCCTAAGAAAAATGCATTTACTAAGGCTTGTGGATACAAAATAGGACCAATTAGAGCATAAAGAAGCAAAATTAATTAACAAATCCCTATATTACTATGAAAGTATAAATATATTCTTTGCAACACCTTAAATAAGGCACAATTAGGTCCATTTAGTTTAAGAGGGCCCTAAACTTAATGTGAATGTGTAAAACACATTACAACACTAAATCAAGGAAACATTAGGCTCAATTTTATATTACTTATTCCCAAATTAAGTGTGAAAAAGGGGTACTTTTTTCTACAAGTTACAATTTTGAACTATTTCTCCCTATGCTCTAATACTATATAAGAATTAGGAGATTGTGGAGATGAAAAATTAGCACAAGTCAACAATGCAAATCATGTATTTAGTCGATCCAAGTGTACAAATGAGGAAGCCTTGCATATATGGGGAAAGAAGAATTAGTCCACCTATCTTGTGGGTTAACAAGTGCCCCATGATGTGGAACAAATGAGTAGAAAAGTATCTTATAGGTGTCAACCTATGGATCACTAGGAATGTGCAAACCAACAATCTATTTGGCCAAGTTATCAACCTTGATGCCAAGTGTTGAGTGATCTTTGAGGTGAGATTAAAATTCTTCCAATCTCAGAAAAGGTAACACTGAGGTTTACCAAATAATTTGGTAACCTCTAGAGGTCTAAAAGGTTGTACATTCAATTAGACAAGATGTTGTCTAGCCTCATCAACCTAAGTACACATAAGTATTTAGTGAATAGATAAATTATTCACTCTAACAATATGAAATACAATACTCCTGCTAAGATCACATGCTAGGAATAGGTAGGCACTACATGCAAAGGCCAATGCATTTGTACACCTGCGAGGATGGGCATGATTTGATGTGGGCTTGACAAAGATTAAGTTGTACAAGTAAAGGATTAAGTGAATAAGTGGACTAATCCACTTAATAAAAGGTTAAGGAAAGTAGGATTTTAATAAAATATTTTTTTAATTTTTAGCAAATTGATGGAGGAATAAGATAAATAAATAATTTTATTTATTTACCCAAGGTGGACTATAGAGGGAAGGTTATTTAATGATTTAGGCTAGGAAATGAGTACAAGTGAATAGTGAATTTAAAGTATGACCCTATAAATTAAATAATATTCTCTTATTTAATTAATAAGGAGATGACAATGTGATAATTAATTTTATAATTAGGTTTGTATTCAATCAATTATAAAAGAAGTAGTTGGATAATGGTAGTGTCAATTTTAAGTTTCTACAATAAAATAGAGGACGTGTTCTTGAAAGTTGGAGAATTTGTAGAGTGTAGTTGGAATTTCAATTCTAATCTTTAGAACAAATTAAATACAATATTGAAGTTTAATTTTGATTGACTAATTTTAATCAACTATCGAGCAGTTAACTCAATTATTCAAAATATCATTTATGTTGAAGGGGTTGAGCTTAATTGGTTAAAACATTGAGTTATCATAGTGGAGATTAAAGTTCAAATCCCAAATGAACATTTAACATGGAATTCTAAGTTGTAACTCTTGGTTTTCCATTGTTGTCTTCTAAGGTGGAAGTGGTTTCTGAATAAGTAGATTTTTAAGGTGTGGCTCTTAGTCTTCCATAGGTGGTTTCTATAATGGTTTCTTCAAAAGAACTTATACTAGTCTCATAACTGATCTCATAAAGATTTGTATTGATCTTATATTGATGCTTATATGAATAAAATATTTATAAATGATTAGCAATATAAAAAATTAAAATCATTGACATGAATGACCTTTTTTATTTATGCTTGTAATCATGGATTTCTGGGCTAGGCCCAAGTAACTAGTTTTTTTTGGTTTTCTGGGTGCTGCTCATGTGACTCTCAAAGTGTGCCTTCTTACCACCCATCCTTTTTTTTTTGAATATGTATTTTTATCTTTATAATTAATATATAGATAACTGCCTATTCATAAAAAAAAAAAATCATTTACATGAATGAACATATCTTTTAATGTCTCTTTAATATCATAAGGAGCCCTTACATTGTAATGTCATCCAATAAAATTATCTTTGACAAATTTGATATGTAACTGAAATATTTGGAGAGATGAAGTAATATCTTTATGCAACTACTCTGCACACTCCATGTGAACAAAAGCACTAAATAATTGATAAATAACCCAACTTGCCACACCCATAAGAGAATAGAAGTGGTTGGTAAAGCTGGGTTTCCTTTATAAAAGAATTTCATTACATTTTTGTCTCATATTTAAATATTTCTTTATTTCAATGCACGTATGACCTGCAATCATATGATTATTGTCTTATATTTAAATATGTCTTTGCTTCCATGTGAATCACCTGCAATCATGGCATAGATGCTGCTTACAAATATAAAGTAATATGCCTCAATGAACTAAAAGATTTGCATTGGCTTGGCATATTGCGTAAAGCTTATTAAAACACTGCAAAATGGGGTCAAATGGCAATTATTAACGAGTTGGGCATGTCAAACAACATATTGAAAGACTAAACAACTTATTATAATTTCATTTTGATAATTAAATTTTAATATATAAAACACAATAGATTTTCACCGTTTCTATGAAATAATATTATATGATTTCACTGTTTTCTTTCATTTTGAGAATCTATACCAAGGTACCAACCTTGGTTATGAAATTTTTGCATTCCTTAAACTTTCTGTGTTAAGTTTATCATAGTCTCAGGTTTCAGTAGAATAAACTTAACATGCCCATTTTAATAGCCGAAAATTAGCTGCTGAACAGAAATTGAGAAAGTTGAATATGATACAAAAAATACAAGAAATCAATGCACACAAATTTGTATCCAGAAAAGTCTAATAATAGAGATCTCAGATCTATTATGAAGTCCGTCTGCAACATTATTCAGCAGTTAAAATTCATCAAACAACGAAACAACTTTCCCTACCACAACCAACACAATATGTCATCCCAAGATCAACTCAAACAGAAACTCTGCAGCAGTTAAACTGTGCGCTCCCAAACCTCCAAAGTGAGAGCTCCACAAAGAATGCTACACAGAAACAAAGATAGTTTCAGTTCAAATTTCCAATACGTAACCTCATGAACATACAGAATGAGTCTCTGTCAATTCATGAATACACTACAAACCTGACTGCAGTAACTAGTCTGACAGGGAGTTGGGCGTGACAGGAACCTTGTTAGTCATCTGCACAGGCGCTGCAGGCATAGAACCTGATAATGGCGGAGCCGAATTGATATTGTTGTTACTCGGGCATGGCGATTGTTGGACAGACTTCACCAAATCTGGCAGCTCCTGCGAAGAAAAAAGAGAAGGCATTCCTGTCGAAGGCCTTCGACTATGGCGATTAGGGCGACCCGACATTTTCAATTCGTCAAAAATACCGAAACAAACTCAGGCCAAGTTCTGCTGTAAAGCACAGCCAATGGTTATATAGAGGAAATTTGATGGAAATTTGGTGGAAATTTCTTCTGGTAACTTGCCGATTTAGGTTGGAATTGGAATTTTTAATGTTAGGTTTCGATGACCTTGGGAAATGTGAAAGTCAACTTTGTATTTTATCTCTAACTCCTCCTTACACGCCGCTAACTTTAGAGCACTGAAAATCAGGCCTAGAATTTCAAATCTGTCGTGGCTGTCTCAAAAAGAGTTAATTAGACAGTCGTAAAATTTAACGACGGTTGTTTATTTAAGCTTCAAAATTTGAAAGATGGCAATGATGGATTGGAATCTTTTGGATTGGTTGTATTTTTGAGTTGATTTTTTAATTTTGGAGAATTTGTATTTTTGAAAGATAAGTCATGAGATTCAATCTTGAAGGGGATAGGGTGTGTATGCTTTGTTTGTAGTATAATTAGGTGTTTCTTGTATGGAGTATGAAGTAGTTTCATATTACTTAAGTCATCTATAGAAAAGACAGATTCTCTGGTATCGTGGACTATAAAAGAATCCATTTCCATTTATGATGTTAATGGGAATTTTATTGATGTGCAATCACATGCTTCTTGCTTGGATTATAGGGTAGTCCCATATTACTATAAGTCATCTGTAAACCAAAAAACAAATCCCTCCGTATTGTGGACTATAAAAGAATCCATTTCCATTTTTTATGTTAATGGGAATCTCACTCGTGTATAGGGCAAGTTGGATCATGAGAATTCAACCTTCTCTTATGACTACTATTCTTGTTCTCACATTTTAGCGACTTGTTTATTTGTTGTTCCAATTTCTTCCATCTTTAAATTTTAATCCAGAAATATTCATTTACCGACATAATATACATTTTCATATTTAAAATTTAATACTCTTCATGTTTTCATACAAATAAATAAAAACTTTAAATATGAAAATTATTAATTTTAGTAAATGGTAATAATGGATGTGAATCTTCCCATGTCAATGGGAACTCGGCTGATGTAAGGGACAAGTCACATGATGAAGATCTAACCTTCTCTTGTCATTATTATTCTTTTAATAACTTGTTTGTTTGTTTGTTTGTTTGCATGCATCCCCGGAGGACTAGTCTCGCCTCAGCTCGCCCCTCTTGAACTCTAACTTGACAAAAAGTAAGACGAAGGCAAGGCTGGTTGAGCTGCTAGGCTGGATCGTAGAGATACCTCTGACACAACAAAAAAAATAAAAAATATAACTTATTTGTTTTCAATATCCTGAATTTACCTCTTTAAATTTTAATGAACAAATACTCATTTATCCATATAATATATTCTCTCCCATATAAATTTAATACTTCTCATATTTAATGTTTTGATTGATTGATTGATTTTTACATACATTATTGTCCCTTGTTCATTTTAAACAGTAAAAATAAAGCCAAATTTTTTAAACAACAGGCGACAGACCGTCAATTTCCAGCCTAATTTTAATTATAAAGAGGCGACAACCTGTCAATTTCCAGGCCGACTGGAAACCCATGCTGCTATTTTTTAATCGGGAATCCATTCCAAAAGCAACCTATGAGCAAGGCACAACTAGCATGCTATGAAGATTAGGTATACCTAGTTACACCACGAACAGCGCTCTCTAAATTCATGCTTTCGATTAAAAATAGCTGAGCTATAAATCTCTGCCAGATTTGGCCCACCTCTATCCACTGCACGCGGCCTGTACGGTGTTCCGTGAGACAGTAATAGCTTCTCCACGTGAAATTTGATTGATTGCTCAGAGAAAAATGGCAGATATCTATCGTTACTGTGCCACGTGTTAACGTCTTTTGAGGAGATACATAGCGATCTGCGACGGGGATTGATGTTGACTCGGGATGGGAGCTCTGCACAAATTTTAAAAACGTAATTTGTGGGGGACCTGCTCAATGATAGCCACTCCTTTAATTATTTTAGTGACACACGTTTGGCCACGATGCAACTGAGGTCTCTTTTATTTCCCTACCGCCACGTGTAGATATCACAGAAATGAATTATTGCATTGTGGAAAAGGAGGGTCTGCAAGTGACTAATTTAATACACCTGGGCTCTTTTTAAAGCGTTTAAAAGTTTGTCATGGAGTACGGACTGTCTGAGTTGGCTCCGCGTTGCTTGGAATGAATCTAACCCGCATCTTCAAGCATAGTCATGTGATCACCGCTTTTTTTTTTGTTCTTGGTCTACTCTTTATAAAACGGAGTTACCGTTTCGGAAACCCAAATTTTGGTATTAACTGGGAGAGGAAAAGGTTAGAGTCTAGCGAATATGACGAATTAAAAATGGCCTTGCAATCTTTTCTTTTTTCTTTTAATTTTAATAGGACTTCTATAGGTAATGGAATTGTGTTTTATTTGTATAAAAAAATTAAATTATTAATTTACTTATTTGTGTTTGTTTGAATGTTTTTACGAGTATGTTTTGGTGTAGGTGGTATATATAAAGTTCGTTTATTTTGTGGTACTTGAATCATTTGTAATTATTAGAATTGATGGATGAGAAGGTGGAAGGAATAGAAAGGACATTTAGTTTGAATTTGGAAGGAAAATTTGATAGTGATAAAGGTTAGGGGAATGTAAATATTTCAAACAAGTTGTACAAGAATAAAAGCCTACAATGATACCATCAAGATGATTTTTATTTACAAGGAGCTATCATAAAGAAATAGTCAATGACTTGTTTGCAGCTGAAGTATTTAGAAAAGGAAGATATGAACATGCTAAGCAACCTCTATTACCTAAAAGAAACTAGTTTTATCTCCTCATGCTAATTTTGTTGATGTGGTTAAAAAAGAAAACTTGAAATACTTAAAAGTGGGGTAATCCCACAATAGTGGTTTACAATTTTTGGCCAAACTGGACATTGAAATAATTCTTTTTAACTAAATATTCACTTTTGGGCACCTATAGCAGCTAAACCGTGAGGAATTTGAAGATGATGAAAACTAGAGTTTTGTGAAATTTTGTCTGTAGATTCTAAATATATTTTTTTCAAAAATTTTGGAATTAGATTGCACTTCTTTTACCTTCTCCCATGAAAACTAGTTTTTTTCATAAAACAACATTTTTAAAAAGTGACACTCACCATATAACGCATAACTTTTTTTCCACGAAGGATAAATTTATAATTCTTTCAAATTTAGATTTGTAACTCTAATATCTAGTGCTTCAACTTGGTTAGATAGTTTTTTATTGAATATTTTTTCTTTAATCATGTTTTGAAGTCAAACCAATTACAATTTAGACATAGCACGACCTTATAACGTATAACTTTTTTTGTATGTATCAATTTTTTTAATTTATTTTTTGTTGGATCAAGGACTTCAATATCTGGTGCACTCATATTTTTCAATTTTTTTTGATAATCTGCTATCTTTCCACATGTGTAGAACATAGAGCTTGATTTTTGGTGAAAAACCTACATTCACAAAAAATAAAAAATAAATATAATAATAAAATAAAATTTATTTAAAATTATACTTTTTGGGAAGTTTATAATAAGGACTGCATACTTACAAAAATAAAAATTAAATGAATTCATTTGATCCCCCAAAAGGTAAATTAAAAGTGGTTTTTTATCAACATTTTGATAGGTGTAAAGGAGACTCCGTTATAGGCATCGTTTAAAAATAGCGGGGTTTCATCCAAGGGGGTTTGATCTAAGGTAGTTTGATCAAACCCTATTAAGTTGGAATGCTTTAAATGGAACTTTTTAAGGCTTAAATCATTATATTTTCTAAAAATATGTGATTTCAGTAAAAATTAGAATCTCCCAGAAATTGTAAACCAGCTTTGTGGGATCACCTAGTGTTGTAATTTTTCCATTCACTTGAATAAAGAGTGTCTTCCTTCTACAAATTTCTTTAATAGTTGAGTCATGGAGCAAGAAGCAAATCTTACATGGTGGGTATAGAATTGAAAGCACATTTGGTGTTGGTGTTTTTTTTCCAAAAGAACCTTGAAAATCTTCTAAAGGATAGCCAGTCCTTATGCTCAAGAACTTCAAGATTAGTGGCCAATGAACGAGAGATGAATTCTACACTTTTCTCCCTTGCACTTCAGGCTCTACAAAACCTAGGAAGGTAATCCCATAGAATGTACCTATGAATTTATGCAACCAAATGACCATGATGCACATCACAAATAGCAGATGAATTCTCATGGAATTACTCAATAAATGGAATATTTTGAAAGGATGGCTACTCCTTCACAACATTCAACATTTAGAGCATGAGAATACGAAAGTACACTACACTTCCAGAAATAAAACCTCAACTAAAATAGAAATTTGACAATTGAATTTGATTTGCTACTAAATGATCAGGAAAATGCATCATGAATACAAAACCTAGACTAGTTCCTTAACCCAGGAAAAGGAGTCAATCTCAACACAAATATAATTGGATATCAGGTTCATACTTAGCATTACCAAGCTTCTACAACATTGCATTACAACATCATACCATTATATCCTAAACCAAAACTTCTTATAAAGATCCTGATACTTAAATTACATGAACCTAAAGCTTCACTTGAGAAATCTAATTAATTCTTTGAATTAAAAAAAAAAGAAATCCATACATCATTGGAATGCAATGAAGATCAACAAAACAACCTTTGATCATTTTATTCATAGCTCATATAATGAATACACTAGGAGAGAAATGGCCTTGAATTTGCACCGTTGTTTGTATTCAAATGCTAGTATTGTTACCAAAAAAAATATTTGCATATCAACTAGACTCAAAACCTAAGACAAAACCTTGAACTGCTTTGTGTTTTCTAATTACAAATTTTTCTCTACATATGGTCAATCAACAATAACATGCATTTGGTTATGAATTCCTTCTTATAGAAATTGAGGAGAAAACAAGCCTCATGCCAGAATGTACACACATGTGTCTAATACTCATTTGATCAATACAAAATATTCCCCATTATAGTTATATTTGCAATTTGAGGTGGGGGAATTCATATGAGACAAAATTCCTTTGCACATTGCCTGCAGAAGATAATTCCCACCCCCCAAATGGTATCCCTTTATCATTGCAGCAAACATCACCATATCGGCATGTTGAAGAGACTCTTGAGACTGTCACCAAAATTCCACTATCACCTTGAAATGGCTCCACAATTTCCCCCAAGCCTTAAAAATGGCCACGTGTCAGCCTCCCTCTTGGCCGCTAGGTTTAAACCGTGTGCATATTATGGCAATGAGTAGTTGGGGAGGGTGATCCCACAATAGTGGTTTACAATTTTTGGCCAAACTGGACACTAAAATAATTATTTTTAACTAAATCTTTATTTTTGGGCACCTATAGCGCCTAAACCATGAGGAATTTGAAGATGATGCAAACTAGAGTTTCATGAAATTTTTTCTATAGATTATAAATATATTTTTTTCAAAATTTTGGAATCAATTTGCACTTTTCCATCTCCTTTGAAAACTAGTTTTTTTCAAAAATATTTTAAAGTGATGCTCACTTATATGGTAATGCATAACTTTTTTTCCATGAAGAATAAAATTCTATTTCCTTTTGACGAGATTTTAACTATGATATCTAGTGCCTCCACTTGGTTAGATATTTTTATTGAATATATTTTTCTTTTAATCAAGTTTCAAGTCAAACCAATTGGCGGCCCCAGACATAAAGGACAGGCAATTGCACAACTTTTCTTTGTATGTATTGAAATTTTTTGTTTGATCAAGGACTTCAATATCTGGTGCACTCATTTTTTATTTTTTTTGATAATATGCTATTTTTCCACATGTGCGTAACAAAGAGCTTGATTTTTGGGAAAAAACTATGTTTAATAAAACTGAAAAAACAAATACATAATAAGACCAAAACATATTAAAATTATATTCGTTGGATAGCTTGTTTCGAGGACTACCTAATTATAGTTGGGTCTATGAAGTCTCTGCCATTTTCATGTTCAAACTGAGCTCTAAAGTTCAATTTTTTATTTTTTTTGTGAACAAGGTCAAAAATCAGGGAAAAGGGGGCTTCACTCAAATTAGGGTGATTCGAGCGAACCCCCTTCCCAAAAGGGGTTTTCATTTTCTTTTTTTCCATGCACACATTAAATGGGTTCACTCAAACCTTGGTTTGAGCAAACCCTTTTGTGGTTCGTTTGAACCAACTAGTTTTTCCGAACCCCCAGAATGAAATTTTTTGGCATGGGGTCATTTTTTTCAAGTTTTCCTTCCTCATTCGAATTGTAAACCACTTTTGTGGGTTTACCTGGGAATGGCTTAGATTAAATCTAGTGCTCTCAACATGTATTCCTTTTACCTTTCAAAGCATCCACCTTAGTGCATAACCTTTGGACCTAACGAATGACAATGATTAAAGCATCTTATCCTCTTTTAAACATGTGCCTTAAAAAGGCCCTTTAGTAGCTAGGTTGTTACTATTTTTCAACGTCAGGTCAGAATATTTCAAAAATATTTCATACCTCATTATAGTTCCTTGATGACCTAGATTGCACCATGTGGCATCTCCCTGCCTCTCCTCTGAGGGACGGGAGATGTTGGTGGGTCCCCCATGGGCAAGCAAGGGATTGTCAGGATTAAAACATCTATCTCATCTCAACCATTCATTAAGCATCATCACTATATTGAAATAACTTCAAGGTAGCTCCCATCGACATGATGTAGTTCCTTAAATGATGTTTCATCATTTCATTAGAGGGGCTCTAAAATGTCTCCTACTGATATGGTATCTTCTCCCCGATATATCAAAGGGACTTAATATTCATTTCCATCAAATGATAATGGGCCTCACTAATTGATAAGACACATGGCACCTGCCCACCAGTCAGTTGGAATGTTTTAATGAATGTAACAATGAAAATAGTACACCCCTTCTTTAAGGAATGGAGCACAAGGGCAGGGTTCCTATTTCACACTTGTTACACTCAAAGAAACCTTAGAGATCTCAATCCGAAGATAGAAAGGGTGAAAGATATCTTTCAATAAGGTATCCTAGGGTGTGATTAAAGAAAATAAGAGGGTTCACCACTAAGCTAGAGCTTAGAAAGACAAGAAATGAATGTAACATGCAAAGTACTATGTAAAACCTAACTAAATTACCTAGGAAATGAAATTGAAATACAAAATAACAAACTAAGAATGAATAGAGGTGGACCTTGAAGTAGGATGAGGCTAGAAGAAGCTTCAAAAACCTGAAAGCCTATTGTTTAATGCCAATTGGGACTCATACATAAGTTTGGGTGATTTAGTCCCAAACCAGGGTTTCTAGGTGGAAATAGGAATCTGACAATGGTGAGTCTGAATCTCCTAAAATTTGGAGAAAGCCCTATACTAGGACTCATACACCAAAAGTGACATATTAGTCCCACCCTACTTTTTTGGAGGGTTATTTAGCCCGAATCTAGTCTCCAATCTCTGCTCTTCCTTCCACACTTTGTTTCCAAATCTTAAACCTTGATTTGCAACCTTTAGGTAGCTTTTCCTATAGATGAAAACCTTGTGACAACTTGATGACTCTCTTCAACCTTGCAACCTAATATTCAAAGGATCTTCAAGCTCCAAGACACATAGATCTGTAATCACACATGTGGAGGGAGAAAAACTTGTTTACTTGTTAGGAAATAGGGGTTTTCCTTGGTCAAAACCCGTTTAGGTAATTAAACCTTGCGATGAAACAATGAAATGTGAACATGAAACATAAAAAAGGATACCTTGAATGATGTCTTGAAATGTAAATTAGCCATATAACATGAAGTGGCAATATGGAATGTAGATCTTGATTTTGAATATGGATGTGAAACAACACTTGCAAATGGTTCTTCAATGCTACATCACAACACCAGCTCAACAACATGCTTGATGTTTGATGAATTTCACATGATGATGGATCTTGAATTTTTGCAACAAATGATGAATAATTATGACCTTGATGCCTTAGAAATTCTCTTGTAAACTCTCTTGACACTCTTGTGAAGTCTTGGAATGCTCAACTCTTGATAGCTTAGGATGATATCATGAAGGATTATGTGAAATAATGATTTGAGACCTTGTTTATATAGGAAATCCATCTAATTTTCTACTTATTAGATCCTAGAGGCTGACATACATGAAATTTTAATTTAAAACCTTGATTTCCCACTCAAAACCCTAAAGAGGGGCCAAATGGGACTCATATGCCACTTGTGGTTTACACTTTTTGGGACATCTTGAATTTTTATGAAATCACATATTTTTAGAAGATACAATGATTTAAGCCTTGAAATGTTACATTTAAAGGATTCTAATTGAAGAGAATTTGATCAAACCACCTTAGATCAAACCCCCTTGGATAGAACCCCACTAGTTTTAAACCATACCTATAATGGAGTCTCCTTTACACCTATCAAAATGCTCATAAAAAGGCACTTTTGATTTACCTTTTGGATGATCAAATGAATTCATTTAAAATTTATTATTTGTAAGCATGTATTCCTTATTATAACCTTCTAAAAAAGTTTAGTTTTAAATATATTTAATTTGATTATTATATTTATTTTTTATTTCTTGTGAATGTAGGTTTTTCACCGAAAATCAAGCTCTTTGTTCTGCACATGTGGAAAAATAGTATATTATCAAAAAAATTCTGAAAATAAGTTTGGCTAGGTATTGATGTCCTTGATCCAATAAGAAAAGAAAATTTAATTTCAATATATACAAAAAAATTTATGTTGTTTACGGTTCGCCTATGTCTAAATTATAATTGGTTTGACTTCAAAACTTGAAGGAGATGGAAAAAGAAATTGAATCTAATTCAATTTTTTAAAAGCATATATTTATAATCTATAGACAAAATTTCACAAACCACTAGTTTACATCATCTTCAAATTCCTCATCGTTTAGCAAATATAGGTGCTCGAAAGTGAAGATTTAGTTAAAAAATTTAGTTCAATGTCTAGTTTGGCCAAAAATTGTAAACCAGTATTGTTCACCCCCCATTTGTATGGGACTCATATGCCCAAGGTGGCGTACTAGTCCCACCAATCTTTTTTAGGTGGAGGAAATGTCAAGGAGTTGAGAAATAAAGTATGTTTGTGGATTATGTCAAGATTGCAGTTGAAATATGCCTTGAGATGAATAATAAAGGGTCTTAGGGGCCTATTAATGATGATATGAAGGCTATAGATGCAAGAGGGAAAAAAAATCAATGTGAAAGTGTAAATGAATATACTTTACAACATTAAGTTAATGAAAAATAAGGTCAATTTAGCTTAAAAGGTTCCTAAATCCAATATGAATGTGGAAAACAAATTAGAACACTACATCAAGGTAACATTAGGTCCATTTTAATGTTAACCATTCCCAAATTAAGTGCAAAAATGTAAACGATAACATTTTTTGACACTATAATGAATATTGAAACACAATGGGGAAATGGGGAACAATCAAGATGTAATCATGCAGATCCAACCGCTTGTATTAAAAACTTTAATCTGCACATGTACAATCTTAGCAACTTAAGAAAGAGGATCAACTAGGTCAATGAGAGACAGGGTTCAAATAAACCTTATGACAAGGCTTTAGATCGATGATGACATATTAAACCTAGACATAGGGACATTGGAAAATATTAAAAGTTGTTGAACCTACATTATTATAAGACAAAATTAAAATGATTCAAAGGGTAACAATTGGGAATGTTAGGCTCAAGGGACCAGTAATCAGATTGACTTACTAGCATAAGTGGCAACTTAGGAAACATGGAACGGGTGAATACTAGTCAATAATGAATTAGAAGGTAGGAAAAAGGATTGAAACTTAGGGTTTTGAAGAGGCTTTAAGGAAAACATAGACTGTAGAAAAAAGTAAGACCAAAACCCTAAGCCTTAGGACACACTCAAATAAAAAATACAACCAGATCTTGCAATACTATCAGTGGAACACAAAATTTTTGAGGGGTTTCACCAATGGCTCCAATTGGGGACGTCTATTCTTCCAAAAACAAAGCAAGATCATAGAATCTCAAGGTTGAAGAAGAACAAGTGCCAAATCCATTGGGTTCTCCATAACTGATCCTTTATTCAATCTTTTAAACCTAATTTGATGGCCCCAAGCCACCAAATGAAAAGAAAAACCAATGTTTTCCTCAGTCAAACACTATCTTATTGAAGGAACTAATTTCCCTCAACCCACATTTACCTCTGCCACACCACTGCAACAAGTATAGCGCTCTTCTTGCAAGCACAAATATATGATTACCACTAAACAAGTGAAGA
The DNA here is from genome assembly GCA_007258455.2 of Sequoia sempervirens. Classification (NCBI taxonomy): domain Eukaryota; kingdom Viridiplantae; phylum Streptophyta; class Pinopsida; order Cupressales; family Cupressaceae; genus Sequoia; species Sequoia sempervirens. Next base: position 240,693,568 of record VDFB02000015.1, read on the forward strand.
CATGCTCAATGTTTGATCATGTTGTTGCATGGAAACCATATAACATAGGTCCCCACATTTTCATGCAACAAAATTTTCATCTTTGTAGCAGGTGTTGGAAAAATCTAAAAACTCAAGTCAACACCATATGAAAACATGGTGTCTTCATATCTATTGACCTCTCAAGTGAATCAAGGAAAAAATAAAATGCCTCCAACTCACATGGAAATGAAAAATATACCCCTTCATTATGTTGACTTGGAGAGGGAAACTCATCCTCTAACATATGAAACTTAAAACCTTGAAGTTTAGGCATATAAGAAACATGACTAGCTAGAACATCATCAACCTGGAGAACTTGTTGATGCTCATCATCACTGCAAGATGTATGTTGGATCCAAGTGAAGTACTCAAATTTAGGAACATTGGATTCCACATTCTGAGAAACTAATTCTTCATCACAAATGGATGCATCATACTCAGCTTCATTCAAAATAGGGACCATGGATGACCAACATATCTTAGGGTCACTTATACTAATGCAAACCTCATTAGTACCTCCATTCATATCATGAGACAGTTTGTGTGAAGAGCCATACTCTTTGGATTGTCTCTCTATTTCAATCTCTTGGAAATCTATTGAGACATATGTGCCATAAAAATTAGACCTATGACACATATCTGTCATGCTTAATTCATCAGTGTTGCCCTCTAATGACTTATTTGAAGTATATAGATCATGAGGAAAAAAAAACTAGCACACCCAAAAAATAGGTTCTCATATGTGTCCATGTGATTGACATAATCACATTCTTCAAGTTCAAACTAATCATAAAAAGTGTCGTAAGTTGTAGCCACATTTGTCTCTACATTTTCACTTTCATGCACAACTACATCTATGCTATCCTCATGCAAACATTCAGTAAAAAATTCAAAACAAGAAAAATGAATGGAAGAAGGTGAAATATCAAACATGAAAGGAATTCCTTGTTCACAATTCACACAACCAATATATACATGCTCTACACAATCAGATTTGTGAACTGATTAATTAAATAAATCTCCTATGCATATATATTCCTTTTTGTCCATACTACTGCAATAATTAGCAGGGTCATATTCCTCACCATCAAACAAAAAAAATCATTTGTTTCTTCATTGTAGCTTCTCATGGATGATTGCTATGATTTAAATTCATTTCCTACTTTGTCAGTTGCATCTAATATACCACCATTTTCAAGAGTATTCCACAAATCAGTAAACTCCTTTATCTACCATGAAGACTTGCATCAATGCTACACTTGACATGTGTAGAATTGGCATGACCAAGTGTACCATAGCACCATTGATTGGAAATATTTTCTTCAAAAAGTATGTTCAATTCATATCCCTCATCATGGTCTTGTCTAAGAGAACTTGGAATCCCATTGTTCTTCACAACATCACATTCATTCAACAAATTATTAGCATTATCATAGAGTTTCATAATGTCATCATGCAATTGTGTGCATTGAAAAATATTGTCATCGCCTTTATTGAAACACTTTTCATGTAGGGAGAAAAATGCTACTTCCTCCTCTTGAAAGGATTTACAATCACCAGAGCTGTAAATATACTTTTAGTCATCTTGATCACCCAGATAGGAATGCTTTTCATTTGGTTGCATATTTACATCTGCAACACTAATGTTGTCACCATGAAGGCTTGAAACTTCAAAATCAACACAAACTTCTACTGCATTTTTAAATGAGATAAATGCACCCAACCCAAAGGATTTATCATAACACCTTTCTCCTTTTTAGTAAATGATAAAATTATTTCAGTATCATCTGGACCATTGTAGTCTTCATTTGATATAAAGAGTTGTGTATATACTTCTGTATCTTCAAAGTTAATGGAAGGAATGACTTCACACACCTCATCCATCTCATTATGCCTTATATTCTAACTATTATGGCTGCAATATTCATCTGGATATATTTTTTCTATTGGTTGTTCAAAAACAAAATCCTCACCACTATAAGATGCATTGTCATTGTCTTCTTCTATGCCATCCATATCTATTTGATCAAGTCTGGAAAAAGTACCATCTCATAAGCTAGTGAGGAAACAACTTTAAAACTACTCCATCATTTTTCCAATCACTGAAAGCCATTGACATGTGCATTCAAGGTTAGGGGACTTCCAATCAATTTGCATGGTACTCAGACCTAGCTCAAGTCCTTCACAAAAAAATCAATACATAATGATTCATCAGGTCTATTTAATACCGGTATAGAAAACAAAATTTTCCTGAATCTATCATGTAAATCATAGAGGATTCACCCTCAAGTATTTTTATATCATACAATGCATTAGTAGGTGACATGGATTAAACTTTACTTTCAGACTACTCTTCAAATTCTTCTTAGATATGCAGATTTCTACCCTCAAATATGCATTCATTGTCTATTGATATTCCTTCAAATTGATCAATGAAAAGTATCTTGAGCTCACATCATGAACATATGGAATGAATTGGTAAACCAAAAAAATAGTATTCAACAAAATTTTCTAAAGTTCTCACAAAAAACTTCACGATAGTGTCCTCTTCTTCTATTTGGTAGTCCATTAAATCAATGAAATTTTGTAAATGTTGTGATGCTGACTCTTCAAGGATCTTCTATAAACTTGGACAAGTATTCATTTAATTTTCTTGGGACTGAGTGTGGACAACCTTGGATTTTACTAAAATCTAGAGGGTTATATCTTTCAGTAGTGAACATCTTTCTTTAAGGACATGACTGTGTTTTAGGCATGGCATTAAAGCTTGTAGAGGGAGAACTATAGTAGTCATACATATTTGCAAATAAAAAATTATTCCCTCCACAACTATTTAATTCTCAATATCCCTTTCAGAATATCCTGATTTCCCATTTCCCTTTTCTACTAGTACCTTAGAATACTAGATAAGGAACAATATTTACTAGAACCTCTATTGCAAACCTTCATACAAAAATGTTACAATAGAAAAATACCTGAGAAATTCTGCAACCAACTCTTCTAATGATGTAGAATATTATGTAGAGTTGCCACCTCTTTGAAAGAGGGAAAGTTCTTCAAGCAGTAGAAATCCTCTTCCAAAATCTAAACTATATTTTTGAGTTCTCTCCACCAACACACCAGACTTCAAGAATACACCAAAAGCGTTGCAACAATCTCCTTCTTCAAGTATGCAGGTCACTGGATCATCTGACCCAAAACTTCATATCAACAAACTTATTGAATCTTTTCAAATGGATAATATTGGAGTTGTCACCAATGGAGTCGCTAATCTAATGGTGTTATTTCTAGTTGAACCTTGAAAATCCTCTAAAGGATAGCCATTCCTTATGCTCAATAACTTCAAGATTAGTGACCAATGAATGAGAGATGGATTCCACACTTTTCTCCCCTATACTTCAGGCTTTGCAAAACCTAGGAGGGTAATCCCACACAATGTACCTATGAATTTATGTAGCTTAATGACCATGTAGATCACAAATAGCAGATGAACTCTCATGGAATTGCTCAATAAATGGAATATTTCAAAAGGATGGCTATTCCTTCACAACACTCAACATTTAGAGCAAGACAATACGAAAGTACATTGCACTTCCAGAAATAAAACCTCAATTGAAATAGAAATTTGATAATTGAATTTGTTTTGTTGTTGAATGATCAAGAAAATGCATCATGAATACAAAACCCAGACCAATGACTTATCTTAGGAAATGGATTCAATCTCAACACAAATATAATTGGATAATAGGTTCATACTTAACATTACCAAGCTTCTACAACACTGCATTACACCATCATACCACTGTATGCTAGACCAAAAATTATTATAAAGATCTTGATACTCAAATTACATGAACCTATAGCTTCACCTGAGGGTGATCCTACAATATTGGTTTACAATTTTTAGCCAAACTGGATACTGAACTAATTTTTTTCTAACTAAACCTTCATTTTCGGGCACCTATAGAGGCTAAACTGTGATGAATTTGAACATGATGCAAACTAGTAGTTTGTGACATTTTGTCTGTAGATTCTAAATATATTTTTTTCAAAATTTCTAGAATTATATTGCACTTCTTTTTCCATCTCCTTCAAAAACTAGTTTTTTTAAGTAAACACCATTTTTAAGGAGTGATGCTCACCGTATACAAACTAATTCTTTTTCTATGAAAGATAAAATTCTAATTTTTCCAAATTTAGATTTGTAACTACAATATCTAGCGCTTTCATTTGGTTTCATAATGTTTTATTGAATATTTTTTCTTTAATCAATTTTCAAAGTCAAACCAATTACAATTCATACATAGGCAGATTATATACATCATAAGATTTTTTATATGTAACGAAATTCTCTTCTTCTTTTTTGGATCAAGGACTTCAATAACTAGTGCACTGATATTTTTCAATATTTTTTTTGATAATCTACTATTTTTCCACATGTGCAGAATAGAGAGCTTGACTTTTTGTAAAAACTCTACATTCACAAGAAATAAAAGAATAATTATAATAGTAAAATTAAATTTATTTAAAATTATACTTTTTGGGAAGCTTATTTATAATAAGGACTACATACTTACAAAAAATGAATTTTAAATGAATTTATTTGACCCCCCAAAAGGTAAATCAATTTTTTTTTTTATCAACATTTTAATAGGTGTAAAGCAGACTCTATTATATGTATGGTTTACAACTAGCGAGATTCTATCCAAAGGGGTTTGATCTAAGATGGTACAATCAAACCCTCTTCAATTGGAATCCTTTAAATGGAAAATTTCAAGGCTTAAATCATTATATTTTCTAAAAATATCTGATTTTAGCAAAAATCAAGATCTCCCAAAAATTGTTAACCAATATTGTGGGATCACCCCTGAGCAATCTAATTAATTCTTTGAATTAAGAAAAATATGAAATCTATACATCATTGGAACAAAATGAAGATAAAAAAACAACCCTTGATCATTTATTCACAGCTCATATAACGAATACACCAAGAGAGAAATGGCCTTGAATTTGCACCATTTTTTGTATTCAAATGCTAGTACTGTTATCAAAAATCACATTTACATATCAAGTAGACTCAAAACCTAAGACACAACCCTGGACTACTCTATGTATTCTCATAATTACAATATTTTCTTTGTGATCAATCAACAACAATGCACATTTGGTTGTGAATTCCTTCTTATAGAAACAAAGGAGAAAACAAGCCTCAAGCCAAACTGTACACATGTCTAATACTCATTTGACCATACAAAATATTCCCCAATGTAGTTATATTTGTAACTCAAGAGTGGGAAATTAATATGGAACAAAATTCATTTGCACATTGCCTAAAGAAGATAATTCCCACCATTGAAAGGGCATCCCTTTATCATTGCAACAAACATCACCATATTGGCATGTCGAAGAGACTCTTGAGACCATCTCACTGAAATTCCACTATCACCTCGGTGTGGCTCCATAATTTCTCTCAAGCCTTGGAAATGTCCATAGGTTAGCCTCCCTCTTGCCCACTGGGTTTAAATCGTGTGCATCTTATGACAACGAGGAGTCAGGGAATGGTTGACATTAAATCTGGTGCTCTCAACATGCATGCCTTTTACCTTTCAAAGCATTCACCTTAGTGCATAACCTTTGGACTTGATGAATGACTAGGAAAGGCCTTCTCCTCTTTTAAACATGTGCCTAAGAAAGGCCCTTTAGTATCTAGGTTGTTACTATTTTTCAACCTTAGGTTAGAATATTACCAAAATATTTCATACCTCATTATAGTTCCTTGATGGCCTAGATTGCACAACATAGCATCTCCCCGCTTCCCCTATGAGGGACGTGAGATGTTGATTGATCCCTTGTAGGGAGGTGGGGGATAGTTAGGATTAAAACATCTATCTCATCTCAACTGTTGATCAAGCATCATCGTTGTGTCGAAAGGATTTTAAAGAAGCTCCCATCGACATGATACAATTCATTCAATGGTGTTTCATCATTTCATTGGAGGGAACCTTTAAAATGTCTCCTACTGATATCATGTCTTCTCCTTGTTATATTGAAGGGACTTAATGTTCACTACCTTCACATGATAATAGGCCCCACTGACTAATAAAACACGTGGCACCCATTCGCCAGAATGTTGGAATATTTTAATGAATATTAAAACACAAAGGGAAAATAAAAAACAATCAAGATGTAATCATGTAGATCCAACCACCCATATTAAAAACTTTAATCCACACATGCACCATGTTAGAAACTTAAGAAGGGGGCTCAGCTAGGTCAAAAAGAGATGGGGACATAAACCTTTGGCCAAGACTTTGAACCGATGATGAAATATTAAATCCAAACATAGGGATGTTGACAAATATTAAAAGTTGGTGAACCTGCATTATTATAACACAAAATTAAAATGATTCGATGGATAACAATTGGGAATTGTTGAGATTTGTGACTCAAATTACTGGCTTGATCACTTCCTAGAGCACTTGTCTTTTCCTCCTTGATTTACCTAAGTTATGTTGTGGGGATCTAAAATTTTATAACTGGGCGATATCAAGCTGGTCGCGGGATCATTGCAGTTTCTAACCTTGGAACCTTGTCGCAGAGTTCAAAAGTTTCTTAACTTCCTAATTGGCTGATCTCCTTTGTTGTCACAATGATTAGGAAATTCCTAACCTTCAGTAGAGGTTGAGAAGTTCGTGTTTTGAGCGATGAAGTGATCTCTTTGTCGGCATGTCCTAGCTTTCAAGAACTTTGTAACCTCTGTGAAGAGGTTTGGAAGTTCAGGTTTCGGGCAACAGAGCAATCCTTCTATTAGGATGTTGCAGCTTCCTAGAACTTTGTAACCTTCATTATGAAGTTTGGAAGTTCAGGTTTTGAGTGAGAGGGTGATCCTTCTATTGGGATGTTGCAGTTTTTGGGAACTTTGTAACCTCCATCGTGAGGTTTGGAAGTTGGAGCTTTGGGCGATAGGGTGATTCCCTTATTGGCAAGTCACAGGTTCTGGGAACTTTGCAACCTTCTTCATGAGGTTTTGAAGTTTGGTTCTCCAACCAGAGAGCGACTTGGATGCTGGTGGATGGTGGGACCTATCTGTATGGATGGTGATGTCAATTGTACAACATTGACATGGATGTTGCATGGATGGTGGGGACTACTTGGGACCCAATTGGCTTGTGGATCATGATGAAGGCTGACAAGTGGCAATGACATGGAGGACAAATGGCATGTGGGCCCATGTGCTTGATGGTTGACTCAGTGACTCATGGAGAACCCTAAGCTCGACGGTGGAGATTTTATTGACTTCCTATCTAATGACCAACATTGGATGATGGCATATGGCTTGAGGTGAAACCCTAAATGGGTGTGGTAGTTAAAGCTAGAAGAGAGAGATGAATGAAATACTCTAGACTCTCTCGGAGCTCGAAGCTCTCACAGAGTGGAGGTCGACCCTAGTCAAACCGAGTTGCAGGCTGAAAGGCCAAATGTGGCGAAGGTTGAGTGAAACTCTCTTGGAGCTCGAACCTTGAAGCTCTCACAAAGTAGAGGTTGACCCTGGTCAAGTTGAGCTATAGGCCAAAAGGCCAGATGCGGCGAAGGTTGAGGGAAACTCTCTCAGAGCTTGAAGCTTGGAGTAGAGAGTGGCAACGACTATGAGCAGTGGTAACCAAAAGGCATGGAGGTTGGATGTGAGGCTGAAGGGATGACTTTTGGCCAAGGCTTCCAGGCGAAGACCAAGAGGATGCATAGAGGCCGAGAGGTTATGTGCAACAAAAAATTTAAGAAACCCCCCCTTGGAGAAGCTGTAAAATCTTTGCGAATCTTTCTTACTTCCTAAAAAAAATATTAATTTTAGAGGCGAATTTTTTTCATTTTTTGTGAAAATAAATAATCCTCATTGGGGAATCTTTTGTAATCGCTAGAAGTCTGTGGAAAATCCTGGCGAAATGATTTTTTTTTAAAACCACTAAAATATTTTCATTGGTGATTAAAATGTATTTTCAAGCCAATAAAATATTTTGATTGGGGAATTAAACCTATTTTCAAACGAGGAAAAATAATTTTGTTGGAAATTATTTTTCTTTTGAAACTAAAAAATAAAATTCATTGGCGAATTAAACCTATTTTCAAATGATTGGAAAAAAAATTGGCGAATGAAATATAATATCAAACTAATAAAAAAATTCATTGGCCAATTAAATTCAGTGGCGAATCCATTACTGTTCGATGAATTTTCAATGGACGGGTGTACTTGCATTCCAGAAGTATATCTCTCAAGCACTAGATTTGTGAATGGAAACCTCTAGAATAACACTAGAACTGTTAGATGTGGACACGTGGCGAGATCAAGGGTCATCATCATGGTAATTAATCCGACAGATTGGATTTTGGCAATGAACGATAAAAGAACTTAAGTGGCAGAAATATGCACGTGCATTAAGTTTGTTTTAAAAGAGGGACCTCCTAGAAAGAACATAGGACCAAGGCTTAAAAACCTAAGAATTTTTTACACAAAGGATGTGGTACATCAATCTAACCATGACCGTTCGATGAATTTTTGATGGACGACTTTAGTTGCATTCTGGAAGTATATCTCTCAAGCACTAGATTTGCGAATTGAAACCTCTGGAATAATAGTAAAACTGTTAGATTCGGATGCATGGCGAGATCAAGGGTCATAATCATGGTAATGAACCCAACGGGTTGGATTTTGGCAATGAGAAATGGGAGAACTTAAGCAGCAAAAATATGCACATGCATAAAATTTGTTTTAAAAGAGGGACCCCGCCTAGGAAGAACATAGGACCAAGGCTTAAAAATTTAAGGATGTTTTGTTTTATTAGTGATACTTTTTATTTTATTAATTATAAAGAAAAAGATACAGATTCTATAAAGTTCGCAACATCCAAAAATTACCAAAAAGTTGATCGGTGATACTTGTTTATTTTATTAATTATAAAGAAAAAGATACAGATTCTACAAACTTTGCAACATCCAAAAACTACCAAAAAAGCTAAATAACTAGCTCAAAAACCTGAGTATCAGAACCTCCCTAAACAACTACGCCTTTGTACTACCCAAATGAGTAACGACCTATACCGAAGTCGTAGAAAGATTACAATTTCACAACCAATCTAGGCTTAACCCCAAAATTCTGACGTAGAGGATAATTTTTTTTTAGAAAACTACACTTTACGTTAACCATTATTACTCATTCTTCTTTGAAGACTTGCCCATCTCCAATGGCAGTATCTCCTTTAATGGTTTTGGCTTCTTCCATGGATGGAGTTCCTTCTTTTCGTGCATCTCCTCTCTGGCAACTTCTTTTAGATTTTCCATTGTTTTCTCTAATACCATTAACTCAACACAGATTTTAAGTTCTTTCCACCCACACTCGGCTCCTTCCCACCACTGGTCTTTAGTGTGACCCTCTAGCCATTTGATAAAGAGGTGATTTAAATCTACAAGCTCCAGGCCCCCACCATCCATTCCTTCTATTTTTACCAACCCTACTCCTGGTATCACCCACTGCAGAATGCTTTCCATGTCCACTAAAAAATATTTATGCACCAGAGTTTTCATTACTCTCCTCACCTCGTTCATTGGTTCTCCTAAATCTAAACCCCAAGCCATAACCAATGAATAGATATCCATATTTGTTCTAATTCTATGTGTCAATTTTGTGAATCCATCCCCCAACATTATTTGAACTGCTTGCACCACCTACTCTTCCTTGTAGAGAAATAAACCTTGCAGCCTCTGCATAGATGCTTTACCCACAAAGAGGTCCAGCTTCCTCCATGATGTCATGGTGAAACTGGCCTCCATTTCTTTTCTATTTCATTGGCTTCCAACCTATCACCTGTCATCGAAAGGATACAATCCTATTATCCTTACACTCGAACTCTAAGAAGCATCGAGCGTGATAGGTGAATGTCATTATAACACCTCATTTCGCTAGCATTCTCCATAAATACACCGTTCTTGTCACCTTTCCTATCTTAATTCACCAAAGTCAAGGTTTTAGTAATTTTCCTAACCTTACTACCTTAGTAACTTAGTTGCAAGTCTTTCTTGGTCATCTTTGTAGTTGGTGGGTCGGAAGTTTCAAAAAAATTGAAACTTTAGACTTTGGTTCTAAGGTTCCAAATTTTAGTGACCACACGCCATTATGGACCAAGACCGTTCAATTAATTTTTGATGGATGACTATAGTTGCATTCTGGAAGTATATTTCTCAAGCACTAAATTTGCGAATGGAAACCTCTGGAATAACACTAGAACTGTTAGATGTGGACATGTGGTGAGATCAAGGGTCATCATCGTGGTAATGAATCTGACAGGTTGGATTTTGGCGATGAGCAATAGAAGAACTTAAGTGGTAGAAAAATGCACGTGCATTAAGTTTGTTTTAAAAGAGGGACCACCTAGGAAGAACGCAGGGCCAATGCTTAAAAACTTAAGAAAATTTTACACAAAGGATGTTGCAAATCAATCTAACCATGACCATTCGATGAATTTTTGATGGACGGTTGTAGGTGCATTCTGCAAGTAAATCTCTAAAGCAGAAGACTTTCAAATTGAAACCTCTAGAATAACACTAGAACCGTTAGATATAGACACGTGGCAAGATCAAGGCTCATTTCTCTCCTTTTAATGACTCTATGTATTACATTTCATTTAATTGAAATTCTCAATCTTTTTGAAGAACATGTGGTAGTCGTACTACTCGCAGTGATTAATGCCATATGAACATCTGAAGTGATTGATTGGACAACTCATGAGTCATAGCTTTAATGAATAAAGATTTGTAATGATTTCAAATTTTCATAATTCATATCGTTCGAGTGACACTAGAGTCTGGCAATTTTGACAGCTTGTCACTTGTCAGCTTGAGGTATAGTTTGCATGTAGCCTGACATCAATCAAATTAAACATTTTAATTGTACATGTAAGGCTCAAGTTACTGTTACACAAATCGATTAAGTTGGTTTCTTGGTTTGCGCGAATCACCATTATGAATCATGATTATACGGTATACATAACCTCACAATGCACACGTGACACGTGTGAGGTGTACATGGGAACCAGGCTGGTAGTGGCACTATTGGAGGCACTGTTAGCCCATAAATAACTAAATAAGGATAGTGACTAGTGAGCACAACTAAAATCATTCGTTGAAGGCTAAAGGCCTTACTATTGAGTGCAATGTTCAAATTGTCATAAGGGTTTTCACTTTGTAGGGTTAATAAGGATTCAAGAAGAAGATCATCTAGCATTATTGGGGATACTCTAAATTCTCCTACCTACAGTTATCTAGTCACATAGTCAATGACCAATTTCATTCAGGCTTCAAGTTCAGAATGGGTGGAATTGGAAATAAGTTGATTTGATTCACCTAACTTCTCAGATAGGTTTTGAACCAGGAGAGGTGCTCTGATGGGCATAACCACTATTCCCAATGCATAGAAGTTTCAAGTAAAAGATGGGAGCAATTTTACAACCCCTCATCTTCTGCATGACTTTTATTTTCAAAGGGGAGAAGTACATTTTGTATCTTCATAGCTCCCATTTCCCCGGTTTGATTGGCCCCCTTTTCTCCAACCATTCATTTTCAAAGCTACTGGCTAATCCGAGAAGTCCCATGCGTTTATTTTCAGAGCCCATGGTTGACCTGGAAAGTCCCATCATTTTCAGACAAACATGTATTACATTTACGTTTTCACTAGCGGTCCAACAGAAGCTTGGTGCTTGCACCTACATTTGTATTTGTACTATGTAATAATGTGACATTGTCATTCAGTTGCAATAAAATAAATGGTTGCGCTATTAATTTTTTTTTGATGGAATCATAGCAAATGTGCTATTAAAAAGCATAGAAAAGCAATTGATGAATCTATTAATATCATTTTTTTTTACATTTAAGAAATTATCTATTTATGAAATAATTGCATGCAGATTTAAAACTTAAAAGTAAAACATAAAGTAATACAAATACTAAAGTTAAGTACTTGAATGAATTAAGTTGGTTTTTTGGTTTGCGCGAATCATGATTATCACTATACCCAACCTCACACATGACACGTGTGAGGTGTACACAGGGACCAGGCTGGTAGTGACATTATTGGCGACATTGTTGGCCCATAAATAAGGATAGTAAGCACAACTAAAATAATTTGTTGAAGGCTAAAGGCTATACTATTGACTCTCGAGTGCAATGTTTGAATTTTCATAAGGGTTTTAATTTTGTAGGGTTGATAAGGATTCAGGAAGAAGATGATCTGGTATTATTTGGGATACTCTAAATTCTCCTTCCTGTAGTTATGTAGTTATAGAGTAAAAGACCAATTTCCTTCAAGTTCAAAATGGGTGGAATTGGAAAGAATTTGATTTGGTTGACCAAACTTCTCAGATAGGTTTTGAGCCAGGATGGGGAGCTCTGATGGAGATAAGTGCTCTCCAAGTGCATGGAAGCAACACGTAGAAGATGGGAGTAGTTTTACAACCCCTCATATTCTGCATGAATCTAATTTTCAAAGGGGATAAGTACTTTTTGTATCTTTAACAGCTCCAATTTCCCCGTTTGATTAGCCCCCCTTTCTCCATGCATATTTTTCAAAAACCATGATTGGCGGTGGTCCCCCTCCATGCATTTATTTTCAGATGATAGAGAGTTAGAGACCATGGAAGAACCTTGACACTTGTGCTTACATTTGTATTTGTACTATGTAATAATGTGAAATTGACAATTGTCATTTAGTTGTAATAAAAATAAATGGTTGTGCTATTAATGTGATTATGTGAAATTTTAATTCATTTTATAAAGGCGTAGATGTGAATTCTAGTGCATTAAAGGCTGCAAAAAACTTTAAAACACATGTTTACTATTTATAATATATATCATAAATTACTCAACCATTCGATGAACATTTGATGTATGGTTGTAGTTGCATTCTGGAATGAAATGCATGAAGCACTAGGGTTGTGAACCTAAATGTCTGGAATCACTCTATAATTGTTAGATATACAAAGATCAACAGTTTATATTCTTTAGAATTTTTTGTCAATACAGGACTGAAAAAACACTTTCAGTTTATACTACTAAGTGATTTTATTTTTAAGTGAGAGGGTTAGCACACGGGGAGATTTCAGTCTTCAGTTTGCTCATTGCAGTGCACCGTGACACCACCCTGTTCTAGGTTCCACAGTTCCACTTCTGACAAAGCCATTCTAGAAACCCAGTTTCCATGACTATCGACATTAATCTTTCCAAGAATCAAAAGCTGGGTAAGTGAAAGAATTCCTGTGGCTATGTTTCATCGTTTGACGTTTCTTAAAATCTTATTTTGTCAAATTTTGAAGTTTGGGTTTAGGGATAAGAGACTTAAGAATTAAGAAAAATTAAGGAGGACTAATAGGGAATTCACAGTTTCACATTGTATAAGCATGTCTACCAGTAGTACCACTAGAGCAATGATAGATAAAAAAGTACGTTATGCAAAATTGCTTAAAACCCCAGGTTTCACTAATGAATACCATGATATTTATGATCCTGAAACCTATGGTAGGCGTACCTCAGAACTTAGATTTTCATTTGAGAATAAGGCCTCAAATAAAATGCAAGTTAATAGTATTAGTGCACCGTGGGTAACTGGATTAGGGTGCATGATGTTACATGAGGTTTTCCCTTGCCCTAAATTTATCATGGTCTGTGCCCAAAATTATGATGATAACAAAAGAGAAATTGTTGATAAAGATAGCAAAGAAGAATTGTTATCCATTAATGCAGAAGAACTTGGAAAAGTGTTGTAGTTTACATTTACAACTGAAGAATTTGGAAATGTCCACATTGACCTAGAAAAGCTTGCTAGTGATTATGAAGCAGTGGATGAAATGGAGAAAAAATATTTCTTAAACATAATAGTTCAGGATATAAAAAATGGAAAGGTGATCATAAGCCTCCTTATGATTTGGAAATTTTTAAACCATGGGTTCAGGATACTATTTCCATGGTAGCATTTTGCCTTGGACTAAATAGCAATTTGGAAGTGGGTGCATGCCTCCTTGAAATAGTGTATAATATCCATTATGGTGTTCCACATGCCAAATATAATTTTATTGAGCACATTGTAGAATCCATGCATAAATAATTTTTAATGATTAAAGGAGGTTCCACCAAGACATTTAAGTTCACAACCTACTTGTGCTATCTATTTCTATTAAATTCAGAGGAATGTTTTAGACCAACAGGCTTCAGATTCGACCCTATAATAATCTTGAGGAAAAGAAAATGGCTCCAGTATATGAATGGACCATTGTTATAAGAATGCATGATTCTTGAAGGAACTGCAACCATTTTGTAGACTACATTTTGGATCCATTGCATCAAGCAATTACAAATACTCCAATGCCTAGATTGTCTATGCCATGTAGAAATTACATTCAACTAGGAAAATAAATACAATTGGTTGATTGGTACTTAATGGAAGAATATACTGTGCTAATATTTTATGCACTCAGAGTACAACCATACAAACTTCCAATACATGTGACATAAAAGGTTTTTTCTTTGGAATATGTAAGGCAAATGGGTGATCCCACAAAGCTGGTATGTACAATTTATGAGAGATTCTATTTTTTGCTAAAATCACATATTTTTAGAAAATATAATGATTTAAGCCTTAAAAAGTTCCATTTAAAGCATTCCAATTGAAGAGGGTTTTATCAAACTACCTTAGATCAAACCCCCTTGGATAGAATCCCACTAGATTTAAACCATACCTATAACAGAGTCTCCTTTACACCTATCAAAATGCTGATAAAAAACCACTTTTGATTTACCTTTTGGGGGCTCAAATGAATTTATTTAAAATTTATTTTTTGTAAGTATGTAGTCCTTATTATAAGCTTCCCAAAAAGTATAATTTTAAATAAATTTAATTTAATTATTATATATTTATTTTTTATTTCTTGTGAATGTAGGTTTTTCACCGAAAATCAAGCTCTCTATTCTGCACATGTGGAAAAATCAAAGATTATAAAAAAAAATCACAAATATGAGTGCACCAAATATTGAAGTCCTTGATCCAACAAAAAATAAATAAAAAATTCGATACATACAAAAAAAGTTACGTGTTATACAGTTCGCCTATGTCTGAATTGTAATTGGTTTGACTTCAAAACTTGATTAAGGAAAAAATATTCAATAAAACACTATCTAACCAAGTGGAAGCATTAGATATCAGAGTTACAAATCTAAATTTGAAAGAATTAGAATTTTATCCTTCATGGAAAAAAAATTATGTGTTATACGATGAGCGTCACTCCTTAAAAATATTGTTTTATGAAAAAAACTAGTTTTCAAGGGAGATGGGAAAAGAGGTGCAATTTGATTCCAAAAAAATTGAAAAAAATATATTTAGAATCTACAGACAAAATTTCACGAAAATCTATTTTGCATCATCTTCAAATTCCTCACAGTTTAGCCGCTCTAGGTGCCCGAAAGTGAAGATTTAGTTAGAAAAAAATATTTTAGTGTCCAATTTGGCCAAAAATTGTAAACCAATATTGTGGGATCACCTAGATGCAGAGTACTAATGAACTGCACTTTACCAGTCAACAAAACAAGACCTTATTTCCTTCTTTACCTTTTTCATGTGGAGGGATCACATTCGAGAGAAAAGCATTTGGTGTGGCACATAATCTTTTGATTTTGATTTTATTTTTGATGCTATATGTCACTGGTAGTATGATACATGTGACACCATTAAATCAATGATTGTGCTCAATAAGAATTCTGCAATCAGAATTCAACATGAAAGTAAACCCTTGCTTGAAAACTTGAGAAACAAGGATTCTTGGGATGAGGTCAAAATTGCAATGGAGAAAAGTGCTGCTGAGAATGGTATTTCTTTTGAGCAATTGTTAGCAGAAATTATGGCATTGCATCGAAAGACAATTGGGAGGTACAACCATTTTTATCAAAAAAGTGCTAAACCATGTAGTAGAGTAAAAATGCCAAGTTCTGTAGAGAAGGAAGTTACAGAAAAAAATTGGTCACAAAAAAAAATTACTGCCTTTTGGTCTATGAGGAAGGAGCTAGGTGAACTAAGAGCTCTTGCAGAGTATCAAGATAACAAAGAAGACAATGAGTTTAGAAAATTGTGGAATATAGAGCATCCAGATGAACAAGAAGATAAAGAAAATTATCATGATTCTAATGATGATAGGGAAGAAGGAAGCCATGTCAATTTCAAACTTGGTTTAAGTGAGGCCACAAAAGAAGCATATACTACTGGAGCAGCCATAGATGAAAAAATGGGTTATGAAGGTGGTCCTTTGGGATCCCAAAGACAAGGCCCTTGGATGGTAATAGATGTAGAGCATAGGAAAGCAAGTTATTTTTTTGTCCTTGGGATTGGAGGTGAAAAAGTAGACCTAGGGCATACAAGTCAATTTGTTAGAGCTTCAAATCCTCATCCTCATGGTTAGACACAATCACAACTAGGACATGCCTATGGTGGAGAGCTTAGTGCAACTGGCACTGCCTCTGGTGGTGATGGTATGGGTAGTAGTACTATTAGTGGTCAACATGTGCTATGATAATAGACTACACACAAGAGGACAACAATACAATATACTACAAAAACACTAGGTGATCAAGGCATATAGAAGAGGCAAAGGATTTTGACAGGTCCAAGTCACACTACCAGTGGATCCACCATAAAGAAGTTATTTCCAGGCATCCCCCAGTGCTAGTTACTCTGGCTGTGACATCATTAGCAACTACAAGTACTACTACTCCTATTGCTTCGCCATTCAAGCATTCCATTGTTCCTGTGTCCCTAGGTTTTGATTACATTCAAGAGTTTAAAAAGAAATCAGACATGAATAAAAAAGAAAAGAAGCAACTAATGGAGAGTGCATCCACTGTAACTTCAGATCCTGCCACAACCATGGTATTACCCACATTTGACACAAATAAAGAAATCATGGAGTACACATTTCTTGTTCCCACAGTTCAAGACAAACCAACAAATCAGATGGCTCGATCTAAATTCCAGGTGAACAATATTCAATTGGATTTTTCTGGACTCAGAAAAACTGCCAAAAATAATTTATCAAAGAAGAACAATGAATTGGTGTACACATCATTGCTAAAGCAAGATAGAGAGAAAAAAAGGTTGCAGACTCAAATTGAAAAGTTATAGGAAGACCTAGCAAATGAGAAAGAAAAGAGGAAAGCAACAGATAACAAGAGCAATAAATTAGAAAAAAGAATAAAAAAATCTACCTCTACATCAACAAGCAAAGAGGATAAGTAGAATGAGACTGTAGTGAATGAACTGAAGAAAAGGATAGATGAGAGCAACAAGAAATATGATGAGGAAAAATCCACTTTAGAAAAACTAAGACTAAGCATTGTGAATGGAAATGCATAGTGGGAACAAAAATTGGAGAAGGAGAGAAAAATAAATGAAAGATTGGTGGCAGAGGTGATGGAAGCAAAAAATGAAATTGAGGCTTGTTAAAATAAGTTATCTATATTTTGTAGAGAGAAAATGAGCCATATGAAACAAAAGATTTGGGATGAAATAATGCAGAGGATTGATCATTTGTGTGACACGTTTCAATTGATTGATGCTATCATACAACATCATAAGAAGCTCAACAAATATTTAGTGGACAAAAAAAATGTGATGGCATTAGAGAAATATGAAAAAGAAATTCAACAAATAGTCTACAAAGCCAATGACAATGTTTTGAAATCAAAAGGGATTACTAATCGACTTGTTACATCAATGACATTGTCATCTATCATTGAAAAGTGTTTGAGAATGTGTGAAACAAAGGAATATTTGAATGGGTTGCAGACAAGATGAAGAAGGTGGATGAAAAGGTAAGGAACTTCATAAAACTTGGTTTTCTAGAGGTTTTTGAGACAAATGAGTGATTCATTGGAAAGAATGATTTTAGAAAGAAGATGGAGGATGCAATGAAGTTTGATTTGGGCCAGTTTCCTCAAAACCCAGATGTGGTGAACTACTTGGATTCCATTAAACCATTGCTAACCTTAAATGAAAAATTGACTGAAGAATGCAAGACAGGTTTCAATTTGAATCATGAATTGTTAACAAATCTTCAAGTCAAACAACATCAGTTAGAACAAATGACAATTCCACCACCTGAACAGTGGAAGATGCTAGAAAAGGTGTTGTAGTGCTTTGATTTTTGATAATATGGGTTTCCAAGTTCCAACACAGCTCTATGCAGAGTTGTGTTTGGTCCAACTCAGACTTCAGTAATGTGCCGATGTTAAATAATAAATTATCTATATTATTTTTTTTTCATTTGAAGAAAAAGTCTGATAGCGGTTTCAACTACTAGATACACTTTAAACGATTGTTGATGTTCATAGTTGTATATGCTACTAAGACTATTGCTAATATGTTATTAAGCATTGAGCTGAGTGATGAATCACTTAGTACATGTTCAAGTTTTACTTTTAACACAATTAAAATATGAACTATAAGGCGACTTTAATTCCAAGCATCCATAATCTTAGTTAAATTTCATTACAATTCACACATCAATACTCAATCTCCATGAATAGTACTACTTATCAGATCCATTAAACATTTATATGAATTCATGCTTAAATCAAGGTACTTTAGCTGGTTCATAAACTAGATCCAAAATTAAAACATACATCAATGCATAATGACAAAGAAGATTAAAGAAAGATCATTGATCAAATTTCATTAATAATTCAGGTATAATTCACTTTGTTGAGTAACTTAAGTTCATGCATACGTAACCTTTGAGTTATGGTGTATTATCTATGATTTTACTGAGTAGTTTTCTAGTGGATTATCCATTATTGGAATTGGAATGATATATTTTTGGTTAGTCTCTTTGTTGTGGTTACTATCACTCAAAGTCACGGTTTTGGTGCTTTTCCTAACCTTAGTCGCTAGTCCTCAGAGATTTATAATTTATAACCTTATCGGTCGCTAGTCATCAGAGTTCTATAATTTATAACCTTGTCGTGGAGTTCTAAATTTTCATAACTTCCTGATTCCCCAAGTTGGTTCACTTTGTTGAGTTGCAAACTTGCCAGTTTTTTCTAGTTTCTCAGTCATCTTTGTAGTCGATGGGTCAGAGGTTTCAAAAAATTTGAAACTTCTGACTTTGGTTCTAAGGTTCCTAGTTTCAATGACCACACGACATTATGGACTTATGTACAGACTAAACTAGAGTTGTCTTTTGAGGAATTTCCAAAAGAATGCATGTTTTAAGACTATCTTTTCGAGGAATGAAATTGAATGCCGCACTCAATGTACGTCCTATAAAAAATAATGACATAAATGTGTGGCAAAGTTTTACTCAAACATTTAGCCTACATTCTCATTCTTTGGCAAGGCCAGTACTTCTCAAGTGCAAACATTCTTTTTACTCAAACATTTAGCCTGCATTCTCATTCTTCATTAAGGCCAGTACTTCTGAGGTGCAAACATTCTTTCTCCATGAATTTTCATTTTGCGCTCATGTAGAGTGAATGTACGGTCGGCATATGGGATATGGAGATCATACATTTTAAGTTAGAAGAATTTTGGGTTTGCCTAGAGAGGGACGACAAGTCTGAGCTGGATATAAAAATCTTAGAAAGTGGGCTAGGTTAGGCTGGAGGGTTTCCGGAAGCTGTGTTGAGTGTGGAATTAATAAGTGCATGTGCGAGAAGGTAAATTCCACAGACATGGGAAATTAACTCGGCGGATGTGACTATAATTGCAAAAATTTCTCCTAAAGCTATTTCCTAAGTGTTGGGGATTCCAGAAAGGGAACCTCTAGAAGATATGTATGTCGCAGTGGCAGGTGAATTTTTTGAAGTGAATAAAGACAGGTGTAAGAACTCCATCGCCAAAACTTGGCTGAAGACTGAAAGGAGAGGTAAGTCACAACTAGCAAATAAACTCAAAATATTGCATTTTAAGGGAGAAATTGCAGATGCTATTGCTTTATTGAACCGCATTGTTGGGAATGCACAAGTTGAGTTATTTGAGGATTGGATGTGCTAGTTTATCTTGACAGTTTGTGATGAGAACAATTTCATTGACTGGGCTGGAGTTATTTGCTTCCATTTGAATGAGCAATTAATTAATTTCCATAAGACTACTAATTTTTGTATGTGTTCTTGCCTGACCTACATTGTAGGTAGTCAGAGGTCCTTTTTACCAAGGTTGGAGCCGCAAGGAACCTCAACTTCTGATATCCCTATGTATAAACACTTTCCTCAGTTCACTAAAAAAATTAGAATGGGTGATTTTTTTTTGTCTTAATGATGCATTTTTAATGGAGGCTATGAGGAAGCTGGATGGAAATCTAGAAATACACCTTTCCCCTAAATCCATTTCTCTTGTATCAAAATATGGGAGTTTTTATATCCAATTTGATAAGTTTTCCTATCTGAGAATAGGGGGTTTTGAGAAAACCCCATTGAAATTACCTCGGTATCTTGAAGATTTAATGATATTTCTAGAAGTTTGTCGACAAATTAAAACGGTTAATATTAAGTATACGAACATGGGGAAATGAGGGTATGCCTTCCCATTGGAGACCCCTTCTTTTTTGTGCAAAACAAACCAGATGGCTAAGGGAGTTGAAGGACTTCTCAAGGAATATAACCTCCAAAATTTGTCTATGAGAGCTAATTTTGACAGTAAGGGTTTTGTGAAGTAGAATCTCTATGGAGGGAGCTCATATCAGCATCACCCATCTATCGAAGATTTCTAGGAAGATTGTGTCGATGAGAATGATGTTTTGAGAAGAGATTATATGAGGCTAACGCTAAAATAGACACATGATTTCAGTCTTCAATTTGACATTCCTAAATATGTAGCTGAGAATTCAACAATCTTAGATCTTGGATATGAAAAATTGCCTGATAAATCCCACCCTAGGGTTGGTTGGAACCAAAGTAAAATTTTAGATATGAGGGTGCGTGCTGCCCCAATGCTTTAAAGAACCCAGGATTGGTTGGATGGGAAATGTCGGCAAGTTGTTGGTCCTGTTTAGAAGCTGAAGTCATCACAGAAGAATGAACAGGGGTCTATGCAAGCATCTAGTGCAAGTGTATCATCAGGGAAACCCTCTATTAGGTCGTCTAGTGCAAATTCTCATTCAGGAGGTGATGGTGATAGGTCGCCAGAAATAGTCAAGTTGAAGAGAATTTGTGAATAACACAGTGTGCTTTCTCCTACCCCTAAGAAGAATACCAATTAAGAAAAAACTTGTGGCTACAAATTCTGAAGCTATCTTTAAATAGATCATTGAAGATAATATCTTTCCTCCTATGTCTAAAGACTTTGAAATGCCCTCTTCTCCACCTGATAATCCACATTTCACTCCTACTGCACTCCTAAAGAAACTATTACTAGAAAATAAGATTCTAGTCTGGTAGTAGCCTCCCTAGGATGGCTGAAAAAAGCACTGGAGAAGAAGAGAAAGTATATTCCTACAATGAAAATTGGAGTGCATACAGTTGCAAATTTACTTCAAATCTCTTCAAAACCTAATAAATCCAAGAGGATGTCAAGGATGGTGACTGATGCTACTTCTGGAAATTAAATGTTAGAATTTTTTGACCCTGTCAAGGATTTAAATAAAGATGAAATAACAGTGACGGACTACAAAGTCACACATGTTGATATGGGGCCTCCAACACTAGAAGGTGATATGTACGATTCCAATTATTCAGTCATTACATTAATTAAAAGAGAGTGAAAGAATAGAGGAAAGAAAATATAGAACCGCAATCTCAAGTCCTCACATTGAGTAACTTTATTTCTTCCATGGCCACTCCTCCTACATCTGATGAAGCCTCAAGTTCTCAGCCTTAGGTAGAGGGCATCTATGTGCTCACCATAGAGAAAATTAAAAATAATTTGAGCTATTCTAGAGCTACTTGTGAGGGGATCGAAACAATATCTCAAGAGGCTATCTTCTTTCTGAATAAATCTTTGCAGTTTTACACTTGAGTTCTTGACAAGAGGAAGGAGTTGGTTGGAGAAATTTAGGATGTTAGAAAGATCAAACTAGTCTCTATGTGCTCTCTTAGGGAATGAAAGAATTGAACTCTATGGATCTAAAGATATTAATTGGCGAGAAAATTTGGAATAATCCTAAGGAGCTAGACCCTTCTTGGTTCAATTCATTAGAATGGAAATTGAATATATATGATAATTTGGTGAACGAAATTAAGAACACACTTGAAAATTTTTATAAAATGTTGGAGGAAATTAAAAAATATTTTCATATTCTAGGAGTAGAAATTACTGATGAGTTTGATGAAAGGATTCTAAATATAAGAGAGATCTCTTTGAAGTTTAGAGAGAAATTCAATAAAGAAATATATGATCTTGCTATAGTGACATGGGATTCCTTCTCAAAACTCAGTGCAATGGAGCTCCACCTGAAGACTTATAATTATGGAGAAGAGAGAAGATCTCAGATGTTGTTTGATTTTGAAAAGGATTTGGAAAAATGGAGAACCAGGTTACATATTACTACAATGCCAGGGAGAAAAAACATCACCGTAATTGTCACCAAGTACCGGGAATACAGACAAAGATTAAAGGCACAGGAGGCATTATTGAAGGAGAAGGAGGAAGAAAATATTGAAAGTGAAGGAGTTGGTGCTATTTAGTTTTTAGTTTTTATGTTATTTTCTTTAATTTGGCTCTCTTGATACTTCAAAGACTTTTTATTTTAATTTCTAAAACGGTCGTCTTCAAGGAACCATTATCAAGACAAAAATGCTATTTTTATTGCTTTTCTGTTATTTCAATATAGAAAGACAATGGTGAAGTTCATGCATGCACAATCTTTGAGTTATGGTGTGTATGTGTGGATTTATTGTGCTTTTGCTGAGTAGTTTTCCAGTGGATTGTCTATTATTGGAATGATAAATTTTTGGTTAATTTCATTGCTGTGGAATGTTTATCTGTGAATAAATATTTTATGGTGATGGATGTAAGGAGTTCTCTGAATAATTTAGGTGATTTGGTAGTTTAAGCTTTTATTGTTTAAGTTGTGTGGATGTCTTTATAAGTTATTTATGTTGAACTGTTAGCTTATGTTAGCTTATAAGTTGTGGATGTTGAACTGTTAACTTTTGTTCAAGGAATGGATTAATATTCTTTGAGTTATTTATCAAAGATTTTGTGAATGGAAATGCAATAGGAATTTATGAGTTGAGTGATAAGTGTTGTTCTTTAAAAATGATGCAGAAACACATATCAAATTCAATACCATGGAATACAATATAAAATATAAAATATCACAATTTCATGGAATACAATATAAAATATCATCAACTAAATTTTGGAATATGATTCATGAAGTGCAATATAAAATAAAATATCATGAAGTCCAATGATTCACAATTTCAATTTTCATTCAATACAATATAAAATATCATCAACTATAGTTTGGAACAATGGAAACTGATTCATGAATCTTGTAGTGAAATATAAATGCCTAAAAGCTGCTAATTCTCTTCCATTTCCCAAATGGGGTAAGGGTCCTGAAACTGACGTTCAACATCAGATAGAGTAAAAGAGTCATCTTGAAGCTCTTGATTCTGATTATGCTCTTCACCTTCTTCGGCCTCTATCTCAAATTCAACATTCACTATGTCATTTTTCGTCAATGTCATCTATCCCAGTCGCACTGCCCATGGTAGTGCCACTAGTACCAACATTTGGAATTGGACTGTTGCACAAACCGGTCCCTCTTCTTTCACATGTGGACCTCTAGATTGCGAGTGCCCTATCAAAAGGAAATTTTTTGATATTATACACAGTTCCTTTCAACCTCAACCAATTTTCCAAATTCTTGTCTAGTTTGTTTCTTAACTTTGATTTCAAAAACCCTAATGTACTAAAAACTTTCTCATCCTCCATTGACCCCAATATCATTGTCTGACATAAATCAACAAGTTTGAAATATTTTGATATCTTACCACGCAATATTTCACTCTGACCTAAGTTTGTCCAAACCCTTTTTATTGATCCTAGTTCAAAGGCCTTGTCCTTGCCCATGGATTTATACTGGTCCTTAATAGTTACTACAAAATCCCTATAGTTATTTCTTAGCTTATCTTCATTTAAAATTCCTTCTATTTTCTTGTCATTGATTGTTACAGTTTTCAAAAATGGTTCGATCAAGATTTTTACTTGAGCATGAAAAAATCTTGGGTTATCTCGGTTTTCCCAAAATTAAGGATACACAATACTCATGGCTTCAAGTATTTCATCTTGAGGGAATCTTTCATGAATCTATGAGGAAAGAGATTTTGCAATTTCCTTCAAATTATCACCAACAAATTTAACAATGTCTTTAAAATCTTCCTCGTTAATAGGTACTTCTCTGCTAGAGCGCCTGGTAGTATTACATTGGTACATTTGTATCTCATATCCATTTACATAGATATATAAGTGCTTGCTTCCATTAAACTGTAAATAATTATCAGGAACATTCAAATCAATAATTTTCCACCATAGGTTATAATCTATGCCATTTTGTGTTCTAGATATAGATGATCGAAGACCAAGCATGTATGTTTACATAGAATGGAATATTCATTAATATACATAGCTTTGTCTTGGGATTTCTTCACAAGACTATTCATTTCATCCAACATGGGGAGAAGACTAGCTTAAGTCAAGAGTGTCTCTATATCGCTTAACCTATGTAAGAGGTTAGGAGCTTTGTCTACCATGATGCAATTTTCGTACATCACTCCAATTAAGAATTGATATTCTGAAAGAACTCGTTGTGCTGGTCCATGCAGGGAGATCCATCTGGTATCGTCATCCTTGAGAAGCTTGTTTCCTAGTGTTATTCCCTCAGAAAAATTCTAAAATTATGTGAAACGTTTGGGACTTTGGCATAAGTATGCGTGGATCTCGCGGACTAGATTTTCAACTTTTGATATTATAGGAAATTTGCTTACAATTTTGAATTTTAAATTTATTCAATGGGCCATGCAGTGAATGCGAAGCATGTATGGTGCACAAGTAGTTTGTAACTTTGTGCAAACACCAGTCCTTTGACCTTGCATCACTACAGCTCCATCAGCTCCTACACACACCAACTTTTTTGCAATTGTCAACTCATCAATACCTGCAATTTCATTCAAATATTTCTTAACTAGTTCAAATATATTATGCGATGTTGAATTGTCCTTCATTTTATGAACATAGAGCAGATGAGCTTGGTGAACATGTTGTATAGTATACAAATGCATACAAACCCAAGAAGTATTGTCTACCGTAGTAACTTCATCTAAAGATAATGCAATGAAGTTTGACTCTTTTACTTTCTTGTTTAAATCTTCCTTTTCCACTGCAACAAGACACTTTTCCCATTCCCATCCAACGTTTACTGACCAATGTGTGTAGGGATAGTGAGGAACATTCAAAAAAGATAATAAACCAGAATATTCTAGGTAGTCTATCATAGGACGCCCTCTAGACAAAATATGAAAAACAACTCATCTGAACAATTTTTGACATATTTTCTCGTTCCATTGATTTTCCAAATTGAGCCTCAAGTGTACCTTTACATGCAACAATCTTCAACATGCTTAGGTGATGCTCTTCATAATCCACGACATACATAACATGAAGACATCCTTCCTTTGTTTTCCATCGTAAGACTAATTGTTCCTTTTCGTCTATGATTTGTTTTTCATAAAATTTACCGATATGCTTTTCTATAGTGTCAATCTTTAGTTGCAACATCTTGGGTTTTCCCAATTTCTAAGTACAAATCATACATTTGGCATATGTTTCTTTTCCAATATCGTCTGATTCCCCCACTACTACAATGAATGGGTACTTTGACAACCAACCAAGTTGAAAATTCCTTGTCATTTCCCACTCACGATCCCTTTTTTATTTTTTTTCCTTTTCTTGCTACCAACATCATCCTCATCCAATTCATTTATCTCATTCTAGCTAACCAGGGTATCCTTTGGAGCATCTTTTATAGTATTGCCATCCCCATTTGAATTTGATACATTTTTATTTAAATCAATGACAATCTCAACTTGACCTTTCGTTGGCACTGAGGTATTATGAATGCTACCAATATTTGGTGGAAGAGTTGATGATGTAGCTCCATCTTGACTTGATCGATCAGAAGCTTTGGAAATTCCAAAGTAAGACTGTATGGTACGTCTAAGTTTTGGGCGTTTTGATGGCCTCTCGGTCTCTTGATATTCACCACACTGAGGGACGACAGGAGTATTTTCAACACCCTGAGGAGTGGCAGGAGTATTTTCACCACCCTAACTTTGAGGAGCGATAGGAGTAGGTTCACCATCCTGAGGAGTAGAAAGAGTATTTTTAGCACCCTGAGGAGCGACAGGAGTAGTTTCACCACCCTAAGGAGTGGTAGGAGTATTTTCAACACCCTGAGGAGTGGTAGGAGTAGTTTCACCACCCTGAGGAGTGGTAGGAACCTTACCATTGCTGCTCGAGTCACTCAACATATTAATCTCTGATTCGATTAACATATTCATCTCACTTCGAATAAAAAACTAGAAAAAAAAGTTTTCTTGTTTAAGAAGGACAGAGAATAATAATATAGATCCCATTCCCTACTTAATATCATCTTTAAGACTGAAGCAAGAATGGAAATGAGATAAATAAAACTTATTATTATAACTAATAAGACTATGAAGAAATGATCAGTGATCACTCACCTTTAAGTCTACGTTTTCAACTTTCATTGACTTCTGAATCAAGAGGTAGAACCTCATAACCAAAAAAAATGTGTAAGAATAAATGACACTTTCGATTGTGTTTATATCAATCCATGATTCCATATTTGGAAAATTCCGCAGGATTTTTAAATGGTATATTAAAAATTTGGAGAATATGTTGTAATTTTCAAGTGGAAATGTGTCCTCAAATTTAATTATTATTTAATGTTATTGGTGAAATAGGTCCTCATAAGCAATTATTTATAAATTTTAATTGGTGAAATGGGTCTTCACAAGCAACTATTTGTAAATTTAAATTGGTGAAATGGGTCCTGAAACAATGTCGTTTTAATAGTATTGGCGAATATGTAGGTGTTTTTTATTAAATTCTTATAGGATTCAGGTGAAAATATTAGTCGGTCCATTTGAAATGCGTAGTTTGACAATGGAGAATTTGTTGCTTAAATATGTCTCATAAAAAAAATTATTGGCTAATCGACATGCATTGGACTTATGTTTCATAAATTTCGAGCGATTTGGATACCCTGTGGGTGTGAGAAATTCACCAATTGGTGAAGATTCACCACTAAAGTTTTCCCTGGTTTTGTGGAGGTTGAGTGGCTAGGTGTCGAACAAGTCGAGAGGGTTGAGGTGCTAGATGTAGGCCCAAAGGAAGGATGCAAGTAGAGAGGCCACGATGCTGGGTGCAGACTAGCTGAGGACCTAGGTGTATGTCAGGAGTTTGTGATGCTGTGAAAGAGACAAATCTCGTAGAAGGTGAAGGCCAAGTGACTGTGTGACAGTGAGGCCGAGAGGCCGATAGTCAAGTTGTGTGACTGTGTAGCCATGAGATGTCTCCTACTGAGAGAGGTGGTCGCAAGGGGTTATGCTACCAGATTTTCTCTAGAATGGAACAAGATGTAAAATCTGTAAAGATCATGAGCCTAATATTGTATTGTAACTGTATTTTGTTGTTGAATAATGCAATGGTGATCTAGGCTTTTGGAGTGGGGTTTTTTACCCAAAAAGGTTTCCCCCACGTATATCTATGTGTTCATGTCTTTTGTTTCATCTTTCATGGTTGTTGATTTTGCATGTTTGAATCTATTTATGGTGTTGTTGAAACTAGTTTGCATAAATTTCTCTCTAAGGGTTAATGTGGGAAATGAATTGTGTCTGTTTCTACTTTATGGCATAGTATGTGGGTGTGTCTATTCCCCTCTGTGTTTCCAAACAAGTGGTATCAGAGCTGTGTGACAGAAGGAAGTGGGGAGTCTAGGGCTGACTGATACCAATAAGTGGTATCAGAGCCTTCTTCTAGGATTTGTTTCTTCCTGGTGCATTGCCGGTTCTGGGTATTCCTTCTATGAAGATTTCTTAGTCTTGGGCTTGAGGAAATCTAGAGGAATCGACTGATGTTTTGATCCTTTGATGAGTGGAAGTTCTTTATTTTCTGTTAAAGTTTCTAAGGCAAAATGTAGCATGGAAGACGATGAAGATGGAGAGACTTAAGTTGTTCATATTGATACGATGTGACCTAAAGCTCATGAGTTGGTAGCGAATGATCCTGATGCATGGGGTGGAATATTTTTTACATCTTGGTTGTGTTTTAGCAAATATTTCATATTGGGTGTCAGTGTGGGAGGCTCATTGATGATATGGAGAAGGTTGGATTTTTTTTCAGTCATGGAGTATTGTGCTTATGCTAGGTGTTTTTCTGGGTATTAGAAGGCATAGTTTTTATGGTACCTCGATTACATGAAGTCTATGGAGTTGATCATTGGATAATTTGAAATCTTCTGTAATAGCCTATCTCTCAGATGCATGTGCATATTGGTGGTTTTGGAGTTGTCTTGAAATGGGCTTGGAGTTCCTAAACTGCTATTTGTACTTGCATGGCTCTGTGATTTTGTAGGTTTTACACGGTCAAGAAATACTTGTAATTATGTGGAGCTGCTATTAAGCTATTTTCTAGAGCTTGGCTTTTGGGTGTGACTAGATGATATAGTTACAGTTCGATATGGTTTGAGGAGGTGTGATATCTTCTTTGCATGGGAGTGCTGGTACGTGATTTTTCACTCAACATTCTTGTGGTGGTGCTTGTGGGTTCCTTAACTAGGTGCTCGTTGTGGACGTAATTGGTGAATCAGATCTCAGCTTGATCTGGTGTTTGAGTCAAGTTGTCTATGTTGTTGTTCTCTTTGAGATCTTAGTTTTGCAGTTTGTAGTGCAATGTTGGGTTTGCATGTTTCTGTTGAATCGATCTACAGGTTGTGCAATGTTGTGGGCTATCTTTACCTACATTTTTGTTGTGAGACAACTCAGAAGTGGACTATATATATCCATGAGGTTGATTCATTATCAGTGCAAACTTGTTAGTTGGCCTTGTTTGTGGTCACTTGTGCATTGGTGTAGCTGCTTTGAGATAAGAGGGTGGATGGTGTCGAGTACCTAAATAGTCAGCTATGGGGACCTGTAGCATGTGTATCACAATGTCATGGATAGTTTGGACACACTACCTTGTGTAATCTTTTGATAGTGATGGTTTTGGTTTGCTTGGTTTGGAGATCTTGGTGTTGCTTGGAATTGTTGTCAGATGGACATGTTGTTGTTGTGGACCTAAAGGATTTTCAGTTTATCAGATGTTTGATCATGATGCTTTGAGAGCTTGGTTTCACGGTTTAGTTGGAGCTTTAGCAATGATTGTGGGTTCATCACGTGGTGGTGAATGATCTTCTTTGGTGTTGCAGATGTTACTAGGAGGAGCTCTTAGATCTTGTTGTTGCAGAAGGGTTCTTTCGCATTTGCATGGACACTACTTGAAGATGTGTAACATCTTGGAGCCATGGAGGACTCTTGGAGTCTTTGGTTGAGGTGTTGGCGGTGCTTGACAAGTGATTTTGGTTTAGAGTTTCCTTTGTTTCATGTCATGGTATAATCTTGATTGTGCATTAGAGTTTTGGCATGATGCACTATTCTTGAGACCATAGTATGTTCACCTAGAGCATGGGATATCCTAAGGGGGATGTGTAGATCATGATTCCATGATAAGTTCTTGGTTCAGATGATGGGAGCTTTGACAATGGTCTAGTAATTCTTTGTGTATTGGGTGCATTGGTCATATGCTTGAGAACTTCATGATGGTGCATTGTTGCATTTGGAGTTTAGCATGAGATGATCAGTTGCAAGTGCTCATGGATACATGGAGAATGGTGACATAGTTCACATTAGAGACTTGACATGCCTTGATATTTTTAGATTTGGTGTTACCCATGTAGTGGGAGTTGCCGATCATGCTTTGTATTCTTCAACTCATTGGCACAAGGAGATTGTTTCTGCTATTGATGGGTTGGTTTTGTTGCTGGCATGAGTTTACTAATGTTGATCACTTTGAGGTATGATTTATTGGATGGATTAGCACATGCTGTGGGTGCTATTTTTAGTCGTGCGGGTTGATCAGTTGGATGGGAGTAGCTAGTTTTTTGGTTGTTGTTGTAGTTGATGTTCTATCTTATTTCTTAAAGGATGGCTTCATGGTTGTGATCAAGTTGAGGGCTTTGAATTGTATGGTTGTTTCTTTTTGTATAGCTCGTGAGCATAGTGGAGTGGTGGTTGTGTTAGTGCCTTTTTCATATGTAGGATCTAATGCTTGTGCTCTTGAGACTATTAAATATACACCTTGGATCATTCCTTTTTCCTACGATGGATGGATGGAAGTATTTCCTGAGTTGGTGGACATCTTGGATGTCGTTGCACGTGTCTTGGTTGGAGCATAGAATCATTATTTAAGATTCTTCTATTTTCTTTGGAAGGAGCTAGTAAGTTCTTCATCAAGTGGGAAAATTTTGAGATTTGTGACTCAAATTAATGGCTTGATCACTTCTTGGAGCACTTGTCTTTTCCTCCTTCATTGGCCTAAGTTATGTCGCAGGGATCTGAAAGTTTATAACTGGGCGATATCAAGCTAGTCATGGGATCGCTGTAGTTTCTAACCTTGGAACCTTGTTGCGGAGTTCAAAAGTTTCTTAGCTTCCTGACTGGTCGATCACCTTTGTTGTCACGGTGGTCGGGAATTTCATAACCTTCTGTAGAATTTGGGAAGTTCATGTTTTGAGCAATGGAGTGATCTATTTGTCAGCATGTCACGACTTTCAACAACTTTATAATATCTGTCAAGAGGTTTGGAAGTTCGCATTTTGGGTGACAAGGTGATCCTTCTATTAGGATGTCATGGCTTGTGGGAACTTTGTAACCTCCATCATGAGGTTTGGAAGTTCAGGTTTTAGGCGACATGGTGATCCTTCTATCAAGATGTCACAGATTCTGGGAACTTTGTAACCTCCATTGTGAGGTTTGGAAGTTGGAGCTTTGGGAAACAGGGAAATTCCCTTATCGACAAGTTGCGGGTTCCAAAAACTTTGTAACCTCTATCATGAGGTTCTGAAGTTTGGTTCTCCAGTGATAGAGCGAATTGGATGCTAGTGGATGGTGGGACCTATCTACGTGGATGGTGATGTCATTTTTATGACAAAGATATGGATGTTGCGTGGATGGTGGGGACCACTCCAGATTTGATTGGTTGGTGGATCGTGATGAAGGCCAACAAGTGGCGATGATGTGGAGGACAGATGGCATGTGGTCCCATGTGCTTGATGGTTGACTTGATAACTCATGGAGAACCATAAACTCGATGGTGGAGATTTGTTTGACTACGTATCCGATGGTCAACATTGGATGATGGCGTATGGCTTGAGGTGAAACCCTAAATGGTTGCGATAGTTAAAGCTAGAAGAGAGAGATGAATGAAATACTCTAGACCATCTCAGAGCTTGAAGCTTGAAGTTTTTCTAGAGCGTAGGTCAACCCTGGTTAATCCGAGTTGTAGGCTAAAAGGCTAGATGTGGCAAAGGCTGAGTGAAACTCTCTGAGCTCGAAGCTTGAAGTTTTTCCAAAGTGAAGGTTGACCCTAGTCAAGCCAAGCTATAGGCCAAAAGGTTGGATGCAATGAAGGTTGAGAGAAACTTTCTCGAAGCTCGAAGCTTGGAGCAAACAGTGGCGGCAACTATGAACAGTGGTAACTAGAAGGTGTGGGGGCTGGATGTGAGGCCAAAGGGCTGAGTTCTAGTTGAGGCTACCAAGAAAAGACTGAGAGGATACGCGGAGGTTGAGAGGCTGTGTGGAGGTCGATTCGTTGGGTGCCGAACAAGCCAAGAGGGCCAAGGTGATGGATGCAGGCCGAGAGGTCAGATACAAGTAGAGAGGCTGTGATGTTGCACGTGAACTAGCTGAGAACTTGGGTGTATGCCAAGAGGTTGTGATTCTATGAAAGAGATAGATCTCATAGAAGGTGAAGGCCAGCTGATTGTGTAATAGTGAGGCTGAGAGGCCGGTAGTAGAGTTGTGTGGCTATGTAGCTGCGAGTTGTCTCCTACTGAGAGAGGTGGTCACAAGGGATTATGCTACCAAATTTTCTCTAGAATGGAACAAGATGTAAAGTCTATAAAGGCCATGAGCTTGATATTGTATTGTAACTATATTTTGTTGTTGAATAATACAATGGCGATTTGGGCTTTTGGAGTGTGGGGTTTTTACCCGAAAGGGTTTTCCACACATATATCTGTGTGTTCATGTCTTCTATTTAATCTTTCATGGTTGTTGATTCTATGTGTTTGAATCTCTTTATGGTGTTGTTGAAACTAGTTTGCATGAATTTCTCTCTAAGGGTCAATGTGGGAAATGAATTTTTCCTATTTCCACTTTATGGCATAGTATGTGGGTGTGTTTGTCCCTCTCCGTGTTTCCCAACAAGAATATTAGGCTCAAGGGGTTGGTAATTAGATGGACTCACTGACATAAGTGGCAACTTAGGAAACATGGAGCGGGTGAATACCAGTCAACAATGAATTAGAATGCAGGAAAAAGGATTGAAACTTAGGGTTTTTAAGAGGGTTTAAGGAAAAAATAGACCCTAGAACAAGAGTAAGACCAAAACCATAAGCCTTAGGACAGACCTAGATCAAAAAGACAACCAAATCTTGAAATACTATCAATGAAAGACAATTTTTTTGAGGGGTTCCTCCTTTTGACATAGAGGAAGAAAATAAGATATACATAAGTAGCACATAAATAATCAAAGATGAAAGAAGAAATATTTAAAAGTGTTGAATTTTTTTATCCTTTTGAATAAATACTCTTCCTTGTAGAAACTTCTTTGATTATTAAATCATGGAGCAAGGAGTAGAGCTTGCATATTGAGTGTAGAATAGAGAGAAGCATAGTTGGTATAAAGAAGTAACATATACATAGGTAGCAAATGAATGTGTGGAAACCCACACTTTGAGTAGAGATGGTATGATTAACATAATTCAAGGAAAACTAAGAGGTTAAATATAGGAGAAGAAAATTCATCAAGTGATGGTATGCAAATCTACAAACACAAAATTAAGAATGAGAAAGTGATTCATAAAACAACAAGCTTGACATGAGTCTTGGGTAGAGATTGTTAGTGTATATATTGCATACACATAGGCTTTAAGCCTAATTAGGTGTTGATGGTATGATTAAAATTAAAATAAAACTAAGAGGTTAAACATAGAAGAAGCAATGTCATCAAGGGATGGTATGTAAATATATAAACAAAAAATTAAGAACGAGAATGTGATTCATCAATGTTCAACAAGCTTGAAATGAATCTTGGGTAGATATTGTTAGTGTATATATTGCATAATCATAGGATTTAAGCCTAATTAAGTGTCCCTTTGACCCTTTCTCATGTGACATGTCAAGACAGGTAGGTGTCCTTAGAGGTTTCAACTCACTTTCAACACCTCTTCTTACATTTTTGGTAGGAAACTCACAACCACTCCATGAGTGAGGAGTCATGTCCTCATTTCATGGAGCTTGGGTGCCTCCTCCATTCCTATTTATGTAAATGTTGTTGATCTAATTCATGAGTTAACTATTATGAAATCTTGTTTCATTGTGCTTGCTTTCAATCTTCATATATTGTAGATTATTTCATGATATCAAAGCTATACATGGTTTTTTGTAACCCCTGAAGTGAATCCATTTAATTGCATTTTTTGACCAATTCATCTTTGTGTGATTCTTAGGAAGGGGTTTCAATTTGATTTTGAATAGAAGAAATATTTTGCTGCTGGACTTTTTGAATATCTATGTGTTTGAAAGTTGGGATATCTCTACAACCTGTGATAATTGTGACCCCTACCATTCTATGGTAGTTACCATGGAGTTGCGACTAGCAATTGGGAAGAAATAGTGTTTGGTAGAGAAGAGAAACCCCTATCATGATTTTGGGAAACCCCTACAAAGATGGTTGGCGGCGTTCAATTTTTTCCCAGCCCAAGGGCATCAAATGTGGCATCAACGATCTAGCAAGGGAGGGAATGTGAAACCCCATACCATAATTGTCAAGTGGAGGGCATGATTCAAATCAAAGGGCATGATTCATGGAGGTTGGAATTTATTTTTCCCAAGGAGGACAATTATTTGTAAAGGTGTAAAATTTGACAGCTTCATAATTTTTTTGGGTACCTTTGATTTAAGTGTGGTTTTTGCAAAAGTTCTTCTTTTTAACTACATATCCAAAGAGCATATTATTGTAATAAATATTTGGGTTAGCTACATAAAAATCCTTGTATAGAGTATCACATTGGGGGGGAACAAATAAGCACAAGGGCAATCTTGGTGTTTTATGCTTTTCTAGGAAAGAACATGCATGCAATATAAGAATGTTGGTTTCAAAAAATTGAGGAAATGAAGAAAATTATTCTCAATCATGGTATTGCCTTACCTAATTCTCTAGTTCCAAAAGATGTAGAAACATCATCTAGTCTCACTCAAAAATCTTGTGAGATGTCATCATTTGAGGATGAACAATGTAGTCTATTGACTTGCATTGATATCTCATCTCTCATATGACATGTTGCCACATCTAAATGATTTGTTGACTCATTTATCAGTTCCAAATATTCTTTACATTAGATAATTCTTATATTCATACCAAATCCACTACATTGGGAATGGGGGTTTCTCTCTTGCAACTTTAGGGTTTTGG
Source organism: Sequoia sempervirens (assembly GCA_007258455.2). NCBI lineage: Eukaryota > Viridiplantae > Streptophyta > Pinopsida > Cupressales > Cupressaceae > Sequoia > Sequoia sempervirens. The sequence continues at coordinate 240,728,429 of VDFB02000015.1, forward strand.
ACCTAAAAGGAGAGAGCCAATCTTCTTACTCTTCACTCAAGAACAAAATTTTGAGATTTAAATGCAAAGGAGATTGAAATCTTGCAAAGGGGTTGTCCTAAAGGATGAATGATATCAAATGAGGGGTTCAACACCAGTTTTAGACTTGGAAAAGACAATGCAATGGAAGTTGTCAAAGAAAACCCTAATTGAATGCAAACTAACTCCAAATGACCTAGAAATATGAACAAATTGTAATAGAAAGCTATGAAACTCAAAGTGTGCTCCTGGGAGATTGAAGATGACATAATGAAGGTTTGGAATTTTGGAAATTCTATTGTTAATGCTCACTGGGACTTATTCACCAAGCTAGGAAAATCATTCTATTTTCTGAGAAAATGTGCGAATACATGTTTTATCCAAAAGGCTATCCATATCTATAAAAATATATGTGAGGCCTATACAGTGGGACTCATTCATCAGTAGTTGTGAATCAGTACAATTCTTCTTTTTTGGATATTCTGAACTGGATTCTATTCCTCTCAGTCTGCTCTACTCTTCTTGACTAGTTTCTAGATTTGAAATTACAAATTGCCACCTGAGACCTTCTCCAAGGCATAAGGACAACTTTAGGGGGTTTGATGACTTCACAACATTTCTCCAACTTTTCTTCTTGATAAATTTACAACCTAGCCCTACAAATCACACACAAGAAGGAAAAATCTTGTGGGGTTTAAGGAATAGGGGTTTTCCTTGATCAAACTCCTGGTTGGTAATTAAACCTTGAAATGAAAGAAAATATGAAAGGAGAATGATGAATGAACAAAAGATAATGTTTCAACTCACCAAACCCTAGAAATAAGGTGTTGCAAACATGTAAGTAATGGAACCAATGGATGTAGAATTGGAATCTTTCTTGATGTTGATAGATCTTTGAATTGAAACACTTGCTTGATGTAAGCAATATTTGACATGATGATTCATACTTGAATTCTGCCCTAGAATGCTTGATAACATGACCTTGAAATGCCTTTGAATGCTCTTGTGAATACTTGAAGTCTTTTGTGAACTCTCTTGAATGATAGGTGAGATTATGAGTTAAAGAACCTTGCATTTATACCCAATTATTCTAGAATTCTTGAAATTACAACACTAGAAGCTGACATCAGATCTAGGAGAATAAAATCTCACCAAAATTTTGAATTAAATTTGAATTTTGGCCATACGAGACTCATTTTCCCAAGGTGGTGAATGAGTCCCACCAAACATAATGTATGGGACCAAAATTGAAAAGTGCTTAAAAATGTGTCAAACCTGCATTACAGCCAAAAAGACCTAGGTGGGACTCATTTTCCCAAGGTGGAAAATGAGTCCTAGACACTAAATCAAGGCAACAAAAGCCAGGAACACCTGAATTATGATTGGTTATTGATTGGTGTCAAGATTTGTAGACATCAAAAAAAGTCCTAATTGGTGTCATATATTTAAATCAGATTTATTAACATCATTCATCATTTCTTGTTTGATCTATCGTATTTTCACTTAATTAATTTAATTAGCCTAGCTAATTCATTAATTACATCATTTTCATCCATTGGCCTAATTAATTAAATCAGGTTAATTCATCTCTTTTTGTACTAACACTTCATCTAATTAAATTAAATAAATCAAAATATTTAATTTAATCCCCTAAGTCATCTTATTTAATTAAAATAACCCTAAGTTATTTAATTAAATATCATTTCACCCCTCCCCTATTTATTTAATTATCTAATTTAATAGATATCTCCTAATTCTTGTAATCCCCTAATTGAATTAATTAAATCTTATTTAATTAGAAATTAAACTATTTTTCCTCTAAGCAAAAGGAATATTATCTCGCCTCTAATCGACTCACTTGGCTTCAAATGCAAGTTATCTTTCAACCTCTTAAGCAAGTTACCTTTGACTTGTGTGAGAAGGTCAAAAGTGTGTTTGTTTGAGGGAAGTTTGAGCCCTTGATTATATTTCATCATCCATTCTCATTCATTGATGAGAATCCATGATCCATGCCTCTCATCTCATTCATCTTGAATAGTTGATTAAGCTTTTTGATCTCAACCATCCATTCCTCATTTGCTCTCCTATAAATAGATCACTATTTGGAGACAAATGGACCCATCTTTCAATTGCAAAGTCATGCTATTGAATTCAATCACATACAAACTCTCAATTTACTCACTTTTTAACTTATTATAGTTCATTTTCATTGCATAATACCTCAGAACATCCATTAATGGCTTCCACACATCCATCTTAGTTTTTAAATAAATTAGGGTTTTCATCTTTTAGTATAATTTTAGCTTAGATTAGCTTAGCAATAGCATAATTAGATCATTTATAGCATAAAATCATGGTAACTTAGCTTGCATCATGTTCATTTTAGAAAAAAAAAAGGTTTTCACACATTAATCACTAGGGTTTCATTGATTCTCTTCCATAGACTCGATTGAAATAGGCTCACTAATCACGAGATTGGGAAGGGGTTGTCATTCCACATAAACATGACACCAATTCCACAACAAGATAAGTTTCAAATGAATTAGAATAATTTTTTTGAAGGATTTCATAATTTAGTATGTTAGGTTTTGATGAAATGTTTAGTTTAAATTTCATTTGATTGATCTTGTTGAGATTTGAGTATTGGTGGCTTTGTTATGCTTCGAATCTTCATGTATCAAGCATAATTCAGCCAATACCGGTATTTTTGCATCAAATTCTAGTGCTAGGAGGGAAAACTGATCATTTAACTATTTTTTAGCTTGAATTCTATGTTCATGTTGTTTTGTAGGTTGCAATGATGCTCAAACCACAAACAATGATGCTATTTCAATAGTGTTGGCATATAGCGATGCCCAGCCAGTTTGAAATAGCAATGCATATTTAATATACCAATGCTGATTTAAACATAGCAACACATATTTAATTTGAAGATATCATGAAATGTAAACGATGATGCTCAAACTCATTAGACTAACACTTTTAAATTCCAAAGAACGATGTCATCATTAGAAGCAACAACAATCCAAATAGTGATGCAATCATGTTCACTGGTCTTGTTGTAGAGTGACACCCATTTTCACTAGAGATACATCCAAATTTCAAAATGTGATGCTATCATGTTAGGCAATGCCCAACTACGGTAAGAAATTTTATGTTTATTTTTTTGACATGTGACTTAATTTCTTTGGTTTATTTGATCATTGATACATGTCTAACTATGTTTTGGTTGTTAAACTAATAGGGTTTTTCAATTTTTAAGGATATGGATTGAAAGTGAAAGAAATTATCTCCTTTCTCAAATTCTATGATTGTAACAAGCATTTGATGCTTTGGGGCAATTATAACCCATTTTTATGATTTCTACTTTCTGCTTTAGGAAACACACTAGAATTCAATTGGGTTAAAAATGAATGCTCAAAGTTGATAAAATTGAACCCTCACATCACATCTTTCAATTGGTGCTTAAAATGAATTCATCATTGCTTTGAACGGTTAAAATTGACAACTGTTTGCCATGTTTTATGATTTTCAACTTTGTTGGTGAATGTGTATGCAATTCTCTCACACTATTTGGAGATCTTGAGAAATAGAAACATTCTCCAACACTTTGCAAAACCACCTACATCTTTCAATTTGGGTTTAAAATTGAACAACCATGCTTGTGTGAGGAAATGAATAGCGTGTATTCTCTCTTTGTTCATGCAAGAAAAGATTATTGAACTACATATGCAATTACTTGCTATTGTTCACCTTTAGAGGGGTTTCCTTGGTGGAAAAAGGTACTCACCCCAAGGGAATGACCCAAGCAGTAATGAGTATAAGTCAGGGTCTTTCGAACCTCTATATAAATTTGTAGTTGCAAGGAAAGTTTGCAATCAACAAGAACGATGCATGATAGCTCTCCCCCAGTATCTTTATGATGCGTAAATCCCTTATTCTAAGGGTTGGGAGGCCTCTTGAGGGAGTTTATCATAGTGTCCTTTGAACTAGATTCCCTTATTATGAACCCTTGTGTAGAAGCCAAAAAAGTCTTAATATTTGTTGATGTTAGGAATGGTCGTTCTAAAACCACCCCACATTTGTACTATTTAATTGTAGAAATAGAAAAATTCCTTTTAATATCTGGATTTTAAGAATTTTGATATTTGGTGGTCCCAAGAACTGTGTGCCCTGGAGGGGAGCTAGTGTCACAAAATTTCTAACTGTTCGCATTGTCTAGTGTTTGGAGAAATCCTAGTGGGGATTCAACAAATATAGCCATTTCTATCCTAGGGTTGTAATGCTTGTGAGTCATTTTAACACTTTGCTTGATTTCAAAGTGATCAAAAAAAAAACATTCACTATCCAAATTTCAAATACTTTGGCTCAAATATGGACTTCTTGAGTTAGCCTTTATCTTACTAATTGTCCTAAGGATTTATCCTTAGCGATTTCTAAATATATTGACATTAATGTCAAACCCATATTTACCAAAGACAACATAAGTCAACTATGGATTTAACCTCATGATTTTCATGAAATGGACATTGTGAAAGTCATGATGTTTTTGACATAAACATCTACTTTGAAAAAATAATTAAAGACAAGTGTTTGTGGTAAAATCAATTCACTTAAGCAAAGATAAATTGACAAATGAACCCCACATGATTATTTGGAGATTGATTGCTCCCATTGAACAACCTGATCTTCCAGGTGCTATAATTTAGCCAAACATTGAACTCATAAACAGTGAACAAACAGATCTCATTAGTAGCTTGAGAATCTTTACTTTTGATAAAAAGGAAGAAAACACACAGTGGAGAAACACAACAACCATTCTATACAATGAAGAGGAACACATTGATATTGAGGCTAGAAGGCCCCTATTACCACCACCCGCATGGTAATAAATATCTTCCTTTCTTCCATAAACTTAAACTGTTTCCAAATGATCTCATTGATTCCTATTACAAAGTCTACAGGTCCTCATTTTAGACTTTGGCATCTCACTCCAAAAGCTCTTAATAAACACCTTCGAGTAGTTCGCAAGAATAGAAATAGATTGGTAGAAAAAATTTATAGACGTGCTTCATTGTATAGTCTAGAATTGTATGCATTCTTTTGGAGTCAAAATCCTAGTCTATTTCATGATACTCATATCCTTTAAATGATTCATCAAAAAGTCAAAATCTGTAGGGAAAAATCTCTAGCACTCCATTTCAGACATAGGAATCATAGAACAAGGTATAGTCAAAAGTGGGCTTCAATATTTTACTACAACCATTATACTCTATTGAGAAAATTTTATGCATGAGCTAGGAGAGCCTGAATAGGTTTGAACTTTCCCATCCATCCTATCATTTTATAGATTTGAACATTTTAGAGGTCTAGCATCATTCCCACTACCTTGATCTTGTTGAAACAAAGGTCCACTTTACTAGATGATCTCATGAAAATTAAGGATCCCTAAACAAAGGTCAACCAGCCATCAATTTAAACTTAGGCATTGTAGTGAAAAAAAAATAACCACATTGAGGCACTCTATGAAAAATAAAAACAAGTTGTTGATAAAATTTTATGAACGCACGTTGAGAAAATATCCTAACATGTATAGGTTCTTTATGAGCCAAAACCATCACCTTTTTGAAGATCAACAACTTTTCTAAATCAATGATTCTTTAGGATTTGAAAATTTTATAGGTCTAGCATCATTCTTACTACATTGGACTTGTCAAAACAAAAGGTTCACTTTAGGCCAACATTTGGTTAAACATTTCACTCACCCAGGGTTCATCAAATTTCATCATTCACCTCATCTATGTTTGCAAAATTTCAAATATGCCAACACTTTGGGACTTAAACATCAAAACAACTTGCTATCTCAGCTACTTTGTATCTGAAATGTATCCTTTTCCATGCACTTAGTTGAAATAGTTATCATCTTTGAACTAGTTTATCTTGAAGGTCACAAGTCTACCCTAAAGAGTTCTAAGTTCATTAGCATCCTTTATCCCAACATCAAAACATCAAACTCAAGTCAAAAGTGTTGTCCCAAAAGGCTTGCAAAGATCATTTCCCTCATCACTCATCTTTTCATCCCACATTATCGCCATTGCTCCCAAAAGAATTAGAGCATCCCTTTTACCTAGGTTTGAGTCAACTAGAGAGTTCAAACATTAAAAAACTGAACTCAACTCTCCCATAGATGACACCAAATTTATGGTAAAGAAGAGATCACCACACGAGAGAATCATGGAAAAATACAAAGTTACATTTACCTCAAGTGATCCAAATCCTTTAGAATTTTATCCTAGATGTCATGTTACACCATCACAACAACCATCATCTCCTTCAGGACCATATGAAATCGAAGATGTCACAAACAACCCATTTGAGCTCTAGAGAATAAATTTTAGAACATCAATCTTTTGAATGTGTAGCTCCTATCTCCCCAACATTTATAGCATAGAGTTTAACACAAGATTTATACAACTCCATCACAAGGGAAAAGTCAAACTTACATACCTAGTCTTGCAACCAACCTTGCTAAGGATTTTGGTCACACCACACCATTTGAAAGTAGTACACTTGTGGGTACTCTTGAAACTAATCCTCCAGCTCCCACCACTATTTGGACACCTACCTTTGGTGCTCCTCCTATTCCCAAAGATCCAAAACAACTACACACTCGGCTTGAACTTCACTATTCCACCACCACTTTGACATTTTGGGGATATCATTCTTCATCCACACCAATGAGTACCACAAGTATGCCTACCATCACACAAAGCAATATAAACCAACTATCTCAAAAGAGCACACAAGGGCATGTCAATACCGTATCAAAAAATCAACCCTTACTGCAAATAGGGACATCTTTATCCTACCCACCAATGGGTTCATCCATTCCATCTACCATTACCACATCATCCACTATCAATCCATCTCAAAACAATCCCTTGGTTACAAGTTCTATCAATCCCGAGAGTAACTTGATCACGAATCCTTTGTTTACATATTTTGCACAAGGCAATACTCAAAACATATGATACGAGAATCTTTTCAATCAATGAACTCAAGGTCCTAGTGTGTCATTTCCATTGAAAAATATAATGACATAATATTTTCCAATAGTTCCCTTTTCTATGCCAAATCAATCAAGACCTTAGACATACATTCTTCCACTTCATTCTACCATATTGTAAGGAATGTTAAACCTAGGGAACCCTCCACCTTTCACCAACAATATGCTAACAACTCAAAAGATCAATATACCTAATCCTTCACAGATGTCTCAATAACCACTTGATCCCACATTGCAAGCACATGCCCTAGGTTTACAACAAGAACAACAAACTTATCAACAAGTCGTACAACAACTGTAGGCACAACAAGTAGCTTTAGCACAACAACAACAACAAGCACAACAAGTAGCCTTAACAACTCAACAAGTGGCCCTAGCACAACAATAACATCAAGCTCAACAAGAAACCCTAGCACAACAAAAACATCAAGAACAACACATAGTATTAGCATAGCAGCAAAGAAAACAACAACAAGTGGCCATTGCATAGTAAGCACAACAAGCTGCACAACAACAAAAAACACAAGAAGTTGCTTTATTAGCAAAACAACAACAATAGAACCAACAACAAAGTGCAACAACAGCAAAAATCTCAATATAAATCCTTACTAGCTCAACAATATGCCCAACAACAACAACAAGGATCCTATTATCCTCATACAAACACCATCAATCCAAAAGCATCAGGAACATATTGATTACTCTCACAAAATCTCATACCTTCATACACCCCATATAACTCATCTCTCATCTCACCATATGCGCCTCCACCTAATCTGCAAGACTATCTAGCATCACAATTGAAGAAACTCTCACAAGAAATGCAAGACCTTCACATGGGCAAGATAAAGAAGCCTCATACATAGAACTTGTGTCCTTACCCATTTGATCAAAACATAGCAATGATACCATTGCCTCTTGGTTTTGAAATCCCCAAGTTTGAAAAATATAGAGGGAGAGGAAGTCTTGTTGACCATATCAAAGAATTTAACCTCATGCACATGGAAGTGGCTTACAATGATTCATATCTAATGCGCCTCTTCCCTCGAAGTTTGAAAGGTATTGCGATGGATTGGTTTTCTCATTTACCTCCTAGTATCAAAATTTTTCAAGAAATCACCAACAAATTCATCGATCATTTCTCCTTCAATCTTGACATGGACGTTATTATAGAAGAGTTTTACACTCTTAACATCTAGGAGAAACTTTTGCTAACTTCTTACAAACATGGAAATAAAGAGCTAGTAAGAGCAAGTGGCCTCTTCTTGACGAACAAGTGGGAATCATTATAGCCAACCTTGATCCAAATATATCATTCCACTTGAAAATGCAATGTATCACATCATATGATGAGCTTGTTCTGAGAGCCCTTAACATTGAAAGATCCCTAATCTCACAAGGAAATACTCAGGCTTACAAAGACAACCATCCTTCAACCAGTTCAAATGAAAAACATCATGTATGGGCTAAGAACAAAAATTGTAACAAACAATGGTGTGGTAGATGCTAAGGTCATACTAAGTGCTCCTAGACCCAATAAAAATCAAGTTGCTACCATCTAACCAACTATGCAACAAATGGTACCACCTCAGAACAATCATATTAGTAACACCAACATACAACAAAGGAAAACCAGTAATAGAACAACTATCCCAAATGCAAGTACACATAGTTATCAGAACCCATCGAGACAATCATGAAGAAACTGGTAGAGTCAAATTTGATCACTTCCTAACTTTGAAAACTACCATGAACCCCAAGAAAATTCATCCTAGTAGAATGAGCGTGATCTTTGTGAATTTCATAAAATCAAAGGACATAAAATGGGTATGTACAGGATAATCATGGAAAAAATAGGTCCTTAAGTGGTGAAAAATTCAAAAAAAATAGAGTTAGGTAGCTTGACATAAAAATTTGAATAAGTTATCTATATTATTTAAAAAATATGTAAGAATAGATTCTATAGAAAATTTAATGTAGTTTCTAAACTACTAGGTTTATTTTAAAAAATCTATTTGGTGAAAATTTGAAATTTCAATGCGTGGCTTAAATTTCAGGAAAAAATAATAAGTAGGTTTCTTTTGACCACCTTAACCATAATAAAATGATAATATTTTTTTATAAGATTTTAGATATAAGTAGAGGACTCATGTCTCGATGTGATGCATATTTTTTAATTTTTTCCCAAGTAAATAATTAATTATGAATTTTTTATTACAACTTTTAAAAATATAAAAACTTGTATGTCTGACCACCTTAACTTGGTCAAAATTTTATGAAATTCATTTCTTTTTAATCCTATAGTATGCAAAACATAGAATGTGACACATGTTTCAAATTCAAAAAATGTGATACCATTTGAAAGCTATAAATGTTTTTCAATTAGCCTATCAATCAAGACTTTAGTCGTAATTCAAATAGAAAATGAATAATAATTATTTATTAAATTCAAAGTAAAGCATAATTTATATTGGTGGAAAGTTGAGAATCTCCTGTAAAAACCATTTTCGTTTCATCAATTCTGGGTAAGAAAAAAGTCGTCAGCAACATACCCTACACATACCCATCATATTGCCACTTTCTAGCCCATCATGATCCTACACATACCCAAATAGAAAACTACATGAAACTCAAGAATATCATCCAAGATATCATAGAGAACGATACCATATCTATTGAGCTATCAGCTAGGAACTGAGATTTCAAGATATACAAGACTCCTATGCCAGATCATAACAAAGAAAACAACAATGGAAAAGCTAAGGATTACACTAATGTAAAAAATACCTATTCCAATGTAGTTTCCTCCTATGATAGTGTTATGAATGTTGTCACCATCAAAGGAGCTAGTATGGAATGTGGAGTCACCACCCCATGTGGTAAAATAACCATTTAAGGAGCTGCCCCAACTCAATCTAGGACAAAACCTACTTTTCTCGCATCTTAATCTAGCAAGTAAAATATTGTAGATTAGCTTAAACAAACTCTTGCTCAGATATTAATATTAGAACTCTTAAGGTTGTCTCCTGTACATAGGGAAATACTAGAAAATGCCTTATCCAAGTCATATGTTCCCAAGAACATTGATATTGATTAGTTTCAAGATATGGTAGGGCATATCACCAACCATCTTCTCACCTTGTCCAAGCAAGATTTACCATCACAACCATCTCATAATCATTCTTTACACCTTGAGGTTGTCATTCATAAAAATAAGGTCAAAAGAGTCTTGGTAGATGGAGGTGCTGGTCTAAACATTTGTACTCTATAGTTGATCAAACATCTAGGCTATTTAGAAGATACTATTGAGAAGACAAAGAGTACCACCATTAAAGCATATGATGACGAAGAATGGGTATCACAAGGAATCATTGCACATCCAGTCCAATTGGGACCTCTTATTGTAGAAACTACATGCCAAGTACTTGATCTTGATCTTCCCTTTAACATACTACTTGGTCGGCCTTAGATCCATGCTTTGAAAGTTGTAGCCTCAACCTATTATCAGTGTGTAAAGTTTCCTTTTGAAGGAAGAGAAATCACTATCCATGGAGATCCAAAGCCTTTATACTACTACAAGAGTCTTGAGGCCAAGTTTTATGAAATCCCACAAATACCTAAAAATGGTGAAGGACCTACAACATCAAGCTCATTTATTGACTAATCATCTCTAGCCTCTACTTTAGCATCACAAGTGACAATTGTGAAAAGCATACATGAGTTAAAGGAAGTAATCCAAGATGGTGGTTGTGGAAGCTACAAACTATTGAAAGACACCTTTTTCTTAGAAGAGTTACCTATTTCTCCTCAATCTCATGGGAAACCAACATCTAGAACCAAAGAACCATAAATAATCAAGATGGTAGCTACTACCTTCACCAAGTGGGGATAATTAAATCAAGAAGATGTCCATGAGCAAGATATCTCTAAACTCCTCTATCAAGATGAATGACATGTTCCTATTCTTCCCATGGAAGATGAAAACAAAGGATTACAACTAATGAAGAGTATGGGATATAACAAGAATGAGAAGCTAGGACAAAATGAAAGTGGTTTACTATAACCCATCGTTCCTGAGAAAGGAATAAAGAATCTTGGCTTAGGTTGTACTACTAGCAAGGTCACACTTATTGTCAAAGGTATTTTTGCTAAATGAGTTGAGGCTTACGCTTCATCACCTACATCACGTAATGCAACCTTAGATGACTTTCCCCTTGATGTTGCTAACCTATTTGAGAACAACACCCTCTTCATGATCTCTATAACATCCTTTGTATCAAATGACCAACCAATTAAAATATGCCTAGTATACCCACAACTCATTGACATGGACCAACAAAGACCATTAGTTCTAGATTTATTCAAAAATGATGAAGTGATCTGAGAATTCATGATACTCTAAGACAACTTATCATGGGAAGATCACAAAGCATACTTTGACATAGAGTTCAATATAGGGGCATACTATGGGAGATGATTGAATCCTTCAGTTGCAAAATAAATGAAATGCAATTAACATGCAGATCCTTGAGTGAAAGCCACTTAGTGGCACTCTATGGTCCTGCAATAGTCAAAACAAAGGACACATCCAATGGTGAAAACCTCTCTGAGGCACTAAAGGATGAAGGATTCAATCCTCCCCATTAGTGCAATGCATCCAAAAATGTGAATGGTATTAGCAAAAAAGGCTACTCCAATCAATGTGGGAATGAAAGAAGCACCTAAGATCACTTTTTATGTTGAATCCTTGAGGATGAAGAAAAAAATAACCTAGCAACATTCCTTAAAGAGAGAAGGGATAACTTTGCATGGTCATATACAGATATGCCATGCCTTGATCCAAAAGTATTTGTACATCACTTAGCAGTTTATCCCAATGCAGAACTTGTCAAGAAGAAATTAAGGAAGATGCACCATCAGATAACACTCTTGGTTAAACTAGAACTACAAAAGCTTATTGATGTTGGATTCATCTGACCAATAGATTATCTTGAGTGGGTTTCAAACCTGGTACCAGTCTCAAAACCCACTAGGGGCATCAGAATATGCATTGATTTTAGAGATCTAAATAAGGCATGTCTGAAGGATGATTTCCCACTTCCCAACATTGATCTCATCATAGATTTAATGACTGGGCATGAAATGTTATCGATCATGGATGGATTTTTAGGCTACAATCAAATCATAATCGCCAAAGAGGATCAACATAAAAATACCTTTAATTTTCCATGGGGAACCTACTAATGAAATGTAATTCCATTTGGGTTAAAGAATGTAGGAGCTACCTATCAAAGAGCAGTGACCCTCATCTTTCAGGACATGATAAACAAAATAGTTGAAGATTATGCAGATGATATTTTGGAAAAATTGAAAAAAAAAGTGAGCACATACAAGTCCTAAGACCTATCTTTGACAAACTTGAAGAATACAAGGTACAACTGAATCCAAAAAATTGTGCATTCAAGGTCATATCAGGGAAACTTCTTGGCTTTATCATTTCACGAAGAGGGATAAAAATTGATCCAACAAAGGTAAAATCCATCCTAGACATGGAACCACCATAGAAATTGAGATAGATGAGAGGATTACAAGGAAGGTTGCAATCTATCATAAGGTTCATAGCCCAGTTATTAGATAATATTCACCCCTTTTCGCATCTTCTCCATAAAGAGATAACCTACAAATGGGATGAAAAATGTCATAAAGCTTTCCACCAAATCAAGGACTATCTACTAACACCTCTAGTGCTAATGCTACCAATACGAAACAAGCTACTGATCCTGTACATCTCAACAACACAAGCAACACTAGGATTTCTTTTAGCACAACATGATGTGAACGAAAAAAGAAAGCACTATATACTACATCAATAAAACCTTGGTAGGCTATGAAATGAATTATTCACCCATTGAGAAAGCATTCCTAGTAGTAGTTTTCACTTCACAAAAGTTTAGGCATTACATGTTGTCACACCAAATCAAGGTCATCACAAAGATTGACCCATTAAAATATTTGTTATCTAAAGCAACCCTAAAAGGATGAATGGCTAAATGGGTAATGATATTCATAGAGTTTGACATAGAGTACGTGGAGTGCAAAGCAATCAAAGGACGAGTGATTGCAGACTAGCTAGAAAAAGCACCCATTTATGATAAGAATCCTTTAAGATATGAATTTCCTAATGAATCATTGTTCCTTATTAATCTCACAGCTCAGTGGAAGATGTACTTTGATGGATAGTTCACCCAACATGGATCAGGAGAAGGCATTCTTTTTATCACCCCCAAAGATGATTACATCCCAAATTCATATAGGCTATCATTCCCATGTACCAATAACATTAATGAGTACACAGCCTTGATCAGAAGTCTCAAGATAGTAGTTCAATGATAGATACAAGAGATGAAAGTATATGGAGGCTCACAGTTGGTTATCAACCAAGTCAATGATGTCTATCAAACTAAAGATGACAAGCTCACTCCTTACAAGAAGATGGTTGAGAATCTCAAAGATATTTTTATAGATATAACTTTTGAGTACTTTCCTTGCATGAACAATAGAGTAGTAGATGCCATGGAAACAATTGGATCACTACTAGACATGCCAAACAAAATTCTCCAATGTGAATTCTTGGTAGAATAGCTTCTCATGTTGACTTTCAAAATCCTTGAATCTGAATTTGTGTGTGTCATTGTTGGTCATGGATCCTTGTGGTACCATGACATCTTTACTTACCTTAGCAGAGGAACCCTTCCATTGGATAACACCCCAAACCTTAAAAATAACTTTGTCAAAAGGCATCCCTATTTGTGATCTTGGGAAGTACCCTTTATTGTCAAAGCATGAGAGGACATTAATATGATGTCTTAAATGATGAAATTTATTTTTTAAAAAGTTGATCATATTGATAAATAACAAGAATATGATTTAGTAGAAACATGAAATAAATAAAATTAAAAAAAGAAAAAAAAAAAAAATATAATAAAAAAAATGTGTAACATGAAATTATTTTTACATGTTTAAAATTTTTCAAATATTATTTTGTTTTGTTGGCTATAGAGTAGATAGGAGGCATCATGATGATAACCAACATACTAAAAAAATTAAATAACAGGATATATAACTCTTAGTTTAGTTATAAGCATTGGGTTATAATAGAAAAAAAAAAAAAGTTACTTAAAAAACTAACTACACTAGGGTACCCAAATATATCCATCATGGTTGAAAAATTATTATATATATCAAAATTTTTTAAATCCCTCTATATATATAGTTAGACACACATGGGAAAGGGAAAGAAAGCCCTCTAAAAAATTGGACTCTTATCATGATAATTAAATAAAAGGAGAAAGAAGACCATGTGTCCCCATTAACTTACCCATAATAAATTTCAAAAAATTTTGTTTGATGGGGGGTGACCCAACAATAGTTACACTTTTTGGCCAAAATTGACATTGAACTGAAGTTTTTAAATAAATATTCGCTTCTAGATACCTATAGCTACTAAACAATGAGTAATTTGAAGATGATGCAAGCTAGTAATTTATGAATCTTTTTTGTAGATTCTAAATGTATTTAAAAAAAAAAAGGAATAAAATTGCATTTCTTTTTCCATCTCCTTCGATAACTAGTTTTTAACAATAAAGACCATTATTAAAGAGTGATGCTTACTATATAACACATATGTTTTTTCTGTGAAGGATAAAATTCTTTTTTTTTTGAATTTGGATTTACAACTATGATATCTAGCTCCTTCATTTAGTTTCATAAATTTTCATTAAATATTTTGTTCTTAATTAAGTTTTGAAGTCAAACCAATTACAATTTAGACATAGGTTTACTGTATAACACAAAACTTTTTTTATATGTATCAAATTTTTTATTTTTTTTTGTTGGATCAAGGACACAAATACCAAGAGAATAGATATTTTTCAAGATTTTGTTTTTTGTAATCTACTATTTTCCACATGTGCAAAACATAGATCTTAATTTTTGGTGAAAAACCTACAGTCACAAGAAATAAAAAATAAATATAATAATCAAATGAAATATATTTTAAATTATAATTTTTCGGAATCTTATATTAAGTACTGCATAATTACAAAAAATTAAATTAAATGAATGAACATTTGATCCCCCAACAGGTAAATCAAAAGTGGTTTTTTATCAACATTTTGATAGGTGTAGAAGAGACTCCATTATAGGTATGGTTTAAAACTAGTGGGGTTCTATCCAAGGGGGTTTGGTCTAAGGGGTTTGACCAAACCATATTCAGTTGAAATAATTTAAATGGAACCTTTCAAGGATTAAATCATTATATTTTATAAAAATATATGGTTTTAACAAAAAATAGGATGTCCCAAAAAGTGTAACCCATTAATGTGGTTGCATTGTTGGATGAAACACTATATTATTGTTAACTTAGTCATCACATGGTGGATAGGAAATAGATGATCTCAAGTGATGCACTTATTCTTGTATCATTTTAGTGGTGTCATTATGGTATTTATATTTTCCACCATTGTTGTAAGGTGTAAGATAAGTATTGTTGTTCAAGGTATGATAGGAATGTGTTTAGCCTTCTTTTTATGTTTCAATTAAGAAGTGCCCCAATGTTTATAGGATCCTCAAAAGTATGGTTTCCCATTTTCATGGAAAGACTAAATGGTATTGATCAAATTTTGTTTCATTTTTATTTAAGAATTATAAATTTAGGGTGGTTCACATGAAAGGTTTCAAATTTGATGTCTCAAGATATTGTTGCTATGATTACCAACCTATTGTTTAAGGACCAATTATAAAAAGAGGCCATGTTCTATTCTCATCTGAAGGCTAGAGGATAGTTGAGGCACATTAAAACTACATGTAGAAGAATATTTACCATTCCCTTAAGACAATTTTTATATTCAAATTGTGTGGTACATATGGCATTGGAAGATCACATCTATGTCATTTGATTGTGGAAGAGGATATAATAAGTGTTGGGGGAAATTTCCTTAGTGCACCTTACAAGCCTCTCTATGTGACACAATCCTACCTATCTTTAGAATTCATTCCCTCTAATACACCACAATATTTGTGCATTTTTATTGGAATCAACAAGACTAAGCTAAAGAGCACATTTTTAAAAGTGAAATGTAGAAAAAGGGAATCCTTATGTTCAATGATCAAAGCCTAAGGTAAATTACACATTTTGTAGGATTTCATTAGGATGCAAAATACACAAGGAAAATAGATTGACTTTCAACCAAAAAGGTGAGTCAATCAGACGTAGATTTTATTATTTTGAGTCTTATAAATGAATTCGAATTGAATTTCCCAAAATAACCATATTAGAGTATGTGCCCTAGATTGACAATGCAAGATTATGATAATAGAAAACTGCCACAAAAATTCCATCTACAAAATTGAGAAAAGTAGAGATTTGTGTACCTATCCTACAAATTTGGGGTTAAAAATGGGGGAAACTCACACCCATGGCATGAGTTTCCTTGTAGGATTTTTTTGAACTTCAAAATTTGATATTGTAGTGCTCTATCCACTCTTTGATTTCTTGCCTACAAATTTGTCAAATCACTATCGGATAGTTCTATAGGTGAGTTTCCATGGGTTGAATAGATATAGATCGTCAAATGCAATAGTAATTTATTTTTATTCTAACTCCTTTCAATCCTCTTCAAACCTAAGATCCAAAAATTCACAAAGAAAAGAGATGTTGGGACATTTTAAGGGCTTACCTCAATCAAACAACATGTAAGTGTTTTCACTTCCACAATAGCAATGCCAATGATAAAATGATAATGTCCATAGAAAAGAATTATGAAATCACAAATTGTTGTAACTCACCACCCTTCAATGGATTCCTTGAAGGATTGAATTCATACACATCACTTGAAGGACTTGGATCTTTCTTTTCTTGATTTTATTGAATTCTTGAATTGATTGGATAGCTACAAAGTGTTAGCCTTCAAAACTAATAGGAAAACGTAACATGAATGAAATTACATAAAAAAATAATAAATGTTTGGATCTTGAATTTCTACAATGAATCACTAAAAAATTATGATTTTTACTTTCTCTTGATAATAACTTCAATAATTTCTTAGTAGCTTTGAAATGATGCGATAACTAGTTATTTTTAGGCATTTATTCAATTTCCTAAGAAAATAGATCCTGATAGCTGACTTTGGACACTTGAATTACAAATATTAAATTGCCACAATTGAAATATTTCAATTTGGAGGGAAAATAGGATAACACTAATGCCTAGGGTTTGAGTTTCTTAGACATATTTTGTAGGATAGGTAGTGTCAAGGGTAATGTATAAGTGAAATTCATTTTATTCCTTCTTGTAATTCCTCATAAATTGTCAGAAATGGGCCATATAATGTGTAATTTAGGAAATTAAATACTTAGTTAGGTCAATTAAAATAACAGGGAGGAAAACATAAGGTGAATTTTCATGGGTGACAATTTATGATGGTAAATTTAGCCCCAACTTTAGTTAGAGTAGGAACTTATTCTTAGACTCACACTAAAGTAGAAAATGTATGTTAGGAGGGATCAACTTGTCTAAATATTAAAAAAATAGGATGAATAAGGATGTAGAGGGAGTGTGCAAGCCCCTAGGATCCAATTTCCCATGGAAAACCAACATAAGCACAAAGGAACAAACACTTGTATGATATGCAACAAGACAACATACACAAACATACATGTCATAAAAATGAAGCCTACATGATGAAAGCACATGGGACCATGATGGAACATAAATATGATGATGAAAAAACATGATGTAAATATGATACAAAAATAGAGAAGACACACAAAAAACACAATGTTAGTACTAAAAGGATTCGAGTCAGCAGGGCCAAGAGACCTCAATGTTAAATTGTCTCAAATACCAAATGTCATCCATTGAATGTGCTTTATAACAAAATTATTTTCTCACAAGGATTAAAAATAACTTATGAAACACATGGCTCCACTTGAAAGCAAGTTGTGTTATTCTAGGTAGCCATGTTCAAAAGGGGTGCTCAATTTCATAACCCAACAAGCTCCATTATGCTGAATCCATGAACTATCTTGCAAAAAATAACCTTAGGGGATGCAATAAAACTCACCTCAGGGTGTGCATAAATTTTAATTTCTTGAGGAACAAATTGATAACCATGCCTTAGGAGGTGTTACAAACACCACCACCACAAAAGGGGGTATGCCAATAGGTTAAACATCAGAAGACAAAAATGGATAAGGTTAATATATGACCCTCATTAAAATGTCAACATGCTTTCTATGTTGGTATTTTAAGGAGAAAGAGGTGAATAGAGGATCCTTGAAAAAAATGTATACCTCCTAAAACTAGTTATCCTTGCCCCCCAAGTGTAGAGACAAGGAAAAATAGACCAAGGAAGTTATCATTATGCTACCATGAAAGATATGGTTGCACTTATCTTGATCAATAGTAGGGGACATTTATCTCCCTTGTGAAGAAAATCTTGCTTTCTTATCACAAGATGACATATATACAATACATGATAAAGTATTAGATGAAGATGGTGAGGAAGGTTGGTAATATAGACCCTACTTGGAAAAGTACAATATTGAATTCACTTGATTCTTGTCATTTTGTTTCATATTTTCATTAAATCCATGTTTAGAAAAAAATTTGTATCCAAGACCATAACATGCTTCTAACTCAGAAGAAGAGATTTTATCTACATTCTTATGAGAAATCTTGGTTTTTTCCTAAGCATGCAAATATTTTTTAAGTTTTTAAAAGTTATGCATCTTCCTCTCATGAGGGAGAAGAGTTGAAGAGCCCCCATCACCACCATGGGTTGATGTTGTTGATGTAGAACCAAGTTGATCAAATGAAATACAAGATTGTTTTGTTTAGATTGTTATATTTTGTACTCTCCTATAAAGGAGGGTCTAAAATATAATAATCACCAATCATCTCCAAAACGTGTGTTTAAATATGAATCATTTGTATTTGATTCTTTGGACTTTGAAGGAAAGATTTGAGAATCCACTTTCAAACAAGGTATAAAATATGTTGGATGTTGTGGATATGGTTGCTAATATGTGGTTGTAATTGATGTCAACACTATTACAATTTGGTGTACTAGAAGTTGTATATGTCGAGGATATTGAGAAAATTGTTAAAGGAAGTATTCTAGGTTCCCTGTGGAACTGTGCAGGTCATGAATGTGCTTTGTTTTGTACATTGAAGATTAGTTGATGTGGATTAAAGGGTTTTTTGAATATTTCTAGATCATCTACCAAAATTTTTAGAGGTCCGCGTGAAGTTTTGAATATGTTGCGGTTTGTTAGTGTTTATGTGTCCCATGTCAGTGTTCCTAAATGAAGATTGTGTGATTATGGTAATCTCAGTCATTGCATATGCTTCTCTATTGTTTCTCAGTGTTCTTGGATGTATCTAGATCATTCTCTATCTTTTTTGTATGTCCAAATTACTTAGAGATCTCGTGGTTGAAGATCTTTCTTCCACATGTTCGATTTTTCATGTTCTTGGCCGACATGTTGAAGGTAGCATGTTGTGGATCTTTGTGGGAAAATTAATTAAAGTATTTTTGTGTTGGAGATATTAATTTTGGTCCCCACTACATTGTGGCTGACCTTGGTGGATTTACATTAAAAATTTATTTGTCAATTTGGCCCGACATTGAAAATATGTTTTATTTTTCTAGCAGACTAAGTTGTGATGAAATCCCATGTAGCAGATATATCAAAGCATTTGGTTGAGTGAAGTTAGTGTGTGCATGAGTGTGAATGTATACCAGAGAAAGTGTAAATGTGTGAATAGTGTTTCTATCATTTGATTACTAAGTAGAGAGGGAAGAAGATTAAGGAATGTGTGAAGAAGGTTTTCTCAGCTTAATTGGAACTATAATCAGGCTTGTGTAGAAGCTATTCTTTCAGTTTATACTATATGGATCTAATCCATATTTCTATATTTTTGGACAATGAGTCCTCTTTTATATTTGAGCAGTGAGCTCTAGGTAGTGTAATCGAATGCATGTGCATTCCCCTTATTATTTCTCTTTATAATTTTAACAGATTATAATCTTGTCGACTAACATCCACCATGGTTTTTCCCCTAACAGGATTTCCACGTAAAAAATCTTGGTGTTACTTGTCTCTTTGATGTGTTAATTGCTTGTGGTTAATTGCTTATTCATCAGATATGAGATTAAAGTTAAGATAAGTTAGAAAAGTTTAAGTTTCTGTGGCAACTGATTCACCCCTCCCTCTCAGTTGTTTGTCATCATTTTTCCAACAATTGGTATTAGAGAAGGTTCCTTTGAAGAAGTCTAAAAGCTTGTGGTGATTCGAGATGGCAACAACATTCAAGAAGGACAGTCCAAGATTTGATGGCAGTAACTACTCAATGTGGAAAGTTAGAATGCAATGTCACTTGAAGCTTATTGGTGAAGCTTTCTGGAATATTACAAGATATCCATATACTATTCCTTAGAATGGTCCCTCCATGGTTGATGAGATCAAAGATGCTAAAAGTAATGTTAGGGCTATTGAAGCTTTGGTGAGTGCTCTGACAGATTCAAAGATGGCTAATGTGTTAGGTCTAGAGATAGCTCATGAGATTTAGACGAAACTGGAAACTTTGTATGAAGGAGATGCATAGGTGAAGATGGCTAGGCTACAGAGCTTGAAAGGAAAGTATGAGAATTTGAAGATGGGTGAAGATGAAAATATCACTTCTTTTATGTAGAAAGTAAATGAAATAGTGATGGGTATTAAAGGTGTCGGTGGTTCTATTGATGAGGATGAAATTGTGGCTAAAGTACTCATATCCTTTCCTTCCTCCTACAAAATGAAGGTTCATGCTATTGAAGAGTTCATATCAGTAAACAAGATAACAAGAGCCGCATTGATTGGGAAGCTTGTTTCTTTTGAAAGAAGTGAATTTGGTGAATCTACACCAAAGACTAGGTCTACATTCAAGGGAACTATATTTGGAAGCAACAGACAAATATATAATCTAGGAGAGAGTTCTAGAAGGATATCCAAGTATGATGAAGAACTGAAACAACTTGAAGATAAAGAAAGAGAGGTAGAAGAACTGGAAGCACTAATTTCCAAGCAAGAAGGCAGAGGAAAAGGTAATTATTATGATGTATTTCCTATTAAATGTTTTTCATGTAGTAAAATAGGTCATTTTTCATCAAGATGTCCTAAAAGAGTTCCTAGATCTAGGCCTAAAAAGTCTAGATTCCAAAAGAGATGCTACTTTGCTGAAGAAGTAGTGACTGATGATGAGTCTGATAAAGATAATGGAAAAGGAGATGAATGGGATTTCATTGATACCATTGAAGATAATCCTATGGCTACTGAATATACAAAAGATGAGAAAGCTCTTGTAGGCCGAGTTGAAGAAAAATATGAGTGGGTTATTAATAATGGATGCTCACATCATATGACTAGTGATAAAAGAAAATTTGTGAGTCTAGAAAAGTATGATGGTGGTGTTGTAAGATTTAGGGATAATAATGCTGGTGTGATTCATGGTAGAGGATCTATTTTCCTTGGTGGTAAGGATAACATTGATGATGTTATCTATGTTGAAGGCCTGAAGCACAACCTATTGAGTGTTGGACAGATGGTTCACAAGGGATATGATCTTTCGTTCAAAGATGGAAGGTGTGATATACATGGAAGTTCTAAACTATGATTGCACTAGGAAAACAAATAAAAGGTAATATTTTTCATTTGAATACTACCAATAGAAGTTGTTTAATTTCTCAAGTAGATGAGAATTGGTTGTGGCATAGGAGGTTGTGTCATGTAAACTTTGACAACATTATCAAGATAAGCTCTACTCAAGCAGTAAGAGATCTGCCTAAATTGGTGAAGCCTACTAATATAATCTGCAAGGAATGTTAGATGGGTAAACAAACTAGAGTCTCTTTCTAGAGCAAACAGTTTCATTCAAACAATTTGTTGGAGCTGCTACATACTGACCTTTGTGGTCCCTCCAGAGTCATAAGTATTCATGGAGAAAGGTATTTTATGTTGGTTATTGATGATTACTCTAGAATGATTGGGGTTTCCTCTTTAAGAGAAAAATGTGAAGCACTAGAGAAGTTCAAAAGTTTCAAGGCTATGGAAAAAAATAAGAAAGGTCTGAAAATGAAGTGCCTAAGATCTGACAGAGGTGGTGAGTTTATTTCCAAGAAGTTCAACTCTTTTTGCAAATAGCATGGAATTAAAAGAAAATTATCTACTCCACGAACCCCCCAACAAAATGGAGTTACAGAGAGAAAGAATAAAACAATTCTGGATGCTGCTAGAACAATGATGATGGAAGGAAATGTATCTTAGATGTACTAGAGTGAAGTGGTAAGCACTGTTGTGTATACTTTGAACCAGGTAAATGTTAATGGAAATTCTGGTAAGATGCCTTATGAGTTATGGTTTGGTCACAAGACTATTGTTAAGTACTTAAAGATCTTTGAAAGCAAGTGTTATATCATAAGAGATGATGATATAGGAAAATTTGATGCAAGAAGCAATGAAGGAATCTTCCTAGATTACTCCATTAAAAGCAAGGCCCACCAGTGTTATAACAAAAAATTGAGAAAGATGGTTGAAAGTGCAATTGTCAGAGTTGATGAGAATTCTATCAAATCATCTAGACATTGTAGTTATGATTCAGATGAAGACATTACAGGCCAAGGGAAGAATACTCAGACACAAAATATACTTCAAATTATTCCATATGTTCCAGTGAAGCAACATTAATTTGTTCTGATAAATCAAGTCAGTCAGGAGACACAGACAAATGCAAGTGTAGAAGAAACATCAGAAGAGCCAAAAGTTTAAGAATGTCCCAAAACTCCAAGGTATGTAAAGTTGAATCATTCTAAAAATTAAATTATAGAAGATAAGAGTAAAGGAGTGCAAACTAGAAGAAAAAATGTAGAAGAATATTGTTTGATAGCCAAGATTGAGCCTAAAAGTGTCACTAAAGCTTGTCAAGATGAAAATTGGTTGGAATCTATGAAGCAAGAGCTGACACAGATTGAAAAGAATGACACATTGATACTGGTTCTAAGGCCTAAATACAAAAATGTGATTGGCACAAAATGGGTATTTAGAAACAAGATAAATGAAGAAGGTGAAGTGGTCTAGAATAATTCAAGACTGGTATGTAAAGGGTATTCTCAAATGGAAGGTATTGATTTTGAAGAAAAATTTTCCCTTGTCGCTAGGATTGAAGCTGTTAGACTATTTCTTGCTTATGTTACACACAAGAACTATAAAGTCTATCAAATGGATGTAAAGTCTACATTTCTAAATGGAGAACTAGAAGAAGAAGTGTACAATGAACAACCAGATGGATTTCAGCTAACAGATAAAGAAGATATGGTTTGTAGATTGAAGAAAGCTCTGTATGGACTTAAACAAGCCCCTAGAGCCTGGTATGCCAGATTGGACAAATTCCTACTAAAGCTTGGATTCACTAAAGGTACTCTTTTGATAGTAACTTACACTTCAAATTAGATCATGATAAGGAGTTAATTATAGAAGGTTTTTTTGATGACATCATTTTTGGAGAAGATGAAAATTTGTGTATGAAGTTTGTTGATGAGGTGAAGGATGAATTTGAGATGAGTGTGATTGGAGAGATGAAATTCTTCCTAGGATTGCAAGTGGCCCAGTTAGACAAGGGAATTTTCATATCTTATTCCAAATATGTGAAAAAGTTATTTGAAGAACTTGAGAATGGTTGAATCCAAACCTATTGGTACTCCCATGGTGACCAGATGCTAAGTTGACACAAAATGATGACTCTCCTAAGGCAAATCAAACTAGATATAGGTCAATGATTGGTGGATTTTTTTACTTGACTCATACTAGACCAGACATTATGAATGATGTATGTATGGTTGCTAGATTTCAAGCGGATCCAAAAGAATCACATGTAACTGTTGTGAAGAGAATTTTCAGGTATTTAAAAGGAATAGTTGACTTTGGACTTTGGTATCCAAAGGATGATCATCTCACTTTGTGTGCATATACTGATGCAGATTGGGCTAGTGATGTAGATGAAAAAAAAGGTACTAGTGGTGGTGCTTTCTTCCTAGGGAAGAAATTGGTGTCCTGGTTGAGTAAAACACAAAACTCAATTTCTCTATCTATTGCTGAAGCAAAATACATTGCTACTGCTAATAATTGTGCTCAAGTGATATGGATGGAAACAAAATCTTTGAGAGATATAAGATTGGTATATGAAGAACCTATTTCCATATAGTGTGACAACTCAAGTGCAATAAATATCTCAAGGAATTTGGTGCTACACTCTAAGACTATACATATATCAATCAAGTCTCATTTCCTAAGAGAGAGAGTAAATGAGGAAGAAGTCAGACTGGAGTATGTGCCTACCAAAGAAAAAATTGTAGATATATTTATATAACTGAAAATATGTTATACTTCTGTGAATCCTTGCATGCAAGGATACTCAATAATAGTCATACGAAATCAGTGCAACTCTCTGTCAGAAATGGGGATTGATATTGTGGCCCTCAGATTGACCCAGTTACCCCTGCAAATATAGTCTCGGAATGAGAGATTCAAAGAGGAGAAGCAAGAATGCCAATCTCCATGAATCCTATTCTTGCAATGCAACAATGAAAACTAATCTAAATGACTGTAAAATGCAATAAACAAAACTAATTTATTGAAATGAAAATTGATCTACATGCAATACCATAAATGAATTACTTTGCAAATTAATCTACTATGAAGATTAAGCTAAAATGTAATATTAAACTATATGCTCTAAAACTAAGATGCTTATAAAATCAAACTAATGTGTAATCTCAAATGATAAAACTCAAGAAAATTTGT
>VDFB02000015.1:240753510-240803679 GCA_007258455.2 Sequoia sempervirens
AAACATCTACTTTGAAAAAATAATTAAAGACAAGTGTTTGTGGTAAAATCAATTCACTTAAGCAAAGATAAATTGACAAATGAACCCCACATGATTATTTGGAGATTGATTGCTCCCATTGAACAACCTGATCTTCCAGGTGCTATAATTTAGCCAAACATTGAACTCATAAACAGTGAACAAACAGATCTCATTAGTAGCTTGAGAATCTTTACTTTTGATAAAAAGGAAGAAAACACACAGTGGAGAAACACAACAACCATTCTATACAATGAAGAGGAACACATTGATATTGAGGCTAGAAGGCCCCTATTACCACCACCCGCATGGTAATAAATATCTTCCTTTCTTCCATAAACTTAAACTGTTTCCAAATGATCTCATTGATTCCTATTACAAAGTCTACAGGTCCTCATTTTAGACTTTGGCATCTCACTCCAAAAGCTCTTAATAAACACCTTCGAGTAGTTCGCAAGAATAGAAATAGATTGGTAGAAAAAATTTATAGACGTGCTTCATTGTATAGTCTAGAATTGTATGCATTCTTTTGGAGTCAAAATCCTAGTCTATTTCATGATACTCATATCCTTTAAATGATTCATCAAAAAGTCAAAATCTGTAGGGAAAAATCTCTAGCACTCCATTTCAGACATAGGAATCATAGAACAAGGTATAGTCAAAAGTGGGCTTCAATATTTTACTACAACCATTATACTCTATTGAGAAAATTTTATGCATGAGCTAGGAGAGCCTGAATAGGTTTGAACTTTCCCATCCATCCTATCATTTTATAGATTTGAACATTTTAGAGGTCTAGCATCATTCCCACTACCTTGATCTTGTTGAAACAAAGGTCCACTTTACTAGATGATCTCATGAAAATTAAGGATCCCTAAACAAAGGTCAACCAGCCATCAATTTAAACTTAGGCATTGTAGTGAAAAAAAAATAACCACATTGAGGCACTCTATGAAAAATAAAAACAAGTTGTTGATAAAATTTTATGAACGCACGTTGAGAAAATATCCTAACATGTATAGGTTCTTTATGAGCCAAAACCATCACCTTTTTGAAGATCAACAACTTTTCTAAATCAATGATTCTTTAGGATTTGAAAATTTTATAGGTCTAGCATCATTCTTACTACATTGGACTTGTCAAAACAAAAGGTTCACTTTAGGCCAACATTTGGTTAAACATTTCACTCACCCAGGGTTCATCAAATTTCATCATTCACCTCATCTATGTTTGCAAAATTTCAAATATGCCAACACTTTGGGACTTAAACATCAAAACAACTTGCTATCTCAGCTACTTTGTATCTGAAATGTATCCTTTTCCATGCACTTAGTTGAAATAGTTATCATCTTTGAACTAGTTTATCTTGAAGGTCACAAGTCTACCCTAAAGAGTTCTAAGTTCATTAGCATCCTTTATCCCAACATCAAAACATCAAACTCAAGTCAAAAGTGTTGTCCCAAAAGGCTTGCAAAGATCATTTCCCTCATCACTCATCTTTTCATCCCACATTATCGCCATTGCTCCCAAAAGAATTAGAGCATCCCTTTTACCTAGGTTTGAGTCAACTAGAGAGTTCAAACATTAAAAAACTGAACTCAACTCTCCCATAGATGACACCAAATTTATGGTAAAGAAGAGATCACCACACGAGAGAATCATGGAAAAATACAAAGTTACATTTACCTCAAGTGATCCAAATCCTTTAGAATTTTATCCTAGATGTCATGTTACACCATCACAACAACCATCATCTCCTTCAGGACCATATGAAATCGAAGATGTCACAAACAACCCATTTGAGCTCTAGAGAATAAATTTTAGAACATCAATCTTTTGAATGTGTAGCTCCTATCTCCCCAACATTTATAGCATAGAGTTTAACACAAGATTTATACAACTCCATCACAAGGGAAAAGTCAAACTTACATACCTAGTCTTGCAACCAACCTTGCTAAGGATTTTGGTCACACCACACCATTTGAAAGTAGTACACTTGTGGGTACTCTTGAAACTAATCCTCCAGCTCCCACCACTATTTGGACACCTACCTTTGGTGCTCCTCCTATTCCCAAAGATCCAAAACAACTACACACTCGGCTTGAACTTCACTATTCCACCACCACTTTGACATTTTGGGGATATCATTCTTCATCCACACCAATGAGTACCACAAGTATGCCTACCATCACACAAAGCAATATAAACCAACTATCTCAAAAGAGCACACAAGGGCATGTCAATACCGTATCAAAAAATCAACCCTTACTGCAAATAGGGACATCTTTATCCTACCCACCAATGGGTTCATCCATTCCATCTACCATTACCACATCATCCACTATCAATCCATCTCAAAACAATCCCTTGGTTACAAGTTCTATCAATCCCGAGAGTAACTTGATCACGAATCCTTTGTTTACATATTTTGCACAAGGCAATACTCAAAACATATGATACGAGAATCTTTTCAATCAATGAACTCAAGGTCCTAGTGTGTCATTTCCATTGAAAAATATAATGACATAATATTTTCCAATAGTTCCCTTTTCTATGCCAAATCAATCAAGACCTTAGACATACATTCTTCCACTTCATTCTACCATATTGTAAGGAATGTTAAACCTAGGGAACCCTCCACCTTTCACCAACAATATGCTAACAACTCAAAAGATCAATATACCTAATCCTTCACAGATGTCTCAATAACCACTTGATCCCACATTGCAAGCACATGCCCTAGGTTTACAACAAGAACAACAAACTTATCAACAAGTCGTACAACAACTGTAGGCACAACAAGTAGCTTTAGCAC
Organism: Sequoia sempervirens; assembly: GCA_007258455.2. Classification (NCBI taxonomy): domain Eukaryota; kingdom Viridiplantae; phylum Streptophyta; class Pinopsida; order Cupressales; family Cupressaceae; genus Sequoia; species Sequoia sempervirens. The sequence continues at coordinate 240,756,344 of VDFB02000015.1, forward strand.
AACAACAACAACAAGCACAACAAGTAGCCTTAACAACTCAACAAGTGGCCCTAGCACAACAATAACATCAAGCTCAACAAGAAACCCTAGCACAACAAAAACATCAAGAACAACACATAGTATTAGCATAGCAGCAAAGAAAACAACAACAAGTGGCCATTGCATAGTAAGCACAACAAGCTGCACAACAACAAAAAACACAAGAAGTTGCTTTATTAGCAAAACAACAACAATAGAACCAACAACAAAGTGCAACAACAGCAAAAATCTCAATATAAATCCTTACTAGCTCAACAATATGCCCAACAACAACAACAAGGATCCTATTATCCTCATACAAACACCATCAATCCAAAAGCATCAGGAACATATTGATTACTCTCACAAAATCTCATACCTTCATACACCCCATATAACTCATCTCTCATCTCACCATATGCGCCTCCACCTAATCTGCAAGACTATCTAGCATCACAATTGAAGAAACTCTCACAAGAAATGCAAGACCTTCACATGGGCAAGATAAAGAAGCCTCATACATAGAACTTGTGTCCTTACCCATTTGATCAAAACATAGCAATGATACCATTGCCTCTTGGTTTTGAAATCCCCAAGTTTGAAAAATATAGAGGGAGAGGAAGTCTTGTTGACCATATCAAAGAATTTAACCTCATGCACATGGAAGTGGCTTACAATGATTCATATCTAATGCGCCTCTTCCCTCGAAGTTTGAAAGGTATTGCGATGGATTGGTTTTCTCATTTACCTCCTAGTATCAAAATTTTTCAAGAAATCACCAACAAATTCATCGATCATTTCTCCTTCAATCTTGACATGGACGTTATTATAGAAGAGTTTTACACTCTTAACATCTAGGAGAAACTTTTGCTAACTTCTTACAAACATGGAAATAAAGAGCTAGTAAGAGCAAGTGGCCTCTTCTTGACGAACAAGTGGGAATCATTATAGCCAACCTTGATCCAAATATATCATTCCACTTGAAAATGCAATGTATCACATCATATGATGAGCTTGTTCTGAGAGCCCTTAACATTGAAAGATCCCTAATCTCACAAGGAAATACTCAGGCTTACAAAGACAACCATCCTTCAACCAGTTCAAATGAAAAACATCATGTATGGGCTAAGAACAAAAATTGTAACAAACAATGGTGTGGTAGATGCTAAGGTCATACTAAGTGCTCCTAGACCCAATAAAAATCAAGTTGCTACCATCTAACCAACTATGCAACAAATGGTACCACCTCAGAACAATCATATTAGTAACACCAACATACAACAAAGGAAAACCAGTAATAGAACAACTATCCCAAATGCAAGTACACATAGTTATCAGAACCCATCGAGACAATCATGAAGAAACTGGTAGAGTCAAATTTGATCACTTCCTAACTTTGAAAACTACCATGAACCCCAAGAAAATTCATCCTAGTAGAATGAGCGTGATCTTTGTGAATTTCATAAAATCAAAGGACATAAAATGGGTATGTACAGGATAATCATGGAAAAAATAGGTCCTTAAGTGGTGAAAAATTCAAAAAAAATAGAGTTAGGTAGCTTGACATAAAAATTTGAATAAGTTATCTATATTATTTAAAAAATATGTAAGAATAGATTCTATAGAAAATTTAATGTAGTTTCTAAACTACTAGGTTTATTTAAAAAAAAAACTATTTGGTAAAAATTTGAAATTTCAATGCAAGTAGCGCTTAAATTTTAGGGAAAAAATAATAAGTAGGTTTCTGTTTGACCACCCTAACCACAATAAAATGATAATATTTTTTTATAATATTTTAGATATAAGTAGAGGACTCATGTCTCGATGTGATGCATATTTTTGTAATTTTTTTCCAAGTAAATAATTAATTATGAATTTTTTATTACAATTTTTTAAAAATATAAAAACTTGTATGTCTGACCACCTTAACTTGGTCAAAATTTTATGAAATTCATTTCTTTTTAATCCTATAGTATGCAAAACATAGAATGTGACACATGTTTCAAATTCAAAAAATGTGATACCATTTGAAAGCTATAAATGTTTTTCAATTAGCCTATCAATCAAGACTTTAGTCGTAATTCAAATAGAAAATGAATAATAATTATTTATTAAATTCAAAGTAAAGCATAATTTATATTGGTGGAAAGTTGAGAATCTCCTGTAAAAACCATTTTCGTTTCATCAATTCTGGGTAAGAAAAAAGTCGTCAGCAACATACCCTACACATACCCATCATATTGCCACTTTCTAGCCCATCATGATCCTACACATACCCAAATAGAAAACTACATGAAACTCAAGAATATCATCCAAGATATCATAGAGAACGATACCATATCTATTGAGCTATCAGCTAGGAACTGAGATTTCAAGATATACAAGACTCCTATGCCAGATCATAACAAAGAAAACAACAATGGAAAAGCTAAGGATTACACTAATGTAAAAAATACCTATTCCAATGTAGTTTCCTCCTATGATAGTGTTATGAATGTTGTCACCATCAAAGGAGCTAGTATGGAATGTGGAGTCACCACCCCATGTGGTAAAATAACCATTTAAGGAGCTGCCCCAACTCAATCTAGGACAAAACCTACTTTTCTCGCATCTTAATCTAGCAAGTAAAATATTGTAGATTAGCTTAAACAAACTCTTGCTCAGATATTAATATTAGAACTCTTAAGGTTGTCTCCTGTACATAGGGAAATACTAGAAAATGCCTTATCCAAGTCATATGTTCCCAAGAACATTGATATTGATTAGTTTCAAGATATGGTAGGGCATATCACCAACCATCTTCTCACCTTGTCCAAGCAAGATTTACCATCACAACCATCTCATAATCATTCTTTACACCTTGAGGTTGTCATTCATAAAAATAAGGTCAAAAGAGTCTTGGTAGATGGAGGTGCTGGTCTAAACATTTGTACTCTATAGTTGATCAAACATCTAGGCTATTTAGAAGATACTATTGAGAAGACAAAGAGTACCACCATTAAAGCATATGATGACGAAGAATGGGTATCACAAGGAATCATTGCACATCCAGTCCAATTGGGACCTCTTATTGTAGAAACTACATGCCAAGTACTTGATCTTGATCTTCCCTTTAACATACTACTTGGTCGGCCTTAGATCCATGCTTTGAAAGTTGTAGCCTCAACCTATTATCAGTGTGTAAAGTTTCCTTTTGAAGGAAGAGAAATCACTATCCATGGAGATCCAAAGCCTTTATACTACTACAAGAGTCTTGAGGCCAAGTTTTATGAAATCCCACAAATACCTAAAAATGGTGAAGGACCTACAACATCAAGCTCATTTATTGACTAATCATCTCTAGCCTCTACTTTAGCATCACAAGTGACAATTGTGAAAAGCATACATGAGTTAAAGGAAGTAATCCAAGATGGTGGTTGTGGAAGCTACAAACTATTGAAAGACACCTTTTTCTTAGAAGAGTTACCTATTTCTCCTCAATCTCATGGGAAACCAACATCTAGAACCAAAGAACCATAAATAATCAAGATGGTAGCTACTACCTTCACCAAGTGGGGATAATTAAATCAAGAAGATGTCCATGAGCAAGATATCTCTAAACTCCTCTATCAAGATGAATGACATGTTCCTATTCTTCCCATGGAAGATGAAAACAAAGGATTACAACTAATGAAGAGTATGGGATATAACAAGAATGAGAAGCTAGGACAAAATGAAAGTGGTTTACTATAACCCATCGTTCCTGAGAAAGGAATAAAGAATCTTGGCTTAGGTTGTACTACTAGCAAGGTCACACTTATTGTCAAAGGTATTTTTGCTAAATGAGTTGAGGCTTACGCTTCATCACCTACATCACGTAATGCAACCTTAGATGACTTTCCCCTTGATGTTGCTAACCTATTTGAGAACAACACCCTCTTCATGATCTCTATAACATCCTTTGTATCAAATGACCAACCAATTAAAATATGCCTAGTATACCCACAACTCATTGACATGGACCAACAAAGACCATTAGTTCTAGATTTATTCAAAAATGATGAAGTGATCTGAGAATTCATGATACTCTAAGACAACTTATCATGGGAAGATCACAAAGCATACTTTGACATAGAGTTCAATATAGGGGCATACTATGGGAGATGATTGAATCCTTCAGTTGCAAAATAAATGAAATGCAATTAACATGCAGATCCTTGAGTGAAAGCCACTTAGTGGCACTCTATGGTCCTGCAATAGTCAAAACAAAGGACACATCCAATGGTGAAAACCTCTCTGAGGCACTAAAGGATGAAGGATTCAATCCTCCCCATTAGTGCAATGCATCCAAAAATGTGAATGGTATTAGCAAAAAAGGCTACTCCAATCAATGTGGGAATGAAAGAAGCACCTAAGATCACTTTTTATGTTGAATCCTTGAGGATGAAGAAAAAAATAACCTAGCAACATTCCTTAAAGAGAGAAGGGATAACTTTGCATGGTCATATACAGATATGCCATGCCTTGATCCAAAAGTATTTGTACATCACTTAGCAGTTTATCCCAATGCAGAACTTGTCAAGAAGAAATTAAGGAAGATGCACCATCAGATAACACTCTTGGTTAAACTAGAACTACAAAAGCTTATTGATGTTGGATTCATCTGACCAATAGATTATCTTGAGTGGGTTTCAAACCTGGTACCAGTCTCAAAACCCACTAGGGGCATCAGAATATGCATTGATTTTAGAGATCTAAATAAGGCATGTCTGAAGGATGATTTCCCACTTCCCAACATTGATCTCATCATAGATTTAATGACTGGGCATGAAATGTTATCGATCATGGATGGATTTTTAGGCTACAATCAAATCATAATCGCCAAAGAGGATCAACATAAAAATACCTTTAATTTTCCATGGGGAACCTACTAATGAAATGTAATTCCATTTGGGTTAAAGAATGTAGGAGCTACCTATCAAAGAGCAGTGACCCTCATCTTTCAGGACATGATAAACAAAATAGTTGAAGATTATGCAGATGATATTTTGGAAAAATTGAAAAAAAAAGTGAGCACATACAAGTCCTAAGACCTATCTTTGACAAACTTGAAGAATACAAGGTACAACTGAATCCAAAAAATTGTGCATTCAAGGTCATATCAGGGAAACTTCTTGGCTTTATCATTTCACGAAGAGGGATAAAAATTGATCCAACAAAGGTAAAATCCATCCTAGACATGGAACCACCATAGAAATTGAGATAGATGAGAGGATTACAAGGAAGGTTGCAATCTATCATAAGGTTCATAGCCCAGTTATTAGATAATATTCACCCCTTTTCGCATCTTCTCCATAAAGAGATAACCTACAAATGGGATGAAAAATGTCATAAAGCTTTCCACCAAATCAAGGACTATCTACTAACACCTCTAGTGCTAATGCTACCAATACGAAACAAGCTACTGATCCTGTACATCTCAACAACACAAGCAACACTAGGATTTCTTTTAGCACAACATGATGTGAACGAAAAAAGAAAGCACTATATACTACATCAATAAAACCTTGGTAGGCTATGAAATGAATTATTCACCCATTGAGAAAGCATTCCTAGTAGTAGTTTTCACTTCACAAAAGTTTAGGCATTACATGTTGTCACACCAAATCAAGGTCATCACAAAGATTGACCCATTAAAATATTTGTTATCTAAAGCAACCCTAAAAGGATGAATGGCTAAATGGGTAATGATATTCATAGAGTTTGACATAGAGTACGTGGAGTGCAAAGCAATCAAAGGACGAGTGATTGCAGACTAGCTAGAAAAAGCACCCATTTATGATAAGAATCCTTTAAGATATGAATTTCCTAATGAATCATTGTTCCTTATTAATCTCACAGCTCAGTGGAAGATGTACTTTGATGGATAGTTCACCCAACATGGATCAGGAGAAGGCATTCTTTTTATCACCCCCAAAGATGATTACATCCCAAATTCATATAGGCTATCATTCCCATGTACCAATAACATTAATGAGTACACAGCCTTGATCAGAAGTCTCAAGATAGTAGTTCAATGATAGATACAAGAGATGAAAGTATATGGAGGCTCACAGTTGGTTATCAACCAAGTCAATGATGTCTATCAAACTAAAGATGACAAGCTCACTCCTTACAAGAAGATGGTTGAGAATCTCAAAGATATTTTTATAGATATAACTTTTGAGTACTTTCCTTGCATGAACAATAGAGTAGTAGATGCCATGGAAACAATTGGATCACTACTAGACATGCCAAACAAAATTCTCCAATGTGAATTCTTGGTAGAATAGCTTCTCATGTTGACTTTCAAAATCCTTGAATCTGAATTTGTGTGTGTCATTGTTGGTCATGGATCCTTGTGGTACCATGACATCTTTACTTACCTTAGCAGAGGAACCCTTCCATTGGATATCACCCCAAGCCTTAAAAATAACTTTTTCAAAAAGGCATCCCTATTTGTGATCTTGGGTAGTACCCTTTATTGTCAAAGCATCAAAGGGACATTAATACGATGTCTTAACCAAGAGGAAGCCTTAATTTCTTTAACAAAAGTATAGGATGGCATATGTGGATCCCATTCTAGCGATATGACCTTAGCTAAGAAACTATTGAGGATAGGGTACTATTGGCAAACCATGGAAAAATAAGCTCATCAATATGTACAAGAATGCATCCAGTGTCAATAGCATGGGGATTTGATTCATGCTATGGCTTAAGAATTTTAGCCAATGATCACACCATGGTCTTTTTCGTAGTGGGGACTTGACCTCATAGGAAAAATCACTCCACCCTCATCCAACAGCCATAAGTTTATCATAAATGCCACTAAGTACTTTACTAAGTGGGTTGAAGCCATTCCTATGACCTACATAATGGGAAAGAAAATAGCCAAGTTTATACTAAATTACCTAATTTATCGTTATGGTGTACCACAAACCCTGATCTTAGATAATGGAACAACATTCAAGAATTAGGATGTGAAAGAGTTGTGTCAAAGATTCAATATCCAACACTGGTTATCTACCCCATACTATCCCCAATGTAATGGCCAAGTAGAAGCAACAAACAAAACTATCCTGAATATCCTAAAGAAAACAATTAAAGAAGTTGGTCGTGACTGGCATCTACAGTTAAATCCCACTCTTTCAGCTTATCAAACAAGTATCTACATGCCTATAGGTTCAATCCCTTTCTCCTTGGTCTATGGATCAAAATCCATTTTTCCTATCGTTGTTGAGCTCCCATCATTGCAAGTGTCATTGAAGAATATGATAACTAAGGAAGAATATGTATAGAGTGTCTTGACTGAATGAGCTAGAATTTCTCGATGAACATTGTTTTGATGTCCTTAATCACTTGCAAGTATATCAAAATTGACTAAAATAGAGCTATAACAAGAGAATAAAATGCTAATCATTCTAGGTAGTTGATCTTTTCTTAAATCAAATGTCGATCATTCCAGGTGCATTCAAACTTGAGATCTAGGATTGTAGTTAATTCATTGTATTTAGGGTTTCTAAGTTTGGCATAAAGTTGGATTGCATTTTAGGTGTAAACTTAAATTTTGCATTCATTTTAAATCTAAAAGTTCAACAAAAATTGCAAAATATTAGACTACTTTTGCATAGTACTTGCATATTAGTGTATGTTCAATCATTCACATTCAAAAATTGGATCAAAAATGCATTTCAAAAAATTTTGTATAGTTCATCATTTGTCATTAATTTCACTTGTATTTAGACATCAAAATTACGATTTTTTTTTTATAGAAGTACCGATCTAAGACTTGGAATAGAAATCACATATAATCACTCAAAAATTGCATTTTCTATTTTTAAATAAACTTGTACAGGGACGCATTTTCCCTTGGGTGAATGAGTCTTTCAGGGCCTCTTAAAACCATCCTTTTTGAGCTTTTTTGTGTTTTTTTTCACTTCCCAGATCTCTCGGTAACCCCCTATTTCAATTAGGAAAGTTTCAGGAATTTCTAATTTATTCATTGAGGTCTAATCATCCATTTAATTTAGGAATTTAAAATTGAAAAAAAATGTTGCATTTCAGATTTGTAGAGCAATTATTGCATCATGTTTTCATTACAAAAGTCTCTTGCTATCATACTTCATGTTCTATTTTCATATTTTTTTGAATACTCTAAGAAATTATTGTTACAAGCATATGAATGTGAAGTCATTTCTCCTCTTTTCTTGTTCTCCATTGCCCCCTCTCCCATGTGTGAAACTAACTTAGTGAAAGAGAATACAATCTTGGAAAATCATGACAATCAAGTTTGTTCTTCACAAAATATCTCTAATATTTGTTAAGAAGATATTTTGGTGTTAGAAGATCCAATCAATGAGAGTCATGAGATTTTTTTTTTTTTTTCTCCTATCCCTCCTACTTGGGAAAATATTGTTAAACAAGAGGATGCCATCATTGATAAGAGAGACAATCCAAATATTTCAATAACTCCCCTACTTGTGATGAAGTCATTTGAGAAGAACCAACAATTGAATTTCATGAACATCTAGTTTCTTGCTCTCCTAAAAGCTCTCCTACTAGGGAAGATATCATGGTGCAAAAAAGTAACAACATTGATATATGTCTTTCAAATGATAGTAATGTGGCTTCCTTAGATGAAGATGATGAAGTGAAATTTGACTCCCCTTCACTAAGAGATCATGGCAATAAGGATAAGTCTTTTGAGGTTAAATTCACATTAGATACCACTTGAAGTGACATCCTAAGCTACTTCCTACCATCTACCCACCCTCGTATTAACACCAAGTCCAGAAAAAACCTGTGCTTATCCTAGGACCACCTCAAAACAATGTTTCATAGGAACAGAGTTACAATACCATTGCTCATACATATAATACAAGAAACAATATGAAACAACAAACCACTCCCATTTCATTACCATTGCCTCAACCTTCACATAGTGGAAAGGAGTATGACCTTGTAGAACAACTTAAAGAGACTCTTGTTAAGATATCCTTATGGTATCTTATTTAATCCTCACCTAGTTATCATAGTATGCTTCAAAATGCATTGCAACAAGATATGGTTACCCATAGTGAAAATTTGAGTGATATAGCATCCCTAATTCAAGGAATGAATGAAAAAATTATTTTTCACCAAAGCGAGTTACCCTCCTTGGAAGTTCAAAAACAATATGAATCTTTCATGATCATAGCCATTATTAATAGAAAAGGAATAAAGAAAACCCTTATTGACAATGGCTCAACCCTTAATGTGTGTAGTGTGAACCTTTTAGATAAGATTGGAATTAATAATAGTAAGATTGAACCTGACTCGTTATCCATTTGAGGATTTGATAACATAGGAAAACAACTACTTGGCATGATCACATTACCTATTATAGTTGGAAAGGTCACCTTACAAACTATTATCCATGTTATGCTTCATGATCTTTCATATAACCTCCTTTTACGTAGGCTGTGGATTCATGAAATGTAAGCAGTTCCTTCAACTCTTCATCATATAATGAATTATGCATACAACAACAAATTATATACAATCAAAGTTGATCTTGAGCCTTATAGTGTTTTACAGCTTGACAAAGAAAAGGAAAATCCTTTCAAAATATTGACACCAACTACACAAGTGAAACTTGTCCAAGATAAAGAAAAATAAAAGCATATTGAAGAAGTTATAAAGTTACTAGACGATGATTGGGGTTCCTTAGATTTCACACCTACATTCATGGGAGAATAGAACATCATAGAAAAAGAATTGACAAGGGAAAAGAAAAATTGGTAATGTCAACAAAAAATTAAAAAGAACCATCAAAAGCATCCACTTCAACCACTTTAGAAGAAAAGACAACATACACAAAAACTTTGATAAAGTTGATTATGAACAACCACCGAATTTGAAAGAAATGGAAAAGCTTTATGGAAGAGGTTATGAAATTATGAAATAACTTTCTTATACTAGAAAATGATGTGGTGCTAGAGAAAAAGGTATTCATGTCCTAATAGAGCCAAACACACAAGAAACAAGTCTTGGTTATTGTTCTTCAAAAGAAACAAAGGCATCCTAAAATTCTTCGCTCAATATCAACACTCTTACAAAAGATTCTTCTAAGCCAACCTTAACATTGGTGCATCTTGAACTAATAGATACGACATATGGGAATATCTCATTAGATATTGATCAAGTTGATACTTTATCTACTCATTATAATCAATAACATTAGTTGCTTCTCCTTGTGATGTGGTAGTTGTAGTATTATAGTATATTCACTACCATGCATGAGGGTATAAACTTGGCTTTATCCAATCATATTTCACTTTTGCAAGGAGCAACATATCATCATTCATTTTTGGCTCACCTTTTTTCCCTTGGGTATCCAAGGGGTTATGTAGCCTTGTCCTAGTTTGGCACTTGATGTTGTCCCTTTGGCTAGTTATCTGCCTTTTGCATATATTGATCAAGATTGGGATGCGTACGACCTACTATAGGTTGAATCACATGTTCCTTACTAATTTTTTTTTGTTTTCCATGTTCTATGTGTGATTGCATGTGTGTAATGTGATACCCAATACTTTTCTATTTGATCTATCTCTCTTCATGTGCATTCCTCTATTTGTACCTACATTCTTCTATATTTCCTAAACATTTATCTTTTTTTTAATCTCGTGTTTTCTTTTTGGAGATGAAACAAGGTGTCATGACATTTAGGTCTCTTCCATGTTGACCAAAAATATTTTTCTTTGTTTTTGCTCTCTATATAGTCATTCTTCCTATTTTGTGAGTATTTCGATAATGCTGAAAATTTTGAGCTCTATAATCACATTGTAGCAAAGATATACTGACCCTGAATCTATGGATCCCTAATGTGTTTTGGGACTTCATTTTGTTGGAAATCCATCCCTCTCTCTTTTTGATGATGTAGCTTCATTCAAGAACATATGACTTGGCCTAGGGATTTTTGAATAAGCTATCATGTATCTTTTATTATTTAGCATTGATTATTGGCTACTTTAAGGTAAATTTCTCACAACAATGGTGCTAGCAATTTCTTTAAAGTGGGGGAATACATTGGCATTATCATTCCTTATGTTTCATTGTTTGATTTTCTTTCTTCTTGTGATACATCTTTTTCTTGGTGGTTTCATTGGTTTTTATTTCCTCTGAGAGTATCATATTTCTTTGACTTGTCCTCTCTTGGAGACATTAGGAATGATGTTCTCTAAGAAGAGACCTTATGATGAACTAAGAAATATCCCTTTGAAAAAACCTTTATTCATATTTTTTTCATAATTTTTTAGCATAATACAACTTGTTAACCTTGTGAAGCTCGAAGCTTTAGTTTTTTTTTGTGGCACCCTATCGGAGTTATCAAAGGGATAGCTTTGGTATGTTTAGTATAGTGAGAGCTTGTAGACCTAGCATGTCTTTCTCACTAAGCCACTTTATGAGGGCTCACCTAGGGGACTGCCTGAGGTTACATTAGCCTAAAGTGAGTGTGCATTGTTGTTTGTATAGTCGACATCAAGTTCCTCTTGTGAACGTTTTGGAAAAACAATCGAGACATCTTCCACATCATGTTGGATAGTCAAGGCTTAATCCATAAATTTCTTTTAGACAAATAGGTTAGACATATTCCACATCACATTGGTCAGTTGAGGCTTGATCTGCCATTTTTTTTTTCCTTTCACCTTAATTTGTAAGCTTGTATGAATTCTTTTAGCTCATGGGGTTATATAGGAGTTGTATTAAACATTTTCAGTATTATGCATTATTTCCTAACAAATTTTAAAAGGAAAATTTTGGGCATCCATGTTTTGGACATAAGAAATGGAAAAAATATAAAATAAAAATTGTTGATAATTTTAGGCCCATGAATCATTCAAAAACCCATTATCCCAAAGCGTACCTATCCAATATAAATGGAAGGAAACTATACCTACAATAGGAAAAGGTCACAATACTAATATAAAAAATTGGCGAGACTAAAAAGTGTGTAAAATTGATTCATTCTTCCATCAATTGAGTTGGGAATATGATGAAAGAGAACTTACTAAATGTTGCATAAGTATAACCACATCCTAAATTAATCAAGGGTTTATTATTTTATGTGTAATTAAAAATACATGATTAGTGATGACAATTTTTTCTACTTCTAGCTAGGCATCAATAGAGCTACTTAAAGAAAAAATATACTACAAGATGAGCATCCATAGCTTTTTTAGAGGTTACTTGAATCACATAGACCATTGAGTCATTTTTGGTCACTTATTTTATTTTTTATTTCCTTTCTATTGACAATTTTTTTTAACATTCTAAAAATTAATTCATCTCAATGTCTAGGTAATGAAACATGTTTCCAAAACTAGAACAAATAAGTGTAAGAAGTTGGATCTAACTTTTGGCAAAGAAATATAAGTATTTTTACTAAAAAAATTTTGTAAAATGATAAAAATATGACATGTATGATTTTATATCTATGTTTTATGTATGTAGTTTATTCTTTAGAACAACTAAATGATAAATTGTGGTTGTGTGTATGATGTATAAAAGTAGTCTTTGTAAAGTCCTATGTTTTTAGCAAAACACATGCATATTTATTACTAGTATAATTTTCCCTAAATAAAATTACTTTTCTAATTCCTTTAGAGGAAATATGTGTATTATGGTGAAGTTTGATTATGACATTTTTTATTATTTATTTAATAATTTTAAAAGTTAAATTTTTATTGGTCAAATTTTTTAATTTTTCAAAATATTTCATGTATGACCAACATAATTTGATAAAAACTAATCATAGCAATATTTTTTCATTGTGTAAACAATGTTGTTTAGATTGGTCATTTTTCTAAAATAATATTTGAAAAAAAAAAGTAATACATTTTATTTAAATTTTAAGAATTTCTTTGAATATGGTGTAATTTTCTTTTAAAAAAGTAGTGAGCCATATTTTTAAAGATACTTTCATAATTTCTATTGACACACCATTGTACTTGTAGGTCCAAGCTTGAAGGTAATATTTTCAAGTCATTTCTAAGCCTAAAACCAAGCCAAAAGGGTGGGTTTTAAATTTTAAATTTTATAGTTCATAAAAGTGGGAAATTCTAGGTTTGTTTAGCCTTGGGAATACATGGATACATAACCATACATTGACTTCTCTTGAGCGATTTTCTTCTATTTTCTTCTATCAAAGATCTTTTGAATGTTCTTTTGGTTATTTTGTTGCTGGATACATATATTCTAGGGACTCATATAAGGGGTACAAGTATTTATCCCTTACCAAATTTTCATTTGAAACCTCCCTTCATATAAATAGGCTAAAAAATTAGTTAGTTTTCATATTCCTTAATTACCTAGTTTTAATTATTTTATTTGGGAGGACTCTTTCATGAAATGCTTCTCTATCTCCTCAAGTTATTATTCATTTTCCCCAATTAGTAATTATATTCCTTTTTCTTATATTATATTGAACATTTTACAATCAAGTTAATATTTTTGTGTTTTTTTAAGATACCAAAAATCAAATCAATTTTTATACATAGCCTAGCTAAGTGATGATTTTATTTCCTAAGAAAATATGGCCTATGTGAATTTGAATCTTAGTATATTTCTCACAAATTTATACTTTGTCATTTTTATAGGATTATAAATTAGGTGTTGAATTTTTAAAATTATTATTAGCTTAAACCTTCTATACTACAATTCTTGAGCTCATATCTTAATGGAATTTTTCTTTCTATAATACATCTCCTAAATTACATTGGTCCTTGAATTTATCTCATGACTTGTGGGTTTTTTAAATAAAATATACTGCTAATATATTAAGGGATCAAAATATATTATTCATAGGAATCATCAATGAAATGATTACTATCAAGTGATTTTTGTGGTTCTCTTTTTAGGATCATTCCTTTTCTTTAGGTCCATTTCAATTTTAACTATGGATTTTTTGGTGGCGAGCTATTGGGATTCCAGAGTGAAAATTTGGCTCTCATTTTTGAAGGTTTCTATGAGACCATGTGTTAGATAATTTTGTAAAAATACTTGTACTAAGTTATGTTTTTATGGACACACTAAAAGTAGCTCAAGCCCTATTAGTGGGGGTGACATTTTTATAGATCAACTAGGAAGAGTCATTTTCACTTTCATCATTAGTGTGCATATTTCTATTCTTAAGCATTTTTTAATATCATGACCTATGGTGAAAGGATATTATTCAAATACTAATAATTATTTTTTACAAGGATAATATCCTATTGCTTCCTACACAACACATCTAAAATCCTTTAACTTGCTTGTCACACAATCACAAAAAATGGTATCATTAGGAACATCAAATAAATTTTCATCAATTCATTGAGGGTGATTTAAGGCATATAATATGAGTGGGTAATACCTCTTGATATTTGGGTTTAGGTTAAATATATGAAGGTGTTCAAAGAGATTTCCTTTATAATATTTTAGCACAAAATAAAATATAATAATGAATAGAAAAAATGAAAACATACCCAACTAAACAATTGACCACAATTTTTGTCACAAGTTTGAGTGTAACTATCTTAAAAGAACCTTTATATGGATAATCACACACCTTGCAACTACACCTAAATATAATAGTAGTATTCCTGTCTCTTGAGATATTTTTATTTTTTATTTTTTATACAATGGAAAGGCGAAGAACTTTTCAAATTATCTAATTGATCAATAGTTATATTCTTTGTAAGATTTATCTATTGTTAAAAAAAAAATATTGAAAAATATAAATAAAATCTAGTCTAAATGTAACCTAATGTTATAATTAAATATAATATATTATTATTAAAATGTTTGATTTTGAACCAATTAGGGTTGGTTCCTACTCCATTGGGCAATAGTATCATGAAAAACAAAGAAAAATGAAATATAGCTAGGTCAAGGATAAAAAATTATAATTATGTATTCATGTATAAGTTACAGATTATATTTTAAGACATAATAATACATTAAGAAAAAATATGAATAGCTACATGGAATAAATAAATAGTTATTACAATTTCGTTTTGAATCATTAGGTGTTATCATGTACACCAAACCCTATTAATATTCACACTAGGAATTATGGTGAGAGGAACTATACAACTATTTTTATGCAATCCCCTCACCATTATATATCATCATGGATACATTCCACTACATATTTGTAGTGGAATGTATCCATGATGATATGTATATGTATGCTTACAAACCCTTATTCTACTCTACACAATACATTTATTCGTTTATAGTTTAGACATGCCACATTTTATTTTTTAGAACAAGTTGTTAACTTAACTAGGCCCTAAAATTAGTTTGATTAGAAATTGTATATATGAATAACCAATTGGTATTTATAGATCTATTTTTGCAATGATTCCAACCATCCTAGGATACTTTAAATGGTGAAAAATATTTATTGCATTAAGAAGCCCACTAGCACCCTATCCTTGGCACTTAATTTTTAGATGTTCACATTTGAAATCACATGAAAATAACAAAAACTATCAAAATCCACATGGAGATCATGGAGGAAATCTTCTTAGACTTGTAAATGACTTTTTGGATTTATTGTACATTCATAGATATAACACATATTGGCATATTTTAGGTATGAAATTTTCTACAAATATGTTGCTAAGGGATGATATGAAGAAAATAAGATGCAAAAACCTAGGAGCCATAATAAATGGGATACAAGTCATATTTTCCATTTTATTCTCTTTAAATTTTTAACTAGGGTGTCCTTTGAGTTTATTCAATGGTTGTAGAGATCCATCAGTCTAGTTCTAGGGATTTTTTGTATTTTTTTATTGGTCAAGTGAAATTCATACCATTATGCAAGGAATTTTGAGTGATGAGAAAATTATACTACTAGGTTATGTAAATGGAGGGATGTTCAAAGTTCAACTATAAGGGATAAATTTGATGAATTATTTGGAGAGGGTATTCAAGGAGTGGAAATTATGATCAATTGATAAATAACAAGGAATGATAGAATTTAGGTAGGAAGCATGAAAATAAAGGGAAGCTAAAAAATGTTGATAAAGAAAAAAGGCTAATAATGTGGGATTAAAAGGATGTGTAACATGGAAATTCTAATAGTTTTTACATGTTTAAACATTTCAACAATATTTATTTATTTTGTTGGAATATTGGCTATTAGAGTAGATTATAGGCATGTGGATAATGATAAAAGACAATACTAAGGAAAAATTAACAAATTAGGACCCATATAAAACTTCTTAGATTGGTTATAAGCATTGGGTTAGAAATAGTGTTACAAAAACAAAAGTGAACTTAATCAAGAAAAACTAACACTACAAGGTTAATTCCCAATATATCCCATCATGGTTGGTTTGAAATATTATATATGAATCAATGGAAAATTTTAAATCCCTCTATATATTTAAAGTTAGACTGACACATGGGAAAGGGAATGCAATAGCCAACTTCTCTACAAATTGGACTCTTAGTCATGATCAATTGAATAAATGGTTAGGAGAAGACCATCTAATGTCTTCCCCATTATAACTACTCCTCATCAATAATAATTTGTCATAAACCTTTGTTTGATGGGGGGTGACCCAACAATAGTGGGTTACACTTTTTGGCCAAAATTGACATTGAACTGAAGTTTTTAAATAAATATTCGCTTCTAGATACCTATAGCTACTAAACAATGAGTAATTTGAAGATGATGCAAGCTAGTAATTTATGAATCTTTTTTGTAGATTCTAAATGTATTTAAAAAAAAAAAGGAATAAAATTGCATTTCTTTTTCCATCTCCTTCGATAACTAGTTTTTAACAATAAAGACCATTATTAAAGAGTGATGCTTACTATATAACACATATGTTTTTTCTGTGAAGGATAAAATTCTTTTTTTTTTGAATTTGGATTTACAACTATGATATCTAGCTCCTTCATTTAGTTTCATAAATTTTCATTAAATATTTTGTTCTTAATTAAGTTTTGAAGTCAAACCAATTACAATTTAGACATAGGTTTACTGTATAACACAAAACTTTTTTTATATGTATCAAATTTTTTATTTTTTTTTGTTGGATCAAGGACACAAATACCAAGAGAATAGATATTTTTCAAGATTTTGTTTTTTGTAATCTACTATTTTCCACATGTGCAAAACATAGATCTTAATTTTTGGTGAAAAACCTACAGTCACAAGAAATAAAAAATAAATATAATAATCAAATGAAATATATTTTAAATTATAATTTTTCGGAATCTTATATTAAGTACTGCATAATTACAAAAAATTAAATTAAATGAATGAACATTTGATCCCCCAACAGGTAAATCAAAAGTGGTTTTTTATCAACATTTTGATAGGTGTAGAAGAGACTCCATTATAGGTATGGTTTAAAACTAGTGGGGTTCTATCCAAGGGGGTTTGGTCTAAGGGGTTTGACCAAACCATATTCAGTTGAAATAATTTAAATGGAACCTTTCAAGGATTAAATCATTATATTTTATAAAAATATATGGTTTTAACAAAAAATAGGATGTCCCAAAAAGTGTAACCCATTAATGTGGTTGCATTGTTGGATGAAACACTATATTATTGTTAACTTAGTCATCACATGGTGGATAGGAAATAGATGATCTCAAGTGATGCACTTATTCTTGTATCATTTTAGTGGTGTCATTATGGTATTTATATTTTCCACCATTGTTGTAAGGTGTAAGATAAGTATTGTTGTTCAAGGTATGATAGGAATGTGTTTAGCCTTCTTTTTATGTTTCAATTAAGAAGTGCCCCAATGTTTATAGGATCCTCAAAAGTATGGTTTCCCATTTTCATGGAAAGACTAAATGGTATTGATCAAATTTTGTTTCATTTTTATTTAAGAATTATAAATTTAGGGTGGTTCACATGAAAGGTTTCAAATTTGATGTCTCAAGATATTGTTGCTATGATTACCAACCTATTGTTTAAGGACCAATTATAAAAAGAGGCCATGTTCTATTCTCATCTGAAGGCTAGAGGATAGTTGAGGCACATTAAAACTACATGTAGAAGAATATTTACCATTCCCTTAAGACAATTTTTATATTCAAATTGTGTGGTACATATGGCATTGGAAGATCACATCTATGTCATTTGATTGTGGAAGAGGATATAATAAGTGTTGGGGGAAATTTCCTTAGTGCACCTTACAAGCCTCTCTATGTGACACAATCCTACCTATCTTTAGAATTCATTCCCTCTAATACACCACAATATTTGTGCATTTTTATTGGAATCAACAAGACTAAGCTAAAGAGCACATTTTTAAAAGTGAAATGTAGAAAAAGGGAATCCTTATGTTCAATGATCAAAGCCTAAGGTAAATTACACATTTTGTAGGATTTCATTAGGATGCAAAATACACAAGGAAAATAGATTGACTTTCAACCAAAAAGGTGAGTCAATCAGACGTAGATTTTATTATTTTGAGTCTTATAAATGAATTCGAATTGAATTTCCCAAAATAACCATATTAGAGTATGTGCCCTAGATTGACAATGCAAGATTATGATAATAGAAAACTGCCACAAAAATTCCATCTACAAAATTGAGAAAAGTAGAGATTTGTGTACCTATCCTACAAATTTGGGGTTAAAAATGGGGGAAACTCACACCCATGGCATGAGTTTCCTTGTAGGATTTTTTTGAACTTCAAAATTTGATATTGTAGTGCTCTATCCACTCTTTGATTTCTTGCCTACAAATTTGTCAAATCACTATCGGATAGTTCTATAGGTGAGTTTCCATGGGTTGAATAGATATAGATCGTCAAATGCAATAGTAATTTATTTTTATTCTAACTCCTTTCAATCCTCTTCAAACCTAAGATCCAAAAATTCACAAAGAAAAGAGATGTTGGGACATTTTAAGGGCTTACCTCAATCAAACAACATGTAAGTGTTTTCACTTCCACAATAGCAATGCCAATGATAAAATGATAATGTCCATAGAAAAGAATTATGAAATCACAAATTGTTGTAACTCACCACCCTTCAATGGATTCCTTGAAGGATTGAATTCATACACATCACTTGAAGGACTTGGATCTTTCTTTTCTTGATTTTATTGAATTCTTGAATTGATTGGATAGCTACAAAGTGTTAGCCTTCAAAACTAATAGGAAAACGTAACATGAATGAAATTACATAAAAAAATAATAAATGTTTGGATCTTGAATTTCTACAATGAATCACTAAAAAATTATGATTTTTACTTTCTCTTGATAATAACTTCAATAATTTCTTAGTAGCTTTGAAATGATGCGATAACTAGTTATTTTTAGGCATTTATTCAATTTCCTAAGAAAATAGATCCTGATAGCTGACTTTGGACACTTGAATTACAAATATTAAATTGCCACAATTGAAATATTTCAATTTGGAGGGAAAATAGGATAACACTAATGCCTAGGGTTTGAGTTTCTTAGACATATTTTGTAGGATAGGTAGTGTCAAGGGTAATGTATAAGTGAAATTCATTTTATTCCTTCTTGTAATTCCTCATAAATTGTCAGAAATGGGCCATATAATGTGTAATTTAGGAAATTAAATACTTAGTTAGGTCAATTAAAATAACAGGGAGGAAAACATAAGGTGAATTTTCATGGGTGACAATTTATGATGGTAAATTTAGCCCCAACTTTAGTTAGAGTAGGAACTTATTCTTAGACTCACACTAAAGTAGAAAATGTATGTTAGGAGGGATCAACTTGTCTAAATATTAAAAAAATAGGATGAATAAGGATGTAGAGGGAGTGTGCAAGCCCCTAGGATCCAATTTCCCATGGAAAACCAACATAAGCACAAAGGAACAAACACTTGTATGATATGCAACAAGACAACATACACAAACATACATGTCATAAAAATGAAGCCTACATGATGAAAGCACATGGGACCATGATGGAACATAAATATGATGATGAAAAAACATGATGTAAATATGATACAAAAATAGAGAAGACACACAAAAAACACAATGTTAGTACTAAAAGGATTCGAGTCAGCAGGGCCAAGAGACCTCAATGTTAAATTGTCTCAAATACCAAATGTCATCCATTGAATGTGCTTTATAACAAAATTATTTTCTCACAAGGATTAAAAATAACTTATGAAACACATGGCTCCACTTGAAAGCAAGTTGTGTTATTCTAGGTAGCCATGTTCAAAAGGGGTGCTCAATTTCATAACCCAACAAGCTCCATTATGCTGAATCCATGAACTATCTTGCAAAAAATAACCTTAGGGGATGCAATAAAACTCACCTCAGGGTGTGCATAAATTTTAATTTCTTGAGGAACAAATTGATAACCATGCCTTAGGAGGTGTTACAAACACCACCACCACAAAAGGGGGTATGCCAATAGGTTAAACATCAGAAGACAAAAATGGATAAGGTTAATATATGACCCTCATTAAAATGTCAACATGCTTTCTATGTTGGTATTTTAAGGAGAAAGAGGTGAATAGAGGATCCTTGAAAAAAATGTATACCTCCTAAAACTAGTTATCCTTGCCCCCCAAGTGTAGAGACAAGGAAAAATAGACCAAGGAAGTTATCATTATGCTACCATGAAAGATATGGTTGCACTTATCTTGATCAATAGTAGGGGACATTTATCTCCCTTGTGAAGAAAATCTTGCTTTCTTATCACAAGATGACATATATACAATACATGATAAAGTATTAGATGAAGATGGTGAGGAAGGTTGGTAATATAGACCCTACTTGGAAAAGTACAATATTGAATTCACTTGATTCTTGTCATTTTGTTTCATATTTTCATTAAATCCATGTTTAGAAAAAAATTTGTATCCAAGACCATAACATGCTTCTAACTCAGAAGAAGAGATTTTATCTACATTCTTATGAGAAATCTTGGTTTTTTCCTAAGCATGCAAATATTTTTTAAGTTTTTAAAAGTTATGCATCTTCCTCTCATGAGGGAGAAGAGTTGAAGAGCCCCCATCACCACCATGGGTTGATGTTGTTGATGTAGAACCAAGTTGATCAAATGAAATACAAGATTGTTTTGTTTAGATTGTTATATTTTGTACTCTCCTATAAAGGAGGGTCTAAAATATAATAATCACCAATCATCTCCAAAACGTGTGTTTAAATATGAATCATTTGTATTTGATTCTTTGGACTTTGAAGGAAAGATTTGAGAATCCACTTTCAAACAAGGTATAAAATATGTTGGATGTTGTGGATATGGTTGCTAATATGTGGTTGTAATTGATGTCAACACTATTACAATTTGGTGTACTAGAAGTTGTATATGTCGAGGATATTGAGAAAATTGTTAAAGGAAGTATTCTAGGTTCCCTGTGGAACTGTGCAGGTCATGAATGTGCTTTGTTTTGTACATTGAAGATTAGTTGATGTGGATTAAAGGGTTTTTTGAATATTTCTAGATCATCTACCAAAATTTTTAGAGGTCCGCGTGAAGTTTTGAATATGTTGCGGTTTGTTAGTGTTTATGTGTCCCATGTCAGTGTTCCTAAATGAAGATTGTGTGATTATGGTAATCTCAGTCATTGCATATGCTTCTCTATTGTTTCTCAGTGTTCTTGGATGTATCTAGATCATTCTCTATCTTTTTTGTATGTCCAAATTACTTAGAGATCTCGTGGTTGAAGATCTTTCTTCCACATGTTCGATTTTTCATGTTCTTGGCCGACATGTTGAAGGTAGCATGTTGTGGATCTTTGTGGGAAAATTAATTAAAGTATTTTTGTGTTGGAGATATTAATTTTGGTCCCCACTACATTGTGGCTGACCTTGGTGGATTTACATTAAAAATTTATTTGTCAATTTGGCCCGACATTGAAAATATGTTTTATTTTTCTAGCAGACTAAGTTGTGATGAAATCCCATGTAGCAGATATATCAAAGCATTTGGTTGAGTGAAGTTAGTGTGTGCATGAGTGTGAATGTATACCAGAGAAAGTGTAAATGTGTGAATAGTGTTTCTATCATTTGATTACTAAGTAGAGAGGGAAGAAGATTAAGGAATGTGTGAAGAAGGTTTTCTCAGCTTAATTGGAACTATAATCAGGCTTGTGTAGAAGCTATTCTTTCAGTTTATACTATATGGATCTAATCCATATTTCTATATTTTTGGACAATGAGTCCTCTTTTATATTTGAGCAGTGAGCTCTAGGTAGTGTAATCGAATGCATGTGCATTCCCCTTATTATTTCTCTTTATAATTTTAACAGATTATAATCTTGTCGACTAACATCCACCATGGTTTTTCCCCTAACAGGATTTCCACGTAAAAAATCTTGGTGTTACTTGTCTCTTTGATGTGTTAATTGCTTGTGGTTAATTGCTTATTCATCAGATATGAGATTAAAGTTAAGATAAGTTAGAAAAGTTTAAGTTTCTGTGGCAACTGATTCACCCCTCCCTCTCAGTTGTTTGTCATCATTTTTCCAACAATTGGTATTAGAGAAGGTTCCTTTGAAGAAGTCTAAAAGCTTGTGGTGATTCGAGATGGCAACAACATTCAAGAAGGACAGTCCAAGATTTGATGGCAGTAACTACTCAATGTGGAAAGTTAGAATGCAATGTCACTTGAAGCTTATTGGTGAAGCTTTCTGGAATATTACAAGATATCCATATACTATTCCTTAGAATGGTCCCTCCATGGTTGATGAGATCAAAGATGCTAAAAGTAATGTTAGGGCTATTGAAGCTTTGGTGAGTGCTCTGACAGATTCAAAGATGGCTAATGTGTTAGGTCTAGAGATAGCTCATGAGATTTAGACGAAACTGGAAACTTTGTATGAAGGAGATGCATAGGTGAAGATGGCTAGGCTACAGAGCTTGAAAGGAAAGTATGAGAATTTGAAGATGGGTGAAGATGAAAATATCACTTCTTTTATGTAGAAAGTAAATGAAATAGTGATGGGTATTAAAGGTGTCGGTGGTTCTATTGATGAGGATGAAATTGTGGCTAAAGTACTCATATCCTTTCCTTCCTCCTACAAAATGAAGGTTCATGCTATTGAAGAGTTCATATCAGTAAACAAGATAACAAGAGCCGCATTGATTGGGAAGCTTGTTTCTTTTGAAAGAAGTGAATTTGGTGAATCTACACCAAAGACTAGGTCTACATTCAAGGGAACTATATTTGGAAGCAACAGACAAATATATAATCTAGGAGAGAGTTCTAGAAGGATATCCAAGTATGATGAAGAACTGAAACAACTTGAAGATAAAGAAAGAGAGGTAGAAGAACTGGAAGCACTAATTTCCAAGCAAGAAGGCAGAGGAAAAGGTAATTATTATGATGTATTTCCTATTAAATGTTTTTCATGTAGTAAAATAGGTCATTTTTCATCAAGATGTCCTAAAAGAGTTCCTAGATCTAGGCCTAAAAAGTCTAGATTCCAAAAGAGATGCTACTTTGCTGAAGAAGTAGTGACTGATGATGAGTCTGATAAAGATAATGGAAAAGGAGATGAATGGGATTTCATTGATACCATTGAAGATAATCCTATGGCTACTGAATATACAAAAGATGAGAAAGCTCTTGTAGGCCGAGTTGAAGAAAAATATGAGTGGGTTATTAATAATGGATGCTCACATCATATGACTAGTGATAAAAGAAAATTTGTGAGTCTAGAAAAGTATGATGGTGGTGTTGTAAGATTTAGGGATAATAATGCTGGTGTGATTCATGGTAGAGGATCTATTTTCCTTGGTGGTAAGGATAACATTGATGATGTTATCTATGTTGAAGGCCTGAAGCACAACCTATTGAGTGTTGGACAGATGGTTCACAAGGGATATGATCTTTCGTTCAAAGATGGAAGGTGTGATATACATGGAAGTTCTAAACTATGATTGCACTAGGAAAACAAATAAAAGGTAATATTTTTCATTTGAATACTACCAATAGAAGTTGTTTAATTTCTCAAGTAGATGAGAATTGGTTGTGGCATAGGAGGTTGTGTCATGTAAACTTTGACAACATTATCAAGATAAGCTCTACTCAAGCAGTAAGAGATCTGCCTAAATTGGTGAAGCCTACTAATATAATCTGCAAGGAATGTTAGATGGGTAAACAAACTAGAGTCTCTTTCTAGAGCAAACAGTTTCATTCAAACAATTTGTTGGAGCTGCTACATACTGACCTTTGTGGTCCCTCCAGAGTCATAAGTATTCATGGAGAAAGGTATTTTATGTTGGTTATTGATGATTACTCTAGAATGATTGGGGTTTCCTCTTTAAGAGAAAAATGTGAAGCACTAGAGAAGTTCAAAAGTTTCAAGGCTATGGAAAAAAATAAGAAAGGTCTGAAAATGAAGTGCCTAAGATCTGACAGAGGTGGTGAGTTTATTTCCAAGAAGTTCAACTCTTTTTGCAAATAGCATGGAATTAAAAGAAAATTATCTACTCCACGAACCCCCCAACAAAATGGAGTTACAGAGAGAAAGAATAAAACAATTCTGGATGCTGCTAGAACAATGATGATGGAAGGAAATGTATCTTAGATGTACTAGAGTGAAGTGGTAAGCACTGTTGTGTATACTTTGAACCAGGTAAATGTTAATGGAAATTCTGGTAAGATGCCTTATGAGTTATGGTTTGGTCACAAGACTATTGTTAAGTACTTAAAGATCTTTGAAAGCAAGTGTTATATCATAAGAGATGATGATATAGGAAAATTTGATGCAAGAAGCAATGAAGGAATCTTCCTAGATTACTCCATTAAAAGCAAGGCCCACCAGTGTTATAACAAAAAATTGAGAAAGATGGTTGAAAGTGCAATTGTCAGAGTTGATGAGAATTCTATCAAATCATCTAGACATTGTAGTTATGATTCAGATGAAGACATTACAGGCCAAGGGAAGAATACTCAGACACAAAATATACTTCAAATTATTCCATATGTTCCAGTGAAGCAACATTAATTTGTTCTGATAAATCAAGTCAGTCAGGAGACACAGACAAATGCAAGTGTAGAAGAAACATCAGAAGAGCCAAAAGTTTAAGAATGTCCCAAAACTCCAAGGTATGTAAAGTTGAATCATTCTAAAAATTAAATTATAGAAGATAAGAGTAAAGGAGTGCAAACTAGAAGAAAAAATGTAGAAGAATATTGTTTGATAGCCAAGATTGAGCCTAAAAGTGTCACTAAAGCTTGTCAAGATGAAAATTGGTTGGAATCTATGAAGCAAGAGCTGACACAGATTGAAAAGAATGACACATTGATACTGGTTCTAAGGCCTAAATACAAAAATGTGATTGGCACAAAATGGGTATTTAGAAACAAGATAAATGAAGAAGGTGAAGTGGTCTAGAATAATTCAAGACTGGTATGTAAAGGGTATTCTCAAATGGAAGGTATTGATTTTGAAGAAAAATTTTCCCTTGTCGCTAGGATTGAAGCTGTTAGACTATTTCTTGCTTATGTTACACACAAGAACTATAAAGTCTATCAAATGGATGTAAAGTCTACATTTCTAAATGGAGAACTAGAAGAAGAAGTGTACAATGAACAACCAGATGGATTTCAGCTAACAGATAAAGAAGATATGGTTTGTAGATTGAAGAAAGCTCTGTATGGACTTAAACAAGCCCCTAGAGCCTGGTATGCCAGATTGGACAAATTCCTACTAAAGCTTGGATTCACTAAAGGTACTACTGATAGCAACTTACACTTCAAATTAGATAATGATAAGGAGTTGATTATAAAAGTTTTTGTTGATGATATCATTTTTGGAGGAGATGATAATCTATGTATGAAGTTTGTTGATGAGAAGAAGAATGAATTTGAAATGAGTATGATTGGAGAGATGAAGTTCTTTCTAGGATTATAAGTTACTCAATTGGACAAGGGGATCTTCATATCTCAGTCCGAATATGTGAAAGAGCTATTGAAGAACTTCGGAATGGATGACTCCAAACCTGTTGGTACTCCCATCGTGACTGGATGTAAGTTGACACAAAATGATGACTCTCTTAAGGAAAATCAAACCATATATAGATCAATGATCAGTGGATTGCTTTACTTGAATTAAACTAGACCAAACATTATGAATGTTGTATGTATGGTTGCTAGATTTCAAGCAGATCAAAAAGAATCACATGTAACTATTGTGAAGAGAATTTTTAGGTATCTAAAGGGAAAAATTGACTTTGGACTTTGGTATCCAAAGGATGATGATCTCACTTTGTGTGCATATATTGATGAGGATTGAGCTAGTGATGTAGATGATAGAAAAAGTACTAGTGATGGTGCTTTCTTCCTAGGGAAGAAATTGGTGTCCTGGTTGAGTAAAACACAAAACTCAATTTCTCTATCTATTGCTGAAGTAGAATGCATTGCTACTACTAATAATTATGCTCAAGTGATATGGATGAAACAAATACTGAGAGATATCAGGGTGGTATATGAAGAACCTATTTCCATATAGTGTGACAACTCAAGTGCAATAAATATCTCAAGGAATATGGTGCTACACTCTAAGACTATACATATATCAATCAAGCTTCATTTCCTAAGAGAGAAAGTAAATGAGGAAGAAGTCAGACTGGAGTATGTGCCTACCAAAGAACAAATTGCAGATATATTTACTAAGCCTTTTTCGAAGGATAATTTTGAGTATCTCAAAGGAATGTTATGGGTAATCACCCCTCCTAACATGAACTAAAAGATTCATTTTCTTGCATCAATTTGTGAACTTCATTGCTATATTTTGATCTGGATTGATTTTTTCATGGTTGCTACTCAGGGGGAGTAGTCAGATGTGTAGATATGTGGTTCAGAGCATGTATCTGGAAAGGTCATTTTACCTTTTCCATTGATGTCAAAGGGGGAGAAGTATAATGTGAAAAATATTTTCAATAGGAGAAGTACAGGAGAAGTAAGGGTGTTCGATTGATGGTATTTTTCACATCATGTGTTTCCATCAATGCCAAAGGGGGATATTGTTGGATGTTGTGGATATGGTTGTTTATATGTGGTTGTCATTGAGGTCCACAATATTATCATTTGGTGTACTAGAGGTAGTCTATGTCGAGGATATTGAGAAAATTATAAAAGGAAGTGTTCTAGGTTCCCTGTGGAACTGTGCAGGTCATGAAGGTGCTTTGTTCTGTACATTGAAGATCAGATGATGTGGATTAAAGGGTTTATTGTTGAATGTTTCTAGATCATCTACTAGAATTTTCAAAGGTCCGCGTGAAGTTTTGAGTATGTTGTGGTCTGACAATGTTTTTGTGGTCTTTGTTAGTGTTTCTAAATGAAGATCATGTGATTCTGGTAATCTCAGTTGCTACATATGCTTCTTTTTTGTTTGTTAGTTTTCTTGGATGTCTCTAGATCATTCTCTATCTTTTTGGTACATCCACATTACTCAGAGAGCTCGTGGTTGAAGATCTTTCTTGCGCATGTTCAATTTTTCATGTTCTTGGCCAACATGTTGAAGGTAGGGTGTTGTGGATCTTTGTGGAAAAATTAATTAAAGTATTTTTGTGTTGGAGATATTAATTTTAGTCCCCACTATGTTGTGGCCGACCTTGGTGGATTTGCATTGAAAATTTATTTGTTAATTTGGCTCGACATTGAAAATATGTTTTATTTTTTTGGCTATCTAAGTTGTGATGAAATCCCATGTAACAGATATATAAGAGAAATTAGTTGAGTGAAGTTAGTGTGTGCATGAGTGTGAATGTATAACAGAGAAAGTGTAAATGTGAGAATAGTGTTTATATCATTCGATTACTAAGAAGAGAGTGAAGAAGATTGAGGAAAGTGTGAAGAAGGTTTTTTGAGCTTAATTGGAACTGTAATCAGTCTTGTGTATACGCTAGTCTTTTAGTTCATACTCTGTGGATCTAATCCATATTTCTATATTGTTGGACAGTGAGTCCTCTTTTGTATTTGTGCAGTGAGGTCTAGGTAGTATGCCTAATTGTATGTGCATTCCCCTTATTATTTCTCTATATACTTTTAACAAAGTATAATCTTGTGGACTAACATCCACCATGGTTTTTCCTCTAACAGGGTTTCCGCATAAAAAAGCTTGGTGTTATTTGTCTCTCTGATGTGTTAATTGATTTTGGTTAATTTCTTATTCATTAGATCTGAGATTAAAGTTAAGATAAGTTAGAAAATTTTAAGTGTCTGTGACAACTGATTCACCCCCCTCTCAGTTGTCTGTCCTCATTTTTGCAAAAAAATATAACACCCCTTAATCATTATCTAAGAGTTTTGTTGTAGGTGAAAGACAATTAGGATTACCATCAACTTGTCTAAGTTATGTATTTGAAATTAGAATCAAAGTATTAAGAGAGTAGCAAGTATTATGTTTCAATTTTTCTTGTTACTTATAACTCTCTTCATTTTCTTTAACCATGGATATATTTTTATTACATGCATACTTCATCTCACAATGAATAGTAGACATGGAGCAATCATGGATTGAGGGTCCAAAGTAGACCATCCAACCATGCATCTTAAAGTTCAACATAGTGGAAATAACACATAAAATGCTTAGTAAACATGAATTGACATTGATTAAATAACATTTAGTCTTACATCCATCTTAAGCCTCTTATATGAAATAACTAGGGCTCACAAGCCTGCCACAAGGCCATTCATATATTACAATTGGCATAAGGCCATATTACATCTAACCAGGAAAACTTGAAATATTTTATATATGTGAACTTCATAACTACTTACTACTTTCTAATGAATTAAAAATGATCTTAAATATGAATCTCAAGCTTCAATTATGATTGGTGTTGGCCACAAGGGTTTACATCCCCAATGCAAGCTCAAACATGTAGGTTGGCCTCAAACATGAAAATATAACACATTAGTAAATGAAATGAATTATGGATCTCCAAGAGAGTTCCCCTTGGACCTAAAATTCCATGAATGATGTTCCATTAAGCTCCACATATTCTAAAAAAGGTCCCCATAACCTAACTGAGCCAGATAGTCCCTAATTGCTCTATCTCAGAATTGACAATGCAATTTTGAGGGTGATAACTTTCTACAAATGAATGAAAATAACCTAAAATATAAATATTTTGTAGAAGACCTTTTATAGAAGCTATATCATGCTCTGTTAGCTAATAAATGACAATGTTTTAAAACATGGAAGAAACTATTGTGAAAACTACACACAAAACTGCAAGAAAATAACTATTTTTGGTTTATATAGGATTGCTTTATTACTAGGAATGTTGTTGCATCAAACATTAGGGGTTGGAAGAAAAGTGAGTCCCTCACTTTCTAATGGCTAGAGGGAAACCAAAGTGGTCTAGCTCAGCTTGAGAAATCCATGATGAATCCTCTATTAGTCTACCTTTCCACTTTACCAAGTACTTCTATTTCTTGCTCCTAGTGCTCCTTCTAATTTAGGTATCCAAAATCTGCTCAATTCAATCTAATGATTGATGTGGTAACTTCTCTTCCAATCCAATTTCATTGCTACTACCACTTGAATATCCTTCATGAAACTCATAAATTTTGGCAACATTGAAAATTAGTGAAATATCAAGTTCCTTTGATAACTCCACTTCTTATGTATTTCTTGAATCAAAATTCTAAAGAATATTAGATGGTCCAATCTTCCTCAACTTTAGCATATTGTATGTACCTATTGGAAACATTTCCTTCATGAGATATAAAATCAGTTTATCTCCAACAAAAAAATTATACTTATGTCTCCTCTTCTCCTTTTCCCACTCCGTGTACTTGTTATTCATGTCCTCCAAGTGTTTCCAAACCTGACTATGCAATTTTTCCATGAATCCTATGAAATATTTTTATTCTACACTCCTCTTATCCACCATACTGATGTATCTAAGCTCCTCAAGTCCTCTTGGATGTATCCTTGTCATAATATCAAATGTTGTCTTCCCTGTACTTTGATTTACTGAATTATTGTATGCAAACTTTGCTTGCAGTAGAACTATGTCCAAATTTCTCGCATTGTCTCCAACCAAACATCTTAATAAATTACTCAAACTATTGTTCACAACCTATATTTATCCATCTATTTTTGGATGGCATGTTTAATTGAACTCCAAGTGTTTCTTCATATTTTTACACAATGTCATCCAAAATTATCCAATGAAATTTGTGTCCTTTTTGAAAACTATACTCTTTGGTAATCCATGCAATCTCACATTTTCCTTGAAAAATAGGTTAGAAAGATGCACAACATCATTTTTTTTCTTCCAAGGAATAAAATATTCCATCTTAGAAAATTTATCCACTACTACCATAAAAGAATCATTTCCTCTTTGTGTTCTTGGTAATTCCAATATAAAATCCATGCTTATATATTACCAAGGTCTCTTTGATATTGTCAAAGGTTTATACAATCTCGTATTTTGACTACTCCCTTTTGCTACTTGAATTTTTTTATAAATTCGAATATACTTATTGACATCCTTATATACCTGTGGCCAAAATAGTGTTCATTATCTAAAGATATTATTTTATCTAACCCAAAATGTCTTGCTAATCCTCCACTATGGTTTTCCTTAGTGAAATTGCCCCTCATTGAACTCATTGGAATACACAACTACTTTACCTTGAGAAACATATCTTCCTGAATGAAATACTCCAACCATTGACTCCTATCTATCACTACTGGCTCTTTACATGCCTTCCATGCTTCAACAAAATCTAGATCATCCTCATGCATATGTTTTAGATCCTCAATTTGTGACACTCCTATCTTCATTTCTCTCAAACAATTCCTTCTCCTTCTCAATGCATCTACAATTTTATTTGACTTACCACTCCTATGCTTCAATACAAATTTATAGCTCTTCAAGAACTCAACCCATCTCATGTGTCTTTGGTTCAATTTACCTTGACTATTCAAATAGTGCAAGGCTTGACGATTAGTTTACAACAAAAACTCCTTAGGAAACAAATAATTTCTCCACTTCTTCAAGCCTTGAACTATGGCATATAACTCTTGGTAATAAACTAAATATATTTTGGCATCATTCAACTTCTAACTAAAATAAGCTATTGGTCTTTAATCTTGGATCAACACTACTCCTATTTATTTTCCACTAGCATCACAATCAACTTGATATACTTTATCAAAATCAGGTAATGCTAACACAATCATCTTCTGAATACAAATTTATTTGACTTACCACTCCTACACTTCAATAAAAAATTATAACTCTTCAAGAACTCAACCCATCTCATGTGTCTTTGGTTGAATATACCTAGACTATTCAAATAGTCCAAGGCTCGATGATTAGTTTACAACACAAACTCCTTAGGAAACAAATAATGTCTCCACTTCTTCAAGGCTTGAACTATGGCATAGAACTCTTGGTCATAAACTAAATATATTTTGGAATCATTCAACTTCTAACTAAAATAAGCTATTGGTCTTTAGTCTTGGATCAACACTACTCCTATTGCTTTTCCACTAGCATCACAATCAACTTGATATACTTTATTAAAAGTGATATTTCTAAGGCTTCAAGACCAGCAAAAAAGAACCAAGAAGGGGTCAATTGGATTCACTTGCCTAGGGATTAGATAAAGGCTAATTTTGATGGGGCGGCTAAGGGAAATCTGGGGCTGGAAAGGAGTGGAGGTGTGATTAGAGATTATAATGGAAAGTTTGTGGTCGCAATGGCTATATCCTTGGGCACAGAGTCCAATCACTTAGCTGAAGCTATTGGAGCTTTCTAGGCTATCGACCTTGCTAATAGATTGAACTTTAAAAATATATGGATTGAGGGTGACTCCAAAAATATTATTGACTATCTCTTAGGTAAGTCCCCACCCTCATGGACCATTAAAAGTTGGATAGATGAAGCTAAAGATATTTTATCCAACTTTGAAAAGGTTAGAATATCCCATGTCTTTAGGGAATCAAATAGCGTGGCCGACTATTTTGCGAACGAGGGGCTTAAACAAAAAGAAGAAGAATGCTAAGTACTACGAAATCATTAGATACAATGGTGGCGCTATAATTAATTCTATGGGTTGTAAGGGCTGGCATGTTTTGTGGGTTCTATGGTTCTGTTGTTGGGTCTCTGTTTGATTCATTTGCCCTATTAACAATAGAACCAAGATTACTACAATTATGGGGGAAAGCAGAAAAAGGGTGGAGCCAACTAGTGGTGAGAAGCATAGAAAGGGGGAAATTATTCTCTCAAGAAGGAAGGTTATGGTGGAAAGGATCTCATTGGGGAAATAACTGGTCTCTTGACCAAGGGTGTGAAGTTTTTTGCTGACAGAAAATTTTCGGATGAAGCTGTTCTCACATTCCCCAAAACCGATAAGGAGAGTAATGAACTAACTAAAGTTTCTACTAGTTATTTTGATGTTGGGATGGTTAAGAAGGTGTGGAGGGAGGTGCTCATAATTCTCATGGAATACATTACACTAGATGGTAGATTTACTAGAGTTTACAGGTACCGCTTTTCCCTCAATCATTTTCGGCATAAGGTAAGGGTTTCCTTTCCTCACTATTTGCTCTACTCCTTGAATAATAGTATTGAGGAACATAGAAAGAGTCCTTGGAAGAATCCAGTCCTACATATTGGCCTTATTAGGATTATTCATGAGCACTTTAAAAACATATCGGCCCTATCTAACCCCTTAATGGCTTCAAACTCGAATGGAGATGATACTGAGATCAACTTGTTAGAGGATAAAGAAGACTTTTATACTGAGTGGGAAGAGGAAGACCCTCCCTCCCAAAAATATAAAAATAGGAAAACTCCTCAGAGAAATCCCTTGAACAAAAAAGTTTGCACCAAAAAAACCCCCAAAGGCACTCCTTAGGAGGCAAAAATCAAGAAGGACCTGCCTGTGAATAAGCTAGTTTCTTATTCTAAGGACTCTTTGGAGGATAACTTTGATGATCATAATGCAACTGAGGACTCTTTTACTTCTTACTCTTCCTTTGATAGAGAAAACAGACCCAAATTCCCTAGAGACCTCAATCCTGATGACCTCTACTTCAAGCCGAACTGGGAATTACCTGATGATATTATGGAAATTTCTAGAAACGAGGCTATTGACTACTTCAAGATCATAAAGTGGGTATTTCATGAGATTAAGGATCTCAATTTAAAAAATAGGGTTGTCACTAGCAAGATGGATGAATTGGAAGCTAAAGGAATTTCCTAGAATATTGCTTGTGTTTTGTGGACTATGGAAGAGAAGAGGGACTTGGTCGAGCACCTTCAAAGAAATGTTGAGCTTATGGACAAGATGAAGAAGGATAATGAGAATAAGGTCAAGCATCTAGAAGGGGAAATTGGAAAAATTAGGGATACTATGAAAACCGTTATGGAGCACAACCATAGAGTTGTAAAACAAAATGCTACTATCTTGAGCGCTATGGCAGAGAAGATGGAAAATACTCATTAGGGGTCATTGTTTGTGGACTTGGAAGCTGACAAGGATAAAGTGAAGAAGTGTTAGAATTCAACATGCTTTGATATCATGTTGAAATGATGGATGATAAATCATCTAATGAAGTTGTGCACACTTTAAAGATCTTGCCAAGAGAAATTACACCACACATAAAGTGTTACAACTAAGGGCTGCAAAGAGATTATTATTGATCTACAACATTAGATCATAGATTGATATATTACAAATGAAAAAAATCCCTGATTATATAGGAAAAAGAGAAAACCTAAGATGCATGAGATGTTTCCATGTGTCATGATCTAACAACATGTGACAACATGTGAACCCTATCTAGTAAATTATTAAATGTTGAGATAAGCTCTAGAAGGACAACTCATCTTCTAGAAGGAATATTATCGCTACAAAAATGGAAGGGGACATTACCCCATTATTAAATGATTTATTTAAGATGCAACCTAGGACTAAATGGTGTATGAACTAAGTTAACGTATGCTAGTGTAATGATTAATTTAATTACACTAACAAGAAGAAGGATTCTAACCCCTCAAAAAGAACTAGAGCCAACCTGAAAAGAAAAGAAGATTCTTTTCCTTAAGAGATCCAAGACCTAAAGAAGGTAACACAGGAGATGTGCAACCTTGAAGCTGAGGTTGCTGAAACTTTAAAGTCTTTAGGTTAGTTTAGGCTATGTTGGGTGTTGGCTTCTCGCTGGCTTTTTGTTGGTTCTTGGTTTGTGGTTGATGTCCTTGTAGCTCTTTTCCTTTGTCGCAACCTTACTGTTGTAGGGTACTTTGATAGTTTATTTCTCTTTTTCTTGTAAACTGTGTGGTTTCGAGTCCCTGTAAAACTTTTTTTTTCCTATATCAAAAACATTAGTTGCTCAATCACCTTTTTCTTTAGCAATTCAAAACTCCTATGTGATCTAGATGTCCATTTAAAATATTTCCTATCTCCTCTCATTATTTTAGTCATTGGTTTATAAATGCTACTAAAGCTCCTCAAGAGTTTCTGGTAGAAGCTTGCAAGTCCATCTAATTATCTTGCCATTCTAATGTTCATTGTTGTAGGAAACTCAATAATTTCTCTAACCTTATCAGGGTCCATCTTCAATCCTTAAAAAAAAATGACAAAACCCAAGTTCGCCAACTTTTTTTCAATAAAGTTAAACTTCTTCATGTTTATTAGAAAATTTTACTCCCTCGGCCTTTGTAATACTTGTTTGATGTGCCACAAGTGTTCTTCTTTGGCATTTATGAAAATTAAAATATCATCCAAGTAAACAATCACAAACTTTCCCAATAATTGCTTTAGTACTTCATTCATCAACCTCATGAAAGTGCTCGGTGCATTGGTCAATCAAAAAGGAACAGCTAACCACTCATACAACCCTTCATTAGTCTTAAATGTAGTATTCCATTCATCTTCTTCTTTGATTATGATTTAATGATATCCACTCTTTAGGTCAATCTTTCTAAAATACTTTTCTCTACTCAAACAGTCCATAATGTCATCCATCCTTCGCAATGGGAATCTATACTTGATAGTTATCCTATTGATTTATCTTGAGTCTATAAAGATTCTCCACTCTCCACCTTTCTTTAGTGCTAGTACTATAGGTACCACACATGGGTTTAAGCTTTCTTTGATCGATCCCTTTTTCAACAAGTCTTTATTTTTCTATTCAACTCTACAATTTCTACAAGTGTTAACTAATGTTCCACTTTATTGGGTAGAATTTCTCCCAATATTAGATCTCTATGATGACTAATGCTCTAGACTGGTGGAAGTCCATTTGGTGCATTCTTTGTTATGATATCTTCATACTCTATCAACAGTTATGCTACTTCCATTTGTGGTAGAATTCTCTATCTACCAACTACTACAATTCTTTGGAATCAATGCAAAACAAATTTTTTCATGCCTCAATCCTTCTAGAAAATTCCTTCCATCTACAAAACATAGTATGGTAGTGCCACAAGATTCACTTTTGTCCTCTTCTCCCAAAGGTATCAATATAGCTCTTTTTCGATTTGAAGTCACAATATATGTATTCTTCCTTCCATCATGAGTTTCTTTCCTATCATATTACCATGGTCTTTCTAACAATAAATGGCATGCATCTATGGGCATAATATCACACAAAACTTTATCATTATATGATCTTGTATGAAATTTCCCCAAAAACTACTCATTTACGAAGATCTTATTTTCATCCTGAATCCATTTTATTTTGTAGGGCTGTGGTTGTTTCAATGTCTTCAAATTAAACTTGGTTACCATCTCTTTTGAAATAGAATTATCAGTGCTACCACTATTGATGATAACTTTACATACCTTTCCTCCATAATAGCACCCTATTTTGAACAAATTCTTGCTCTATGTTGGCTCCTCAATCACTTCCTCATGCATCAAAGCTCTTCTCATTACTAATGACTCACATTTATCAAGTTTCCCAATTGAATTCAAGGATTTGACAAGTTCTTGATCCAAAAAATTTGTTCTTCCAATATGCACAGTTCTCTTAGTACTGATAATTCCCTAATGACATTCAAATTCTATGTTCCTTCACCTCCACAATTGAAACAGGTTCCTCTAAATGGTATCTTATCAAATCTTCCTTCATTTTTCCTATACCCATCATTGCAATAGGAATTATGACTTCCTCTATCATTTCCATAGAAATTTCTATCCTCTCTTCCTCTATAGTATGAATTAATGTCCTTCTCTTCACTATGGTATGGTTCTCCATCCTTGTTTTTCATTACATATGGTCTTCTCTCTCCATATTGTGATTCGTTTATTCAAAATATTCATCTTGCACATCTCTATCTTTGTTCAAACTTCTTGTTCAATTTTTTTCCACCTTCATTGCATATTGGTATGCTTCTTCAACTGATGTCATCTTAACCAAGCTCAACCCTTCTTAAATGTTTGTTTTCATTCCATTGATGTACCACATAACCTTCTCTTTGTTTGCTTTACTATTTTCTACTCTAATGATCATCTTGTAAAATTCTTTAGTATATTTTTTCACATACTTCTCCTTTTTCCTTAGGGTTTTCAATATTTTAAACAATTCAAGCTCATAATCAATAGGTATGAATTGATTCTTCAACATTGATATCATCCTATCCTATTTTTTTATTTTCTCATTTCCCCTCCAATTTATATCTAATTGAGATTCTTTCCACCATATAGCAACATGAATTTTCAACTCAGATTTTACAAATCTCACTCTTTTTGGACCTTCAATTTCTTCATATTCAAAGTATTCTTCCATATCATTGATCCAATCAATCAAATCCTCAGGGTTTAGATTTCCTGCATAATTTTGAATTTCAATTCTAGGTCTCTTACCTATCTTAGAAATAGATTTCAACATCTTAACTTGATTTGAATCTTCTTCTTATTCTAGGGTTTCCTCAATCTGATATACAAAATTATCTAATTCATCATCATCACTTTTGTTTGCATGTCTAGGATTTAGATCACTCCTTCTATCTTCTTCTATAGCATCCAATTGAACACTAATTTCTCTCATCATTTCCAACATTTCATCCCCTCATCCAATGAAGTTCACTATAGTAGGTGCTCTCCTTGGCAACATCTCTCCCCTTAGATCTAGTGTAATTGTCTCAATTTGGTGATCTAGATACAAGGGTTTCAACTGCCTCATAGTCGAGGCTCGATTGGAAAAACATGTAGTGTACCTTAGGTTATTTGTTCACCAGAAGGAATTCATTCTCAGGACTTGAAAAATCACTTTGATAGCACCTGGTGAAGTCACAGATGGAGGGTTTAAAAAGGATTGTCCAACCATGCATCTCAGAGTTCAACATAAAAAAAAATAACACAAGAAATGCTCAATGAACATGAATTGTCATTGATTAAATAACTTGTAGTCTTACATGCATCGTATACCTCATATTTCAAATAACTAGGGCTTATAGACCTATTGCAAGGATATTTAGATATTACAATTGGCACAAGGCCTTATTATAGTCTAACCAAAACAAATTTAAATATTTTCTATTTGAAAAATTCCTAAGTATTGACTACTTTCTAATGAAGTAAAAATGATCTTAAATATGAATCTCAATATTTAATTATGGTTCACGTCAGACACAAGGGATTAGAACCCAAAAGAAAGATAAAATGTGTACATCAGCCTCAAACATGAAAGATAACCCATCACTAAATGAAATGAATTGTGGATCTTCAAGAGAGTTCATCTTGGACCTCAAAATGATGTTCCATTAAGCTCCAGACATTCCAAAAAGGGTTTGCTAAACTAAATTGAGCCAAATAGGTCTTGAGTATTTTGTCTAATAATTTTTAGTGAAATTTTGAGGGTGTCAAGTTTCTACAAATGAATGTAAATCACTTGAAATATAGATATGTTGTAGATGACCTCATGTAGAAGCTATTTCCTTCTCCATGAGTTGAGAAATTACAATGTAGTAAAATGTGGAAGAAATTGTTGAGACAACTAGAAACAAAATTGGAAGAAAATACTATTTTTGTTTGATAGAAGATTTATTTGCAACTAGGGATGCTCTTACATCGAAACATGAATCCCTTCATGGCATAAATCCATAGTCTAACTATGATAATGTTGTATCAAAGAGGTCCTAACATGATATGGACAAGTAGGAAAAACAACAGGCCCATCCTCGATGGGTAATGTGATCATTCCTAAAGGTTTCTTATTAACATTGTCAAAGCGATGAATATTAACATCATTGGGTTATATAAGATTCTTCTCCACACCAATTTTATCTAGAAGTTGAATGCTAAAAAAATTAAAACCCACTCCATTATCTATGAGAGTACTATTAAGTCTAGTTTCATTAATGATTACCTTAATGATTAAGGATTGACATTTATTTTGGATCTCAAACAAGAGAAATTCATGTTGAGGGAATCTAATCTATGACTTTGTCACTTGTATACAATCAAATGAGGTGGCTACATCATTTTCTTTAAAAAAAATTGGACATCAACCTTCTGCAAAATCTCTTGTAGCATCCTACTATATGGAGGTGATGTTTGAATTAAATGACCAAGGGATATGTTTTCTAGAGTAAGATAAATTTTCTCAACAAGGTCATACTCTTTACCACTACACTGAAGAATGTTATGTGTGAGAAATTTTTTGATAACTTGGTTGTTGTGACACATGATTACTAGTGAGTTACCTTCCAAAGTTCAAGATACTTCCTAGAGGGTTTTTTTTTTGTTTTATGGTGGTCATATGATGGGAGGTGAACCAATTTCTACTTGTGCATTCATAACTTGAACTAGGTTATCTACTTTTTCATGACCTTCTATTGAGGGGGGATGTAATGTTAACTTAATATGTTCATCTATGCCATCAATCATAAAGTCTTTTGAAAGACATGTATCAATGATTTCATCCTCCTGTGCCACAATATCTTATCAAGTAGGAGAAGCATTGGGAGAGAAACAAACATGATTCTCATGACACTCAATGATTGGATGTTCTAACCCCACGATACCTTCTTCATAGGTAGGTGAGGTATTAGGATAAGAATAACTCTGATTGTCATGATTTTCCATTATTACATCCTCTTTCACCAAAGTTTTCTCATAAGTAGGGAAGATGTTGGGAGGTGAATGAAGATTGGGAAAAGTTTTATTAAGAAATGTGTCAATGATTTCCTTCTCGTATGTTAATATATTCTCACAATCAAGAGTGATATTGGGAGAATGACTAACATAATTGCTATGAGTATTAATTATTACATTTGTTTTAATTTTAGAAGCCTTGGTGGATGATCTAAGTGAGATGAAGTCCCCAAGGGAATCATCTAACATGTTAAATTCATCACAACTAAAGGGGTTGGAAAATATATAATATGTTTTTGCAAAATGATCTAACATGATTATA
Source organism: Sequoia sempervirens (assembly GCA_007258455.2). Lineage (NCBI taxonomy): Eukaryota > Viridiplantae > Streptophyta > Pinopsida > Cupressales > Cupressaceae > Sequoia > Sequoia sempervirens. Next base: position 240,795,734 of record VDFB02000015.1, read on the forward strand.
TTACTATGATTTCCCTAGAAGATTAATCAATAATTTTTTATTGCAACCTAGGTTTATATGTGATAAGGAAAACTAGGATCAAAAGAAAACTTATAGACCTATTGTACATATAGACCTAGAAATTAGATTCTAGATTTGTAAACTGACATGTATGGATCTACACCTAAAATTGGAGGTAAATTTAATAAGAAAAAGGCACCTAAGGCACTTATGTCCAACTAGGGCTTTGTATAAAGTCTTACTTTCAAAGGAATTAGTGACATAATGTGACTGTGTGACATTGTTTAAACCTAGATTTGGAATCAATTGTGTTGCTATTTTCAAGGATTTGAAGTTTGCAGTGTGTTGTATTAGCCTAGGGTTTTGGAATTTTACCAAAATGAAAATAAATTTTCCTAGATTATGTAATGTTTCAAAAACTGAAAACAATTGTCCTATAGATCTAATGATTATCAATATTAAAATGCAAGTATTTTCAACAAATTTCCAATAAGCTAAGTAAATTAAAACCTCCTTTTCAAATGTAACACTATATTTTCCATTTGAACAAACAAAATAAAAAGCAGACAATAAAAATAGATAAAGAACATAGAAACATTAATTTGATCCAAAATTTAGACAAAAACAACATAACATAGGTGCTCATGGAATCTATGACCCATCTAGGGTTTCTAGAAATTCAAATTTTGATTTTTTTTATTATTGTCCAAGGTTCCCAGGTTTGTGTGCAAATAGGTGTGATAGTGAATATATTTCCAAGTTTTGGTGATTTAATGACTATGAAAATTGAAAATGAAATTATACAAATGTGTGAATAATGGATGAAAATTTTTGAATGTAATTTTTAAATGCAAGATGCAATGATAGCCTAATTCCAAGATGCAAAATTTTGAAAAATATTATTTGATGCAATGTTTAAAGAAAACAATGTAATTTTTCAATTTTTTTACCTAAATGAAAGATGCAATTTGAATGCAATGAACAATTTCATATTTTAATGACCTAATAAATGAAATTTGACTGAAAATCCAAACTAATATGATTGAAACAAACCCTATTTCAACTTACAATGCAATCTGATATGTAATTTCTTGGATTTTCATTTCCTTTTATGATGCAAATATGAAAACCTAAATGAGAAATGCAATAGAACGCATGTAAAACCTAGATCTATGGTGAATTTTTAGAAGGTGTATAATGTTAACAAGTGAGGTTCACCAAAATTAAATGTAGAAAAAAAAATAATCAACTTAAATGATCAAAACCTAGGCTAAATTCCACCTTTTCCAAGATTTCATCAGGATGTGAATCCATAAGGTGATTAGATTAACATTCAACCAAAAATGTGAGCCAATAAGACCTAGATCTGATTCTTTTGAGGCTTCGAAATGGATTGGAATTTAACTACCCAAAATAACCCTATCAAACTATATGCACTAGAATGATAATAAAAGATACTGATAATAAGAAAACTATAACAACAACTCGGACTATAAAACTGAGAAAACCAAAGATCTATGCACCTGTCCTTCAAGTTTGAGGCTAAAAATGGGGGACACTTATGCCCAGGGCATGAGTTTCCTTGTATTCTTTTTATGAACTTCAAAAGTTGATCATGTAGTGCTTTGCATGTTCTCAGAATTCTCACCTACAAATCTATCAGATCACTATCAAATAATTTTGGAGGTGAGTTTTTGTGGTTTGACAAGATGTAGTTCTTCAATGCAACAATGCATAATTTGTCTTAAAACTCCTTTATAAGATCTACACATTCACAAAGAGAAAAAAATTTGGGCCATTTTAGGGGCTTGCATTAGTCAAACCCCATGTAAGTGTTTCCATTTCACAATGGTAATGTCAATGATAAAGTGATAACAGATAGGAAGGAATGATGAAATCACAAAGTGCTGCAACTCACCACCCTTCAATGACTTCTTGAATGATTGAAGTCATGCACATCACCTCAAGGACTTGGATCTTGATTTTCTTTACTTTGTTGAATCCTTGAATTTTTTTAATACTTACAAAGGGGTAGCCTTCACAAAAAATATGACAACATAACATGAATGAAATTACATAACAATATCATAAATGATTGGATCTTGATTTACCACATTGAATCACTAGAAATGCCCCTCTTGACTTTCTCAAGATAAAAATAAATTCTCCAATAGTTTCTTTCTAGGTTTGAAATGATGCAATAACTATGTATTTATAAGCATTTATTCAATTTTTCGAAAATTAGATCCAAATAGCTGAATTTGGACACTTGAATTGCAAATATTAATTTACCACAACCAAAATATTTCAATTTGGATGGAAAATAGGGCACTCACACCCAGGGCATGAGTTTCTTAGAAATATTTTCTAGGACATTTAGTGTTAGGGGCAATCTATAAGTTAAATACAATTGATTCTCTCTTGCAATTCCTTAGAAATTATCAAAAATGGGTTATAGAATGCATAATTTATGAAATTAAACACTCAATTAGATCCAATAATTTAAATGGGAGCAAAATATAAGATGAAATTGTCATGAGTGACAATTTACAATGGTACAAAAAGTTGAAATGTGATAGAGAAAACAAAACCTCAAAACTAAAATTTCTACAACAGAAAAAGAATTGAATGATTTGAGAAAGATATTCAAAAATAAAATGAACCAAAGGAAATATTTGTGTCTACCACTGCCCAGGAGCACCATCTAAAACAAAAAAACCTTGATAATAGAGAGAACTATGCTATTTCACCAAAAATGAATGAAAATTGAGATGATGTAAAATACATAATGTACAGCCTTTTAAAGGCAAAAAAATTGGGTGAACCACACCTAACGGGGAAAGAATTATACCCTATGTTAAACTTAACACACTAACACCCCCCTTAAGTGAAAAATTAGGTAATTTATTATGCAAAATGAAGATGCAATATGGGTCTAAGATACAACCATGTTAGGTACCCATTTGTAATGAAAAAAATAAATCTCTCAGAACCAAAGAAAAGGAGAAAAACCCTGTGGGGAAAAACACCTCTCCAAAAGAGAAAACAAAACAAAAATGATGCATTGATGGAGGACTCAATAACACCACCTAAGGACTGCATACATCATGTATATTCAATCAATGGCCCCCCATTAGAGGGAAAGAGGGAGACTATATAGCCCCTCCCACAATGTGTAATCACCTACAAAAATGGTAAGTCGTGAAACCAAAACATGATCCAATGTTGACAAACAACTTGTCTCCATTTTGGAAGAAACAAAACCATGTACAAATGCAAATATGCTTCCCATTCCAGATAGGATTTGAAGGAAGGCATGAATATGTATAATGATGATGTCTCTGAAATTTTCTCATGTGTCTCCTTTGCCACTGAACATGAAGATGCCACTATCAAATCAAGTACATGCCCAATCAATGAAGAAGGTGACAAATCAGGACTATGCTGAAACTGATGTTGAACAATATCCAAAGACTGAGATGGACTAACAATATTTGTGAAATGATTTTCATCAAAGAGGAGAGATAACCCCTCAAATGTGTCCTCCAAGTCTAAAATGTGAGACTCCACAAACAAGGATCTAATGTTTGATAGATGGGAATCCCAATTAGGAAGACAATGAGATACTTGTTGTAATGCATCATTGGATGTGCTCAATCAATTATCAACACAAGATGAATGGTCCTATTGAATAGGAATGATAGGAGCCTCAATCAATGACTTTGCATAATGAATCACTGAAGGTGAACACACATCAACTATCCCTGATGAGGAAGAAGGAGCATCTCAAGAACCCTCATCATCCTCATCTAAAGATTCTAGGTATTCCAAAACTTCAAGCTCCTCCATAGTAGAATGATCATAGGGTATCCTATTTGAAAGATAAAGAGGCACAAGACAATCTAAAGTAGGATCATCTAGGAATAGTTGAGTATTAAAATTTCCATGTATCTCCCAAATTTTAGTCCAAAGAATATGAGGACACTCAAATGATCAATAAAATTCAAAGTGGCATCATCAATATGCATTGCAATAACTCCTAAGACATGACCATTTTAACAATTCCATGCAAATTTCTTACTATCAATACTAGGAGGGGGAATAAGATTATATAAATGTGGCAACAAATGAAGCCATCTAAGATGTTTTATGATACCATCTCTCCATTGTTTATAGTTCCCCCTTCCAAGCAAACCTTACTGTCTATTTGTAGAAAAATTTTGCACCACATGAAAGCCAAATGAATGCACAAGTCTCCACTACTCAACAACCTCATCACAATCTATGAGACTTTCTCACACTAACCAAACACATAGAAATACTATTTAAAGAGAAAAAAACTACCCCACGCTGCCAATGTGGGATAAATATTCCTAGAAAAACTTCAAAAGAACATTGGCCCACTTCCTATGATGCTCACTTTGGAACCCTAAAATGAAATATTTTGGGGAAAACTTTATAAAATATAAATTTTGATATGAAGATTGTCCTCTAGTGAAGAAAACATGCTTCCAAACAATAATGAAATCGCCTAGTTGAGGAAAAAGATGCCAATGCTAGTTAAATCGTTGTTGGAAGTATGCAATTCATCACTGACAAGGAAGTCCTTGTAATGAGAAAAAAATGTGCTTCAAGAAAAGTAGAGTAGGCACCAGGCAGTGACCACAACCCTCCCAAATACAATCACACCCTCCTACAAGAAGGTCGTGGCCTTTCCTCTCTACAAAAATCAAACACCTTTGGAAATTACAGATTTCAATGTCGAAAAGAAACTTAACTATGGCTTGCAAATGCATGAACAATAGCCTCAAGGAAATGAAACTCACAACTTCAAATATGCCTCCTCACAAGTTTCCAATGCAGGTAAAGAATATTGATTGGCTACGAACAATCACAACCTATTCTCAAGCCTCCAACAGAGAAATCATGCCAACAACAAGACATAAATCATGCCACTATGCTATCTCACCAAAATGAATGAAAATTGAGATGATGTAAGATGAATAATGTAATGTACCTTTAAAGACAAGAAAATGCAATGGTGAACAACCACCCAATACGAGAAAAACTAATTATCCAATGTTAAACTTAACACACTAATAGAAAAGTGATGGACTTCTATAAAACTATTATAAGAATTTTTCCAAAGTATTATGTTGCTTCAAGAGAAAATAAATCTCGAGACAACCCGACCACATGCCAGTCTATTGCAAGACCTAGAGGTAGCATGATTAAAGAAGTGAAAAAGTAGAGAAGGATGACATAGTTACCATATATGACCATGTGAAAGCTTTCCAAAAGGAATTTGATGTGGCCATTGTCGAGGATGAATTTGTAAATTCCCTTTGTCATCATTGTTTCCTTATTTAAACTTTCTATTGTGTTTATCATAATTTACAGTGATTTTTCCATTTTGCTGTAGTCTAATTGTAGATGGGCACTTCTGTTGTTACTTTTATATAGGGGTTGAGGTTATTTCAAAAATCCATTTTAGGACAGGTCCCCATGCAGCTGCTTATCTTATTTTGGTTAGTAGCCACTGCTCAACTTATTTAGGAGTTATTTGTGGAGCTGATGACCCTATGAAACTTTAATTTTTCTGCTTATTTTTATGCAACCAGTTTAAATTTGTATTGTACAATAAAGAATTAGAAAAAGAAAAATGAAAACAAATATTAAAAAAGAGGGAAAGAAATTTTGTGGAGCCACTAGGATTTTTAATAGTATGCATTTGCTGCTTATTTCCACCCCCTTTTTCCCACAGCTTATTTTCAATTCCTGAACAGTAGCTGCTCCATTAAAATAGGAAAAGATTCAAAATTATCCTTTCCCAACAATCAAATTTATGTATGGGAACACTGCCACTGTTTAAATTTAAGAAGAAAATAGAATTAAACAACCGCATGAGAACATTAGATTACTCTCTATAAAAACAACAGTATCAATACAGCACACCACAAACAATTTTCTACAAACTGCGCAACGAAAAGCTAATCAGGCTACTTTAACCTACAAAGATCTAAAGAGTCCTGGATATTATCAGCAGAACTAACTTTTGAATTGCTGAACCAAGCATTTGTTTTGACAGACTTTTCTCTTTCGCTGTCGCAATTAAATAATTTCAAACGACCCCTCTTGCCAGAATGATCTCTCAAGTTTGATTCCATTATTTTTCTCCTGTCTGAACGACGGATAATTAAATGAAGGCCTAATCGTTTGCAAAGAGGAGGATTCAATAATTTACTGTATTTTGTATGATTAATATCTTTACATTTACTCCGATGAACAGCAATTTATATGGTATTTATTAAATAGTGATGCTTGCATTTCGAAATATTGAGCCGAAACATAATTTCTTTAGTAACGGTAGTGCTAATAATATCTTTCTTAAATGGATCGCCCTTGTATGCATAGTTGGTCTTTCTTGAGTCTATTTATATTGATTTTTCAATCTAAAATTTATTAAGATATAGAAAATTGGATAATCGTGTGCTTTTCTAAATTAAGTGTCAAAACTCGTACACTTGATTTACGTAGTATAACTATTCTACGGTTATACCGTAGCGTTGGACCAGTGATTAACTACTTATTCAAGAAGAAGGTTCTTTCACAACTCACTCGCTTCTGAGATATATTAATTTTCTACATTTCCAATTTGACTGATTTATTCAATCAATGCTAATAAGTGTTCTTGTGTGGAATGGTACATCTCCTCGTTAGTCTCCATAACAGAATCATAAACCTGCAAAACCCGAGAAGAATAAGAGTTAAAGGAATCCAAAAAGATTCTTAAAATTGAACAGGGTTCTAATGTTTTAAGTGGAAAAAAAAGGAATAAAGCGTTACAGTTAATAATAGGAAGACCGCATTTTGGAGGCAACTGTACAACGATATCAAGGGCATTGCAGAGGCAAGACTTCGCAGCTTCTGTAAACATAGCACAACAGCTGTCATACGGTATGGGTTCATAATCGTATGCTTCTGGCAGGCAATAGCTGAGATCGACCATTGTAGTATTACAAAAATATTGGCCATCTCCCAAAGTAGAACAGGTCAGTATAATTGCTAAAATTAATGATTTGGTTCTTACGGTGGCCATTGATATAAGCATTTAGAATCATCCAGGAGTGAAGGACAATATATTCCTGAAGTGCGAGTCATTACTAGCTGCATTTTATCAGCCATTATTCAAACTGCCAAACAAATGCAATTCTCGTGACCTACCTGATTCTCATGTACACGACAGGGCAGACCAAATAATTTCCAATCTAGAAGTCGTTAGGCATTAGCCAAAACGCGCAGGATGGGTGACTAACAAGCCCATTTCAGTTTGAAGAAGAATATTGTGAAACGAAATCTTTTCTGTTAAAAGGAAAAAAAACATTCATTAATGTTATAATTTAAAATAATAGAAAGTGGAAAATGTTTATTCAAACTAAATATATTTAGTTTTAGAATTGAAATTCACATGATTTTAGCATGGATCTGGAATTCCGAATTGTAGCTAATATACAAGTAGTTTCCCTAGGAATAACGATATTTTGCTGTGACTCTGGTTGGTTTAGTGACAGCGTCAAGGACATCTCTGAAATGGGGATCTTGTCTTGTGCCCAGAAACTTGACTTTTGTGATCTGTGGACTGCTTTTCTTCACATTATCACAGATTTTGTTTTTTGTTTTGATGTTTATAAGGGCTAGCAGTATTGATGAATATTTTTGTAGGTTATTATATGATCAAATTGTAATGTAATTGCACCATGAGCAACCTGTTGAAATTGAACAATATTGAGAGGAACCACTTCAATTATATAAATATTCCTAGAATGAATGTGCAATGGTAGATTCGTTTAAGAAAGGAAAATGAACCCTATAGATGTAAATGATATATGAATTTTATTCTTAATTTAATGTGATTGGAATGTGTCCAATAAATAAATTTGAATATT
>VDFB02000015.1:240803779-240855404 GCA_007258455.2 Sequoia sempervirens
ACTTCTTACTAGATCCTATGCAGTTCCTTACAAACCTATAACCATCTTCAAGAATTTAATCAACTCTTTGAGTTAAAGCTAAAAAAGAGTCATACATTCAATGGAGCAACTAAAGATAAATGAGAGCACCATTGATATTTTCATTTATGACTTGTAAGAATAATACATAAGAGAGTATTTTTTTCTGAACTAAGATTTGTTTCAATATCAGTAGCTTTTATTAAACCAATTTAAGACTCTTACATATAGGACTCATACCAAAGATAATCCACTATTCTATTCATTCATATTTTCTACCAAACGCCTCTTCTAAACTTAGCCTTTTACCTATACCATGTTAAGACCTAAAAATGTGACCCTTGTAATGAGCCCTAAAATCCATTTTATAGAATAAGGGAGCAACCTCATCAAGATCAATTACATTTACGTTTCATTTCATTTCAAGATCATTTGCAGCAAAATTTGAGTCATTCCTCATTTAGTTACATGTAATCATTAAAGAATATGGAAGAATAAAAAAAAAACTCCACATCCTTTGAATGAAGGCATGAAAGCCCCAAGAAATGCAAATTTGGTTACTGCAGTAATAATGAATCACCTTTTCCCAATTGACCAAAGAAGATTCTCCATTCATAGTCTGAGTAAAATTTTGTATATCTCTCCAAAAAAACATACCTGCTGTTAAAGTTAGGAAGTTTGGCACTTCTCCAACACACCAGCTTCAAAATTTTCCACATCAGCAATAAAGAAAAAAAGCCACAAACATGTTGAAGAAGATGATCCTGACATGGTGGATATGGTGTCTTCTAAAACAAAAATGGGGTAGAGACATCACTCTGAGTCATCAGGATCAAAGTATGCTCGCCCACGTCTTGTTCAAGGTGGAACTAGGGGAACCATCACCACTTCCTCATTAGAGTCTTCATCAGGTACTAGGGAAAAGGGATAATGGCCACACTTTGGATCAGTGCCACCTCTACTATATGCACCTTTTCTTTGCCTTCTTTAAATACTCAACCAACTCTTTCCCCTTAAAATTGACTGATTCATTTGAAACCGTTCGACTTCTTACGTGGTAATTACTCCTTGGGTGATCCCACCATAGTGCTTTACAATTTTTGGCCAAACTGGACACTGAAATAATTTTCTTTTACTAAATCTTCACTTTCAAGCACCTATAGCGGCTAAACCATGAGGAATTTGAAGATGATGCAAACTAGAGTTTTGTGAAATTTTGTATATAGATTCTAAATATATTTTTTTCAAAATTTTTGAAATCCAATTGTACTTCTTTTTCTATCTCCCTCGAAAAAATAATTTTTTTCATAAAACAACATTTTAAAAAAGTGATGCTCACCGTATAACGCATAACATTTTTTCCATGAAGGATAAAATTCTAATTCTTTCAAATTTTTATTTGTAACTCTAATATCTAGTGCTTCCACTTGGTTAGATATTTTTTTATTGAACATTTTTTCTTTAATTAAGTTTTGAAGTCAAACCAATTACAATTCAGATATAGCATGACCGTATAATGCGTAACCTTTTTTGTGTGTATCAAAATTCAATTTTTCTTTTTTTGTTGGATCAAGTACTTCAATATCTAGTGCAGTCATATTTTTCAAATTTTTTTTTGATAATCTACTATTTGTCCACATGTGCAAAACAAAGAGCTTTATTTTTGGTGAAGAACCTACATTCACAATAAATAATTTTTTATTTTTTATTTTTATTCAAGGGGTAAACGCTTTTGACCGGAGCTATGAACCAGATACAACCATTCAACAACACCACCCCAACGGGGTTTTAACCATGGTGGCAACAACAACAATGCCACCAAAAAACCATCACACCATGCCAATACCAGCACAATAAATAAAAAATAAATATAATAATAAAATTTAATTTAATTAAACTTATACTTTTTTGGAAGCTTATAATAAGGACTACATACTTACAAAAAATAAATAAATTTAAATTAATTCATTTGGTCCCCCAAAAGCTAAATCAAAAGTGGTTTTTTATCAACATTTTGATAGGTGTAAAGGACACTCTATTATAGGTATGGTTTAAAACTAGTAGGGTTCTATCCAAGGGGGCTTGATCTAAGGTGGTTTTATCAAACCCTCTTCAATTGGGATCCTTTAAATGGAACTTTTCAAGGCTTAAATCATTCTATTTTATGAAAATATATGATTTTAGCAAAAATCAGGATCTCCCAGAAAGTGTAAACCACTATTGTGGTAGCACCCCCTTACACTAGATTTCTTGAATTTCATCTGTCCCCTTCTACTCTTTTCTATTTTAGGAGATCCTTGTGTCTCAATTTCATCCTCAGGATTATTTTCCTTAGATTCAAGAAAAATCAATCCCCTTGACCTTCAGACTGGCCTAACAGACTCACCTTCCATACTCATCTTCTAAATAACCAGAACAAGTAGACCTATAAAAGCCTCACCAATTTTTCTCTTGGACTAAACAACTATCAATGTTCTAAATAAAAATTCTGAATGAAAAAATATAGCCATTGTTCCTCATTATATCAAGCCATGCAAGCATTCCAACCATTAATACTCAAGAAAAGCTTGTGCACACGAGCTGGCAACAACCTTCTTTGATTTTTAAATCTCATCTATTGATCACATGAATCAAAGGATAACTAATATGAGGGTAAGTAATTATGAAAAAGGTTAATTGTGTGTTATTAATACCTTGACCTAATCAGAAAAACCCCAAGTAGATATACATCCACTCTGTATACACATTCAACCACATACTTAGCATTAATTAAAACTTGTCATGTCATACTCAACCACTCACCCATGGGAATGAATACATTTTCACTTCATCATAGTAGGATAGTGAGGAGTGATCTTGATTCAATCTTAGAATATCAGCCCATACCTTTCCTTGCTTTATTTTCACCTCCTCACATAAACCAATAATTGTAAGAATTCACGGCCTTAATCCTAAACACGTGCCTAAAGAATACTCTTAGAAATGACATTTTTTTATCACGATGCCCTCTTGGCTAAAATTAGCAAGTGGAGAGTCCATCAAAGCCTTCAAAATATTCCATGTGGAACTCACCCACTTGCCCGCTAAAAACATAGAATACAAGTGGGCCCTCTATGGGATGGTGGGGAGTGATCAGGATTCATCCACATCACCCACCATCGACCATCAATTCCTTTCTTATGAGGAAATCACCATCTTGACAACCTAGCGGGTCCCTTTATGGGGTGAAAAATTCCATTTTTCTTGCTAGCCCATGTGATTATTTTATTCAAGAAAGAAAACAAACGAGTTTGTGGGCAACAACCAAGATGAAAACAAATGGTGCTAGTTCCCACTGTTGATCTTTCTCAAAGCTACACCCACTAGCCTTTTGGAAGCACTAGTCCCACCACCGACATGTCATGCAACCATCACCTGCTAGCCCGTATGTTTTAAAATAATATGAAATAAAACAACACATGCACGCGAGGAGTGGCCATGATGTGGCCACATTATACAATGACAACTATTGATCTTCTTCTAATGTTTCCAGCTATCTTCACCAAGGAGAACAGGCTCACCAATGCACAAGACATGTGGTTGAAGCCTGACAACTCATGAAAATAAAATAATAAGGAATAAAATCAAATAGGTGCATAGGGAATAGTCTTGAAAAACCCCTAATGATTGAACAAGCATGAAAACCTAATTATGCACATGTCATGAAGTTAATTTTAAAATGGAGCCATTACTAGGCCAATGGGAACTTGACCCTTAGGAACTAAGGCTTGAAACAAGTATAAAAAATTGAGCCCAACCATAAGAAAAATTGAACACTGAAAAGGATTAAGTTGACCAACAAAACTAACCTAGGGGCCAGCAAAAATAATGATTTCAATGGCATAAGAGGCAACTTGAATGACCAGATATTGGGAGTAATAAGTCAATGAAAAATTAGAATCCAACCAAAAAAAATTATACTCATAGGTCATTTTTGAGGGGTTTTGGCAATACAAACCCTAAAATAGTGATGAGGAACACAACCCTAAGCCAAAAATAAGGGTCCAAGCAAAGTATTTGCAAAATTTGAAATGGAACCAAAATAATTTTTTTAGGGGTCACATCAAAGGATACGACAAGAGTACCTTATGTGAGTGTTGTCGGTAGTCTTATGTATACCATGTTCTATATGAGGCTAGACATTTCCTAAGAAGTGGCAATCCATACTCAGTTTATGGCTAATTTTGGATGGGTACATTGGGATGTAGTGAAGAGAGTATTCAAATATTTGTAGGGTGCATCTGAGTATGCCCTATCTTTTCATGTTTATCATACTACACCTTAGCACTCATTGAGTATTCATGGATATATGGATTCAGATTAGTTCGGGAGCATGGACATCAAAAATCCACCAGTGGCTATGTGTTCGTTATGTTTCGTGGTGCTATTAATTGGATGAGTAAGAGGCATGATGTAGTTACTTTTTTTATTATAAAATCAGAGTACATGGTAGATAATTACACTTGGAAGGAATAAATTTGGCTTAAGAGATCATGTTCTACTATTTATTTTTGTGTAGGATAGATTGCTAGCTAGTGTGACAATCAAACTTTCAATATTCCTAGAAAATAATCCTACTTTCCATGCCAAAATAAAGAAAATTGATGCTCAATTTCATTTTATTTATGATATGGAAAAATATGTAAATGTGAAGTTAGAGAAGGTTTATAATCTAATGAATATAGTTGATGTATTGATAAAGCTAATGATCCCTAATAATTTTAGATGGTTTTTAGAGTTTATAGGCCTCATGGCCTCTAGAAGTTAAATCCTATTTTTCATTGGCTCTTCAAATGTGTTGGACAAGTCGGAGAACAACATGTGAAAGAAGGTGTCTCAACCTTTGATTTTTCTTAGCATGTTTAACTATTTTAATATTTCATTATTTATGGGATTTATTAGTTGAAGATAACTATAAAAAGAGTTGGATGTGGAAAGTTACTATTATAGGTAGAGTTGTGCATGAAGATAATTTCTATTTCATGTCTTTTATTAGATAGGTAGGGAAGGGCTTTGATCCCATACAAAGCTTACAACTTGGTAGAACAACACAACAAAATAGATTGGAAAAACATAGCAACCAGTCAAGAACAACTGGACAACAAATAAACATCAAATAGATTAGTAGCAAAAACAAATCCATAAACACAAAAAAATAGAAACAAACAAACAATAAAAAACAATTTATGTTCTAGAGCTTGGAACTAGCAATTTTTCCTCCAAAATAAAGTCAATAGAGACCCTTTTAGAAGTAAATTTCTTATTCCTTTGCACAACTTTCCAAGGACTATGAAAAATAGGATTCAAAATAGATTGATCAGGATGGGCCTTAGGGGAGGTATCACACATGTCAGAGGGAACAACCAAGTGGTCAACCAATGCTACAAAAGACACCAAAGAAACAAGACCATCATCAATAGGAATCAAAGAGATAGGGGCCTCAGGGGAGGCATCCCATGCCTCAAAGGGAATAGCCAAGTTTTGAACTAGTGCTATAGAAACCACTAGAGAAACCACACCATCACAAACAAGAATTGAGGAGATAGGGGAATTAGAGGAGTTAGCACACACAATAGATGAAACAACCTTGTTTTGCACGAGTGTAATAGAATCCATCCAAGAAACACAACAATCAATAGTAATATTATTTTTTTGAGTACAAAGAGAAGGAGGCTTGGAAACATCATTACTAGAAGATGAGTTTTCATTAGGGTATACGGTTAGATATTCTCGAAGATCATTTCTTCCACTAAGTGGAGGAAGAAACATGGTGAGAGTCATTACAATACTCACAAGCCAAGTGTCTAGTAGTAAAACAATGTTTGTAGTTGTACCATAAAAAAAAGTAATCCTTTTTCACGCTTAATTTGGGAATAATTGATATAAAATTAACTTGATTATGCCTTGATATAGGGTTGTAAGGTGTTGTACACATTCAGACTAAGTTTATGGTCCTTTTAAAAAAGTGGACTTAACATTGCCTTATTTGGGGTGTTGTAAAGTGTTGTATTACACTTTCACACTTTTCTATAGTTTCATTAATTAATTGTGCTTAATTGAGCTTAATTAGCCCCTTTCATTCAAATTCAAGCCTTATTAATTATACTTTCTAAAGGATCTATCCCAACACCCAATAATTATATTGCATGACATTTAATTTGGAAAAATTGAGGTCCTAGAAAATGGTGCTAGGAGCCATTTTCCTTTATTGGTAAATGGGTCCTCTCCACATAGGACACTCTTTTCTTGCCATTTTTTAAATGGGTTTTTGATGTTATTTCATCCCCCTAAAGCATGGTCCTAGAAATTTGTGTTAGGACCCATTTTCCTTTAGTGGTGAATGGTTCCTCCTCACATAGGACACCCCTTTTTTAATTTAATTGTGGCATGATTTTAATGGTTTTCAAACCTAGATCTTGTGTTACCTTCAATTATTTGAATTTTTGGGTTAATCTCTAGATTTTGTATCAATATGGGGTTAATTCACATAATTCATCCTAAGAATTACTATGTAAGCATCCTAAGAGTTCACAAGAGTTTACAAGAGTATTTCAAAGACATACGAAGGAAGATCATCAAGCATTTATTGCAACAATCCAAGGTCATTTCCTCATGTCAAAGACATAGTGCATTCAAGCATGTTGTTGAGCTAAAAATGTTCATGTAGCATTGGAGATCTATTAGAAAGCATTGTTTCACAGATAATTTGAGATCAAGATCTAAATTCTTCATGGCCACTTCATGTTAGTTTTCCGATTTACATTCCAAGACAACTTTCATGGTGTCATCATTTCATTGTTTCATGTTTCATGTCCTTATTCCATTATTTTGTCATTTTGTTTAATTACCTAAAAGGGGTTTGACTTAGGAAAACCCCTATTCACTAACAATCAACAAGTTTTTATCCTCTTGAATGTGTGTTTTCAAGTTCATAGGTCAAAGATCAAGTGGAGAAAAATTTTGAAGAAATTTTTTCAAAGTTGTCAAGTTGCAAAATTTCCATTCATATTGCAAGAGCACCAAAAGAAGGCTACATAATTTTTTTCAAGTTTTTAGGAGTTGATCATCAAGATCTAAAAAGGTAGAAATCAATGAATAGAATGTAGATTTGAGTTTTAGAAACTGTAATAGGGAGCCATTTTCCAAAAAAGGTGGATGGGTCCTTTGTGACCTAAAAATGACCTTGCAGCAAGGTAGACATCATTCTAGCCTCTCAAAACTTACATCATAGAACTATTAAATGTCCAAGATACTTAGAGGGGGGGTGAATCAGTATCTTCTTAAGTTTTTTGATCATATACCATCCAATTATTCTAATGTATACAATAGAAAATATAAGTAAAAGGATTAACAAAACATGAAATCGGAGAATGCATGAACATTAGGATTTTTATGTGGAAAACCCAAAATGAGAAAAACCACAGTGAGTGTTAGCTCACAATATAGTATCACTAGTTATAAACTATTACAAAAATTGGTGGCTCACTTCCAAGACTCACTATCCAAAAACAAAGGATCACTTCCTACAAAATTACAATGACAGAAAATGGCTTACAACTAGAAAATGAACTGATAGAGTACACCTAGTGAGTGCAGATTCAATTATGATGTAGCTCAGTAAAATGACTTAACACACTTCATCATATTCTCTCTTTGTCACATTTACAATCTTGTCATACCACAATTTTGCTCCTTAAACTTCAAATATTATCCAATATATTTTGATCTCTCCACAAGCATCAATTAGGTCGGCCTAATTAAATGCACATCTTATTTATCACTGTCAGGTTCAAGCATTCATAAATATTTTGAAAAGATAATTCACACATCCAACACTTTTCATCAAGTCGGCATAGACCTAAAATAGGTCACACATATATCCGCAAAAATTATTATAGTATTACACAATACATCCATTAGGTCAGCTAGGAATAGACCTAATAGCACAAATGCAAACACCGATGTAATGCCAATACACCACACAAGCAACTAGATACATGAAATATTCAATGTATGTGCTCTAAATATCTACAAGCCATTTCCCAAAATAGCAAGCAATAATTATCACCAGCAAAAAAATGCAGATCAAAATACGGGAGGATGTAACCAAAATACCAATTTACATACTAGACTAGAATACCAGAATAATTTCAGTCTTGATCTTGCAATTTGCAACTCATATATCATGATGACATCAATGACAACACAATGTAGAAAAATGAAATGTTCTTCTTCATTTTTCCAACAATCTCCCCCTTTGTCATTAATGTCAACATGTGCCAAAAACCAAAAAGAATATTTACAGAATTCCTTATTTATAATACTTCTCTACCTAACACCATTTCACCATTCTTCACTCCCCCTTTGACATCAAGGAAAAAGGGTGTCCCAAAAAAATAAAATGAAAAAATTAAAGAAAAGAGAAAACAAGGAAATATGTATGAACCAAAAGGTGATGAGTCTTGAAGCTCCTTTAGAATACCTTCCCATACTGATTTTCCATTCTCCCAACTATCCTTTGTGGCAATCAACATCCTATTTAGAGACTCCAACTCAATCATAATTTCATCTGCACCTTCTAAAGTATCATGAGTCAGGTTTATCTTTTCAAAATTTTCTGTGCAAGCAAGAGCCTTCCCAACCAGAGTGAATTCAACTCTTACAATGTCACTCAACCTATCAAATTTCCTGATAATTTCTTCCTTCTACATCTATAAAACAAAGAATTTTTCATTATGTGTAGAGATTGCATTCTAGGTTGAGTTGTCTCTATCTTTAGATAGACTGTAAGTATCAAAGACTATTGACAACTAAAACTAAATGGAATCTATAGCAACCTTCATATTCTGAGTGGCATCTGGCCACTTTAAGCAATAAGGAAGAACAACATTAGACTCTTACTCACAAACCTTCATGGCTTCCAGGTTCTTTTCAACTCTAGAGTGTTCAAGAGCACACTTTTCATGTAACACCAATAACATTCTCTCCACCAGTTTCTCCTCAACCTCTTATTTTTCCTTTTCATTAATCCTTGAGGTATATTCCTTGAGAGAAACTGCAACAATCCTAGATTTTCAATAGGTGCAAGAGATGTATCAATGGATGCACCACATATGACTTCCTATAATGCCTTGATGGTATCCTCTACAAGTTATGTTCCTCTTTGATGTGCTTCCAAAATTTCCTTCCTACCGGATGCTTGCATAGAATTTTCCAACATTACTTTATGCACCAGAGACATCTTCTCCATATCCACCAACCCTTCAATCATAGGAATTTGTAAAATCTCTTGGGGAATTATCGGTTGAAATTTGATTTCCTTGGAAAGAAAGCCTTTCAAATCATCATTACTGGAGGATGATTCTCTAGGAATCTCAAGTGATTTTACAATTTGATTTTCACTTTCTTCATTTTTCCCAACAATATCTTCATTTTTCTTTTCTTTCTTTGTCTCTTCCTTCTCTTCTTCTTCTATTCCCTCTTCTTCCTCTTCTTTCTTTTCTTCTTATTTTTCTTCATCTTTGTCTTTATCATTATTGTCCTTTTCATTGTTCCAACCTTTTCATATTTTTATTTTGTTCTTCCTTGGGATTATTTTTTATGTTTTCTTCATTTCCCTGTCCTTCTTCAGCATTTCCTTATTCATTACTACCTTTTTCTCCTTTAGTGTGCTCTAGAGGAGCATCATTATGCATCTCAAGCTCAACTTCTCTTTCATTCTGCTCATTATTTTTATAACCAACATTAATTTCAACATCAAAATTTCTAGAAATATCTTTGTTACCTTTATCAAGAGGAACATTTTCCTAAGCATTTTCAGCAGCAACATCTTCATCAATCTTCAACATACCATATTTTTTTTATGTCTCCTAGATTACCTTTGTTGTTTCCTTTCTTACTTTCTTTGTCAACTTCTTATTTCTTGTCATCGGCATGTTTACTCTACTCTTCATTTGAAATATTTCTGCACATATCTTCTTCAAGGATTCAAGATCATCAAGGGTCAGGGAACACCTAATCTTATTATATGTAGTATTTCTGATTTTCTCTTCGAATACAATGGAATTTGATCTCCTTTTCATTAGATCATCCCACATTCTTTTAGGGACATATTTCCTTATGTCATTCCATTTGACTTCAAAGGTGATAAAATATTCAATAAGAGCTAGAAGCAGAGTTTTCTTTTCTTCTTCTCTAGCCTTATCATAGTATTCAGTTGTAGGTTGAAGCATATTCTCAATATTTATCAAAGAATTAAGAGTTGGATTTAGTTTAAATCAAGGACCAAAACTTACTAGAATTTCTTGTTCATCCCTTTATTCCTTAGAAGCTTCACCAACTACCTTATCCTTCTTTGATTCTAGCTTGGTGTGCACATGTATACCAAACTCTTGTTCTTATTCATCATCAAAAGATGATATAATATGTACTCTTTTGGAACCAATGACTTCTATAGATAAACCTTCACCAAAGGAAAAACCTCCTCCTCATCTTCTTACTAGCTTTGCTTCAATATCCTCTTCATTGTCCTCCTAATCATCTATAACATTGAGGTTTTTCTCCCTTGTAGATTTATCTTTCCTTCTTCTCTTTGTAGGGGCTACCAAGGGAGTTTCCTTCCTCTTCCTGAATCTCATAGTCAGTCTAGAGGAAATAATACCTTTAAATTTATCAACCACACTAGGCTCATTCTTAGCTACAGGGGTTGTGCAGGGTTTTGCAGAGGTAGTCCTTTTGGATCTCCTCAGACCAAATGATTTTTCCTCCCTTTGTTCTACTTTATCCCTTCCAAGAGCAATCTGCTCATTAGTAAATCCAGCTTCCTTAAGCTTTTTCTCTACATCCTTTTTTATTTTAGGTTGTCGCAGCTCCAAATGAACTTCCATAGACTTTTCTTCATATGTCCCAATTATGGGTTCATTGGGGTACTTTGGATTCTATAGCAATAATTGCACATGTCATTTAGCTTCATCTTTTTCCACCTCATATCCAAGAGGTTGAATCTAGAGAGTTCAAGGTTCTACAACCTCAATCATGAATTCATCAGATGAGACATGGAATATGATAGCATCTTTATACTTCTCAACAATTTTCTTTAGGATCCTTTCCCTTTCATTCATTTTTCTTTTAAATACAATAAAGAATACTATTAGAGCATTCAAATTTCCTAGACTATGCAAATAATCAAAAATTTGATGTCCTACTAGTCTAGATGAGTCCCAATGTACTTCTTGACTCTTTCTTCTAAGTCTCTTCATGAAGTAAAATAATAAAAATATAATCAATGAACCAAACTTGAAGGCATACTTTCTCTCCTTTGTCAACTTCAGGTTCTCTAGCAATTCTAACCTAAGAATTTCACAAAGATCATAATCAACATTGTTCACAACCATATTAAAACTAGTATATCTTGATGTAGCTGAAATAGAGTTGTCTCTATTTGTGAAGTATATTTTATGTCCAATAATCATAGCTACATACTTCACCACAAGATTAGCAATGGTTTTCATTGGTAAGGCTCTTTTGTCATATGCAACTCCTACGAGTTCCATTACTACCTCATTCTTCATATATTTTAACATATTTATTGTACCTTTATCCCAAAGTCCAATTATAGCCCTAATCGGTTCCTTTGTTATCAAATGTTGGTAATTAGTTTAGAGGAATTTTTCATGAATTCTACTTAGGACTAGTTTCACATATTTCCCATCATAGCTGAAATTGGGAAAATTATTCCACTTATCCAACCTTATCTCAACCACATTCGAGTACTCAGGTTTTACGAAGAAGTCATCACCAGTAAGTTCTTTTTTCCAAATATCAATCAATTTAAAGTGATCATATTCCTCATACTTCATATGAATATACATCCTTGTATCTTTAGTCGACATTATTCCATGTGGAATTGATGAAAATGCACCCATGTGGTCATCTTCAAAAACCTTCGATGAATATTTTTTGTAAGAGGGGCTCGGCTTGTCTAACACTTTCATGACTATAGAACTTTCCATTCTAATAGTTTTGAACTCAAACAACCTGAACAAAGAAAAACACAACTACTTCAGAAGATAAAAATACCTTTCTCTGCATGATGAACCACAACTAGGGTTTCCACAACTCAAACTTCAATTCTCTTCAAGAATGCTCAAAGGGTATGTGTAGGATCATGATGGGCCAAAAAGTGGGGATATGATGGCTATTTGTAGGGTATGTGGCTGATGACTTTTTTTTACCCAAAATTGATGAAATGAAAATGGTTTTTAAAGGAGATTCTCAACTTTCCACCAATATAAATTATGCTTTACTTTGAATTTAATAAATAATTATTATTCATTTTCTATTTAAATTACGACTAATGTCCTAATTCATAGGCTGATTGGAAAAAAATCTATAGCTTTCAAATGGTATCACATTTTTTGAATCTGAAACATGCATCACATTCTATGCTTTGCATATGAATAGGATTTAAAAAAAAAAAGAATTTCATGAAGTTTTGAGAAAGTTAAGGTGGTCAAACATACAATTTTTTATATTTTTAAAATTTGTAATAATTGAAAAAAAAATACAAAACAATATGCATCACATCAAGACATGATTCCTCTACTTATATATAAAATCTTATAAAAAATAGTTTCATTTTATTGTGGTTAGGGTGGTTAGACCGACACCTACTTATTTTTTCCTTGAAATTTAAGTACTACTACATTGAAATTTCAAATTTTCACCAAATAGATTTACTAAAATAAATAAAACTAGTAGTTTAGAAACTAAATTCAATTTTCTATAGATTCTATTCTTTTATATTTTTGAAATAATATAGATAAATTATTCAAATTTTTATGTCAAGTTGCTTAACTCTGATTTTTTTGAACTTTTCACCACTTAAAAGCCTATTTTTTCCACGATGATCCTACACATAACCCCAAAAGCTCTTCAATTTTTCCAAATGCTCAAATAATCAAAATGCCTTGAACATTTCCCTTATAAAATAACGATCTTCCCTAATTCACATTAAATGAGGTAGAATCCAAAAAGATGCTAAAAAATCTCCTCTTTTACATAGACAAACCCTAATTCGCTCCACAAAAGGTCATCCCTTCATATTTCTACTAGTTACTTTTCTAGAACCTCTGAAAAACTTGATCTTCACATTTCATCCTCATACTAGCCTCTGACACACCATTTATCTAGGGAGCTCTTATAATTTTCTGATAATGCTCCCCTTACGACCTTGCTAGGTCTAATTACTAAATAAATCACCTGTACCAAATGAGGGCATAGACGCATTAGTAGTCTCTGGTTTTCCTTAGGTATGTGTAGGATCATGATGGGACAGAAAGTGGTGATATCATTGGTATGTGTAGGGTATGTGGCTGACGACCTTTTCTTTAACCAAAAATTGATGAAACAAAATTGGTTTTTAAAGAAGATTCTCAGCCTTCCACCAATATAAATTATCCTTTAATTTGAATTTAATAAATAATAATTATTTATTTTCTATTTGAATTATGACTAAAGTCCTAATTGATAGGTTGATTGAAAAACATCTATAGCTTTCAAACAGTATCACATTTTATGAATCCGAAACATGTGTCACATTCTATGCTTTGCATACTATAAAATTTTAAAAGAAAAGTTGAATTTCATAAAGTTTTGACCATGTTCTGGTGGTCAGACATAAAGTTTTTATATTTTTTAAAAGTTGTAATAAAAAATTCATAGTTAATTATTTACTTAGAAAAAAATTACAAAACAATATGCATCACAATGGGACATGATTCCTCTACTTATATCTAAAATATTATAAGAAATTGTTATCATTTCATTGTTGTTAGGGTGGTTAGATAGACACCTACTTATGTTTTCCCTGAAATTTAAGTACTACTGCATTGAAATTTCAAATTTTCACCAAATAGATTTTATTTTTTAAATAAACCTAGTAGTTTAGAAACTACATTCAATTTGCTACAAATTCTATTCTTACATATTTTTGAAATAATATAGATAACTTATTCAAATATTTATCTCAAGTTTCCTAACTCTAATTTTTCTAAATTTTTGCCACTTGAGGGCCTTTTTTTTCCATGATTATACTACATATACCCTCTTTTTTTCTCCAAATGTTATTCATTTCTTGCTTAATCTCATCTTTGTCAACCTTCTTCAAAAATTCACTCTTTTCTACCATATTGGTCTCCTTACTCTTCTTGCTTCTGTAGACTCTTGAAACATGTCCTCGTTTGTTGTAGTTATAGGAGATAATATTTCTTTGATTAGATTGACTTCCACTAACTCTTGTTCTGCAATGGTTAGCTTTGTGTCCATACTTGTCATAGGTATAGCAATAGCCATTAAAGGATTGATTCATTCCTCTTGCATTAGATTGATTCATCATCAAGGTTTTGCATTCAATTTCCCTATGTCCAATTCTTTTGCATGCAAAACATTGACTAGTAAAAGGACCATGGAACCGATTCATCCTACTCCTACATTATGTTACCTTGTGACCAAATTTATTCCATGAAAAACAAGTTCCATTAAAATAAGGATACCTTTTTGCATTAGGTTGTCTCACTAGAGGTCTCCTAGTTGAGTTCCTTGAATTTTCTTTCTCCTTTCCTTTATTCAGAGTCTTCTGATTGTTCACCATCTTAGAACTTTCACTGGTATCATTTCCTTAAACCACCTTTGTCTTTACTTGGTTCTTGTCCTGAATTCAATTCATCAAGCATGTCTGAGCAAGATTTGAAATTGTTTTTACAAAGTTTTTCCTTCTCCAGATCCACTTTCAGGTTCACAACTTATTGTTCAAGCTTGGTACACTTTTTCAATTGCTCCTTTAATTTTCTAACATATTCATTTGCATCTTCAATATTTTCTTCCAGATCTTTGTTTTCTCTTTCAACTTTGTCAAGATCCTCAAGTTCAGTCCAAAGCTCTCCTTTATCATCCATATCTTCCATCTTCACGATCTCATTCAAGCTATTAGGCCTTTTTGGAGGAACCAAGCTCTGATACCAATTGTTAAATGTCCAAGATACTGAGAGGGGGGGTGAATTAGTATCTTCTTAAATTTTCTAGTTAGATACCATCCAATTATTCCAATGCATACAATAACAAAGATAAGTAAAAGCATTAAAAGAACATGAAATCAGAGAATACATGAACACTAGGAGTTTTACGTGGAAAACCCAAAATGGGAAAAACCACAATGAGTGTTAGCTAACAATATAGTATAACTGGTAATAAAATATTACAAAAATTGGTGGCTCATTGCTAGAACTCACTATCCAGAAAAAAAATACTTATTTCCTATAGAATTACAATGACAAAAAATTGCATACAACCAAAAAATGAACTGATGGAGTACACCTAGTGAGTGTAGATTCAGTTCCGATGTAGCTCTGTAAACTGACTTAACACACTTCATCATATCCACTCTTCTTCACATTCACAATCTCATCATACCAAAAGTTCACTCCTTAAACTTCAAATATTATCCAATATATATTTGATATCTCTGCAAGCATCAATTAGGTTAGACTAATTAGATACACATCTTATTTATCAAAAAAAAAAATTGAAAAGATAATTCACACATATAACACACTTCATGAAGTCAACATTGACCTAAAATAGGTCGCACATATATCCACAAGAAATATTTCACTATTACACTTGATACATCCATTAGGTTGGCCAGGAATAGACCCGATAGCACAAATGAAAATACCGATGTAATTCTAGTACACCATACGAGCAATTGGATATGTGAAATTTTGAATGTACATGCCCCCAACATCTATAAGCCATTTCCCAAAACTGCAAGCAATAGTAATCATGAGAAAACAAATGTGGACCAAAATACTAGTTCAGATACTAGACTAGAATACCAGATTAACTCCAGTCTTGATCTTACAGTGTGTAACTCATATATCATGATGACATCAATGAAAACACAAAGTAAAAAAATGAAATTTTCTTCATTTTTCCAACAAGAACTTGCTATAACAGTTAGGAATAATTTTTTATTATTATTTATGCATTATGGCCTTCATAATTGAGTGAAACATTGCCTAAAAAAATAGTGTTTTATCATCTTGATACATCCACCTCAATGAACCCTATTTTTTGATGTGTCAAAATTTTTGAACCTTTGATTTTTGGCTCTTAGGACTTCTCTAAGTCTTCTAGGGTTATTCATCTAAAAGGAGAGAATTATGAAAAAAATGAAAACTAGCTTATTCAAATAATGTTATGTGTGATGTTTTCTAGCCTAAATGAAGTTAAATAAATGAAATTGACTGAACTAAATGAATGAAAATGAATGCAAAACTAAGATTTATACTATGTTTAAAAACATGATGTGATATGCAATCAATGAAGTAAATGAAGAAATTATGCAGGATAGAAAGAAACAGGATGAATCTAATTGTACCTGGAGGAAATGTGGTGAATCTAGAGTGTTCTCAATGCTAGTTGAAATTATTGATTTTTCACAATGGGACTCATTCACCCAAGGTGGAAAATTAGTCCTCCTCTTGGTGAAAAATTGTCAGGAGCAAGTTTCTATCTATCGGAATCTAGAATCTGACAAAATTCAGATTTTTAGTCCTAAGGTGGGACTCATTCACCATAGGTGGTGAATCAATGCTCTCCCAAATTTTTGAAAAAATCAAGAGACAACTCTACAACACCAGAAATGGAAAACACTGCTTGTCTGGTTGTTGAAGTCAATTATGCAGAAAATGGACATAAAACCTTCTCCAAGCTTGAAATATACTTAAGTTTACTTGAAGCACCTAGTTGACCTGTAAACCAATCTTGAACACCAAAAAGCTTGTCAAATCTATGTAACTAGGTTTGCAAACAAACATGCAAATAGGGAAAAATAGTTTAAAGTTAGTGAATAGGAGTTTGCCTTAGTAAAAGCCCATTTTTGGTAATCAAACCTTTAATAAAATAGTGAAATGCAAAGGAATGATAAACTAACAACATGCAATTGTTATTAACTTACTAAATCCTTGATTATGTAAATTTGAAGTAATTTCAATGGCTGCTTCAAAGTGCTTGAAAGGATGTTGTAAAATGCTTGAATGAGTGAGGAGATGTAAAATGAGGTGAAAATAACATATTTATACACACTTGTGCCTTAGTTACCTGTTCATACCTCATCATAGGCCGACATCAAGTGATTTTTGAATAAAATCCTGAAAGGAAATTTAAAATATTTTGAATTTGGGGCAAGGGGGACTCATTCACCACACATGGCAAATGGGTCCCACCTAGGACCTAGAAACAAGTGTCGGGAAATATGTTGTATTTAATATTGTTTGTTGGGATAATACAAAAAAATACACTTAATTAAGCATATGAGAGCATGAAAGGGGCCAAATAAAGCATGAAAAAGGGATAAATAGTGAATATGTGCCTAGAAAAGTGTGAAATATTGTTACAAGACATTACAACACTTCAAAATAGGACTTGTTGATGAATAAAAAGGTGATTGCTAGGTGAATTGTAATTAATAGAGTCTAGAAGAATGAAGAAATGTCTTACAAGACTTCACAAAACCTTCACAAGACGTCACTTTTTGAGTTTTAGTACCTAAATAAGCATGTTCAAGCCATGTTACAACATAATTTCAAAGAAACATAGTTCCAACACCATGAAACAAGACCTAAAAGGCCATAAAAATGACAAGGGGCCATTTTTATATGACACAACTTCCCTCATAGTTTCTATAATAGTTAGGATTGAATTTTGATTATTATTTACATCATATCTTGTACATAATTGCATGTTTTATAGGAAAGTTTAAAGGTTCATCATTTTGACCAATTCATTTTGATGCAAACCCCTATATTTTCTGTTAAACATTTTTGTGAAATCGACCTATTGAATATTGTAGTTTTCTAGGTTTGGAGTCTTTCTTCTCATCCTTGGTTAGATATTGCATTATTTGAAATCATTTTCATTGAATTAGATATCATTCAGGGTTTCTTACTTTACATCCAAACTTGCATTTCATCTATAGTTTTAGAATTACATTGTTTTGCATTTCTTAAATTTTGAAAATAGAGAAAAAAATCAGTCATTTGCATACCATTTAGATCTTATAAATTTGTATTTGAAAATCAAAACAATGTTTCCTCTTAAATTAGGTCTTTGTATTCATCATTTTATTACATTTTCACATTGAATTTCAACATAATATGAAACTGAAAGTTACTATCTTAGACCTCAAATTGAAAAACATTGTAAAAACATAAAAAATCATTCAAAAATAGTTAAAAACCCTAATCAAGGACCCATTCACCTTTATTGATGAATGAGTCCCTGATCAAGCTTGATCTAGACTTTTTGACACCTAAAAATCATTCAAAAAAACTAAAAATTAGTCAAAAAATTTCAAAAATCCTTATCCAGGACCCATTCTCCCTTACTAGTGAATGGGTCACTAATAAGTCCTAATCTACATTTTCTGGAAATTGAAATCTTAGTTTTAGGCTTTTGTTTGTTACTGTTGCATTTCTGTTTCAGTTTTATGATTTTTTGTTCCATCAAATTTAGTGAATCTAGCTTATTTTTCTTCATTTAGTGCATTGTTGAAATTCAAAATTATACTTAGAACATTCCATGTTAGTTTATTGCATTGTGTAATCAGTAAATTGCATTATTTAGAATCTAAAAATTGTATTTCATTCTAGGTCATTGCATTACCCCTTTCCATTTTTTGTTTGCACACTAAGTTTGTAAAACTTGTATGAGCTTTACAACTTGATGTCCTATTAGCAATACTATTGTAAGATGTAGTTCAAGGATCATGTCATCCCATGATATCTCACTCATCGTGGATCTATGGTTTTCTAGATCTCTTTCTAATAGTGTTGATAATCAACCTTCTATGGCTCATACTTTGCATACTTCATTTAACTGCTTGTACTCAAGCTTTAGGTCCTACTAAAAGCCAGGGTAGAATTCCAATTCCATCTTCTACAATATAGATGTCCATTCCTACATACACTAGTACTCAACCTACCACAACCCTTCATCCTACAAAAACCCTTCAATCTACAACCTTTCAACCTACCACAACCTTTCAACCTACCACAAAAGTCATACCTACTAGCACTATGTATAGTTCATTAGGTATTCCCATAGGAATTCCTTCTACCTTTTTGCATTCGAATACAATATCCCCTTAGCCATTCACCTTCACCAACTTGCAATTCACTCGCCCTCCACATACATACACTACTCCACCTTATTCCCCTCAATCTTACAATCACAATGATCCTATACTTAACTCACTTTTTCAAACCATGATATCCCTCAAGTTGCAACCTTACAATAAAACAACAACAGTCAACTTTCACAATATATCAAAACCAATATGCTATCCTTGAATATATTAGGAGTAAAAATTCCACAAGGTATAGAAGTTCCTCAATTTGATAAATATGGAGGGAAATGAGATCCTATTAGCCATGTTTCTGCTTTTACGACCTTGTGTAGTGATTTCATATTTGAAGTAAACTCTTGGCTAAGCTATTCCCTATGTCCTTGAAGGATACTGCTTTAGAGTGGTTCTATTCTTTATTGACCTTCTTAATTCCTTGTACAACCACTTCCATATTCACATGGGTCCCAAGATGAACCTTGTCGATTTAATGACATGCAAAATAAAAGAGGATAAGAAAGTGACCAATTTCATAGCAATATACTAAACACTTTATTCATAAGTAAACATTAAGATTCCTAGCGCCGACCTTCAAAGAATGTTTATCATCAACTTACAAAATAAATTCCAAAGAAAACTTGATGTTGATATTTTCATGCTTTACATAGTTATGTAAACCCTTTTGGACTATCAAAATATGACTTATGGTCTTGATGTGAAAAATCTTTGTAGTCATCTTGAAAAGTCCAAGTCGTCCTAAAAAGTCAAAATCCACAACTCAAAATAGTTACCAACCATTCAAGAATCAGAATAAGGGATTTTTATAACTGAATCCCCCTCAACCAAGTCCACAAACTAATAATAAAGTGATTTCTATAAAACAACAAATTCTATTCAAGATAGGATAGAAAATCCACTCCTTTACCCAATTTCCTTCATCATATCATGTTGTAGCTTATTAGAAAGAGCATGATCCTAATATAGCATTTCCCAAATTCTTTCGATGAAACTATTATTTCTATTATCACCAAAAAAATGGACATGGTATAGAATATTGTAAGCATCTTAAACATTTTATGCAAGACCTTATTGATTATAATCATTTACAAATTGGAGGTGTGAACGATCAAGGTAATAAGTCCGTAGCCCCTCCTAACTAAAATTTACAAATATTTACGAATCCCATGCCCAAGCACACAATTTTATTTTTCAAATCTATTCAAATGAATAATGATGTGATGAGTTATGACACGAATGATGAAAACATGGAGACTATTGAACAAGATCCTATGGATACTATTGAACAGTGTCTTATTGATACTATGGTAGCATTTATTGAAGCTATACCTTGTAAGGGCTCAACTAAAAATCCTAGATTGATATTGCTTTCTCACAAAATAACATACTTAAACGTTCACCTGATGGTCCTCTTTACATAGTTTGACGAATCAATAATAATCCTACTAATGGGATATTAATTGATCCCATCCATGGAGAGAATGTGATCATTGAATAATTCCTATTTGTGTATGAAGTATATCAAGATACATATGATAAACCAAAAGCATGGATCAAGACACGTAATGACTTTGATTGTCCTATGATTGGCTTGATAGATCTCTCTTTAAAAGTTGGACCAAAAACATTAAATGTCTCATTCACTATCATCCCACAATCGAACCAATTTCATGTGAAGTTAGGCTACCCATGGAATTTTTGTATGAATTTCATCCCTTCGGTTGTGCATAAATGTTTAAATTTTCCATTTGGAAATGATTTCTTTATAGTGCATCATAGTGGGTTTAACCCTGCTTCTTCCCAAGGGAACTTTTCATTAGATTTCATTTGCCCCAATCCTTTGGAACCTATTCAACCTCATGAGGAATTTTGTTTCAAATAACTTCAAAAGTTAAAGACAAAGTGCATAGTAGAATTATCCCTTCGAAACATGCCTGAACTTATGACTAGAACACCAATCCTTGACAAAGCAATGATTGAACTGAAAAACCTCCAAGAAAAACCTATACAAAAAATCCTACCATTTAATACAAGAGAACATGAGATAATAAAATTAATCATGTTTTCCCTCCTAAACTAATTTTTTTTACAAAGTTAAAGAGAAAGTGGTTGAACAACCTCTAGTTGTTCCTTCCATTCCTCATAAGGAAGAGAAGGAACCTATGATTGACAAACCAACTCTTACAAAAACACAAATTGAAAATAAGGTGAAATAGAATTGAAATGCTAGAAAGTGTAGGCATAGACATCATGTTATTGCTCATATGTTACAAACCAAAGAAGATAAGAACACCATAGAAAATAAAAATCCAAACTTACCTAGAGAAATGCATGATAGTCCAACACACTCGTCCCAACATAAAAAAGAGCATTCCATGGAAATTTTCATTTGACCACCCTATTGTGATTAATCTAGATGACGACATTGATAGTGCAAACATTGATGAAGAAGTGCATAATGAATTGAATACATTATTTTCCTTTTCTATGAGCTTAAATGACAAATCTCCTAAAAAGAGTGTTGAACTTGGCAGTTCCCCTAGTTCAACACTTGTTGTTGTACCTTTGGCTAGTTTTTTGACTTCCATTTATGCAGATTAAGATTGGGATGTGGATGGCCTACTCTAGGTTGACTCGTATGTGCCTTACTAGTCTTTTTCTTTTTCATGTTTCTTTATGTGATTGCATGTGCATAATGTGATCCCCCATGATGTTTCATTTGATGTATCTCTCTATCTTTTTGTGCATTCCTCTATATGTACCTACTTTCTTCTCTATGTCATAAGAATTTTCCATTTGCCTTGTGTTTTACATTTGGGGATGATACAAACTTGACAAAACCAAAACTATTCCAAATAACCAAGACCAACTCAAGACCGATCCTTTTCGTATCTCCTACAATGACCAACAAACAACTAAAATAGTTCCATTATGCCTCCTAAGATAAAAAAAAGGTTTACAAAGCTAAAGAGAAAGTGGTTGAAAAAATTTCTATGGTTCCTTCTGTTACTCCCTATATGGAAGGAAAGAAACCTATGGTTGATAAACTTGCTCCTTGACAAACATAACTTGAAAATCATACCAAAAGAAACAAAAATGCTAGAGAGCATAGGCATAGACATCATGCTATTGTATGAAGGTTAAATGAAGAGAAAAACAAAGAAAATAAACATCCAAACTCTAGTGAAGCAGTACATGATGAGTCTCCCTCTTCGCCGTAGCAAAAATATCCTATATCAGAACCACAACCAGGACTAGTACCTTCTTTGGACATTATCATTCAACCTCCCATTGTGATCAACTTGGATAATGATGATGAGATTGCTAAAATTGATGAAGAACTACATAATCAATTGAATTCATTGTTTTCCTCTTCTATGAGCTTAAATGACAATTCCCCTAAGAAGAGTGTTGAACTTGGTGAGGATCCTAGTACTACACTCATTATTATTCATGTGACTAGTTGTTTGCCATCCATATATGAAGAACAAGATTGGGATGCAGATGAATTGCTATAGGTTGACTCGCATATGGCTTACTATTATTGTCTTTGTTTTCTTTTTCAAGTTATGTCTATTATTGCATGTGTGTAATGTGATCTCCTCATACTATTTTGTTTGATGTATCTCTCTCTTTCTGACATTCCTCTATTTGTATCTAAATTCTTCTCTATGTTGTAAAAATTATATATTTTCTTTGTCTTTTTCTTTTCTTTTTGGGGATGATGCAAAGCATTGAGACATTTAGGTCTCTTCCATGTTGACCCAAAATATTTTCTTCTTTTTTTCTCTCTTTTTTTCATTCTTCCTTGATCCATGAGTATTCAGGGAATGATGACATTTTCGAGCTCTGAGCTCAAATTCGTGGATTCCTCATGTGATTTTGAGATTTCATTTTTTGGGAAATACCTTTTTCATGATATAGCTTCATTTGGAAACATATGACTTGGCATAGGGATTTCTAGATAAGATCTCATGTCCTCTTTATTGATCATTTTTTACTTTAAAGTAATTGGTCACAACATGGTGTTTAGCAATTTCTTTCAAGTAGGGGAATAGATTGGCATTAATATTTTTCATTTAAACTCATGTTTCATTGTGTAGTATTCTTACTTCATGTGATGCATCTTTCTCTTTATGGTGATATTGGGTGTGATTTCCTATAAGAGTGTGATATCTCTTAGCATATTATATTCCTCTTAGTGGCTTGATGTAGCACACTGCATCCCCTAAGTTGTGAATCTTATGTTCTTCGATTGGTGCTCTCTTGGAGAAATTAGGAATGGTGTTCCCTAAGTTAAGACCTTACATGAACTAAGAAAAAATCCTTTAAAAATACATTGAACACTATTTTTCATTTACAATAACTATTAAATGGCCACCTAGCATAACACAGTTTGCTTGTGTGTGGAGCCATCTTTTTTCTTAATTAGTGTTAGCATCCAATGTTTTTCTTGCCTCATGAATCATGTTGTGTGGTACCTTATCAAAGTTATCATGAGGTATAGGTTTGGTATGGTTACTGTATGGGACCCAAAATTAGGTGTGACTTTCCCATAGCCCCTTGCTTATTTGTGTAAGCACAAATCAGCCGCATGCATAAGTGTATCTAGCAGCTTACCTAGTGGATGGCCTAAGTTTCCACTAGCCCTTGTGAGTGTGCATTTTGTGTGCATAGTGTACATCATGTTCCACTTGCAATTTTTTTTAAACAAACAACTTAAATCTGATACTCATTGCATTGGACAAACGGTTGAGGCTTAATCCACACCCTCTTTCATTTTCTTTCTTCTTTATGTCTTTAGGAGTGCATGCTTGTATCTTTTTGTTACCTCATACATCATTTTCATGTGTGTTCCTTTTTGCCTAAGTTGTTCTTCCATAGGATCTTGATCCTATGGGCTTGATCATCCCTCTTGATCATTATTGTCCTATCTTACTAGCATTGGTACACCTAGACTCCTCTTGATGTGAATTTGTCTACTTGAGTGTGAGTTTGAAGCAAGTTCCTTTTTTCACTAAAGTGGGGGCTAATTTTAGTGTAGGAAAATGTATCCTTTTACATTTTCACACATTTTTAGGCCCTCTACATTAAAAATTGTGCTTCTTTATGCCTTAATTCATCCTATTTTGCATCCACAAGCCTTATTTACTATATTTTTTGAGGATAATACCATAAGTTATTAAATGACCAATCATAATTCATGCTTTTGGGTTTTGTGTTCTAGATCTAGTGATCTAGGACTCATACACCACCTTAGACGTATGGGCCCCACCTAGGTTTTGGGGCTTGATCTTGAATATTGCATTGAACTTAACATTTCTTGAAATGTGTGTCCTAGTTTTGAGCCAATGGGATTCATATGCCCCAATTGGCACATGAGTCCTATTTTAACTTGGACCTATTTTGAAATCAGTTCTTGGCAGGATTTTATTCTCTTAGATCTAATGTTGGCTTGTAGTGTTGTAATTTAAGGAAATTTGGCATAAACAAGTATAAATACAAAGTTATTTCACATATTTTCTCCTAACAAACTAGAATTTCATAAGCCTTCAAGATTACTTTAACAATAGCATTCAAAAGAGAATTCAAGAGCTGATTATCAAGCATTTGGAGCGACATTATAGATTCTAGCATCATTTCAAACTCATCATGCATCATGTGTGTTTGAGCTAACATTTGTGATGTAATTTTTCATGATTCAAGCAAGTATTTAGAGACATTATCTCATATCAAGATCAAGAGTCAAGATCCACATCCATTGGAGTCATTTCACATAGGTTTGTAGCCTTTATTTTAAGGGTTTGGTGACTTGCACCATTGCATATTGTTCATTCATCATTCCTTCATTCTATTTCATTTCATTTCAAGGGTTGATTACCAAAGCAAGGTTTGACTAAGGAAAACCCATGTTCCCTAACACAACATTTCTTTTTTTCCTTCATGTGTGATTGCAGATCTAGGTGATTTGGAGCTTGAGGATACTTTGAAGAAAAGTTGGAAGATTGAAGAAAGTTGTAAAGAATTTGTCATCTTCATGGAAACTCACCTACATATCATAAATAAGACTTTTTCAACCTGGAGATCGGACAAGACAAAAGCTATAGAAGTTTCAGTCAAACCCTAATATTGGGACTAAATCTCCACCTTTAGCGTATGAGTCCTAGTATACCTCTTTTTAAAAGTTTCTTGTAGATCTTGATTTGTTAGCAGAAAATTACAGATTTTGCAGAGATACTAGTAGCAAGACTAAATTGCCCAATCTGGTGTATGAGTCCCAATGCACTTTAGAAAAAAGATTTTTAGAGTTATAAACCTTGTTTTGACCTCTCCATTCTTCCAAATGCTTCTTTGTTTATCCTTTATTTATTATTTTTATTTTAAGTTCCATTTTCTAGGTCACTTAGCTAGATTTTCTTATTGCTTTCATTTCTTTCTTTCTAAGCATTTGTTGAATTGTGATCCCCTTTTCTCAATCACACCTAAGGAAAATCACACACCACATTACCCCCTTGCATGTATTCCTTCTCCCAATTGAATCATTGGCTTGAAGCCTCTAGGGTTTCCTTTGATGAACTAAGAGTGAAATAGGTCCCCTAAGTTCCATCTCCAAAAAGGTGGAATCCTATTTCTTTGCTTTCACAAATGAACATATCCCTACATTGTCCAATAAATTATATGGAACCCATTGTGATGTTCCTTTTGGGCCTCTATATGTTTTAATTACTTGAAGTTATGTGATGGCTACCACTTGAAGATACACAATCAATCTAGGTTTCTAATGGATGTGAAAGGGGAGGGAAATTTAATTGTAAATTTTGTATGCTTATTTTGTTTACCAATTATTCTTTTATACCTTAAATGGACTTCTTTGATACATAAACATATTAAAGAATGATGTAATCTTATACATTGTCAATTTTCTTACCCTATATTATCAACTAGCCATTTACAAATTCTTCTTTACTAAAACAAATTATTTATTTTCCATTATGATGCGCTCCTCCTATTACTAATTTATTGTTTTGATGCCCAAATTTATTCATAAGAATAGGATATCCACTATGATCTAATTATTTTATATGATTGAATTATTTTGTGGTTGACAAACTTACCCCAGGCTAAATCAAAATTTGTAAATTAAAAGAATTTATACTACATTTACCCTCTCCTCGGGTTTGAGTGAACACCAATTTGCATCATATTTAATCTTTTTACAATATTCAAATTTATTTATTGGACACATTACAATCACATTAAATTAAGAATAAAATTCATATATCATTTACATCTATAAGGTTCATTTTCCTTTCTTAAATGAATCTACCATTGCACATTCATTCTAGGAATATTTATATAATTGAAGTGGTTCCTCTCAATATTGTTCAATTTCAACAGGTTGCTCAAGGTGCAATTACATTACAATTTGATCATATAATAACCTACAAAAATATTCATCAATACTGCCAGCCCTTATAAACATCAAAACAAAAAACAAAAATCTGTGATAATGTGAAGAAAAGCAGTCCACAGATCACAAAAGTCAAGTTTCTGGGCACAAGACAAGATCCCCATTTCAGAGATGTCCTTGACGCTGTCACTAAACCAACCACAGAGTCACAGCAAAATATCGTTATTCCTAGGGAAACTACTTGTATATTAGCTACAATTCGGAATTCCAGATCCATGCTAAAATCATGTGAATTTCAATTCTAAAACTAAATATATTTAGTTTCAATAGACATTTTCCACATTCTATTATTTTAAATTATAACATTAATGAATGTTTTTTTTCCTTTTAACAGAAAAGATTTCGTTTCACAATATTCTTCTTCAAACAGAAATGGGCTTGGTAGTCACCCATCCTGCGCGTTTTGGCTAATGCCTAACGACTTCTAGAATCGAAATTATTTGGTCTGCCCTGTCTTGAACACGAGAATCAGGTAGGTCACGAGAATTGCATCTGTTTGGCAGTTGAATAATGGCTGATAAAATGCAGCTAGTAATGACTTGCACTTCAGGAACATATTGGCCTTCCCTACCGGATGGTTCTAAATGCTTATGTCAATGGCCACCGTAAGAATTACATCATTAATTTTAGCAATTATACTGGCCTGTTCTACTTTGGGAGATGGCCAATATTTTTGTAATACTACAATGGTCGATCTCAGCTATTGCCTGCCAGAAGCATACGATTATGAACCCATACCGTATGACAGCTGTTGTGCTATGTTTACAGAAGCTGCGAAGTCTTGCCTCTGCAATGCCCTTGATATCGTTGTACAGTTGCCTCCAAAATGCGGTCTTCCTATTATTAACTGTAACGCTTTATTCCTTTTTTTTTCCACTTAAAACTTTAGAACCCTGTTCAATTCTAAGAATCATTTTGGATTCCTTTAACTCTTATTCTTCTCGCGGGGTTTTGCAGGTTTATGATTCTGTTATGGAGACTAACGAGGAGATGTGCCATTCCACCAATGAACACTTATTAGCATTGATTGAATAAATCAGTCAAATTGGAAATGTAGAAAATTAATATATCTCAGAAGCGAGTGAGTTGTGAAAGAACCTTCTTCTTGAATAAGTAGTTAATCACTGGTCCAACGCTACGGTAGAACCGTAGAATAGTTATACTACGTAAATCAAGTGTATGAGTTTTGACACTTAATATAGAAAAGCACGCGATTATCCAATTTTCTAAATCTTAATAAATTTTAGATTGAAAAATCAATATAAATAGACTCAAGAAAGACCAACTATGCATATAAGGGCGATCCATTTAAGAAAGATATTATTAGCACTACCGTTACTAAAGAAATTATGTTTCGGCTCAATATTTTGAAATGCAAGCATCACTATTTAATAAATACCATATAAATTGCTGTTCATCGTAGTAAATGTAAAGATATTAATCATACAAAATACAGTAAATTATTGAATCCTCCTCTTTGCAAACGATTAGGCCTTCATTTAATTCTCCGTCGTTCAGACAGGAGAAAAATAATGGAATCAAACTTGAGAGATCATTCTGGCAAGAGGGGTCGTTTGAAATTATTTAAGTGCGACAGCGAAAGAGAAAAGTCTGTCAAAACAAATGCTTGGTTCAGCAATTCAGAAGTTAGTTCTTCTGATAATATCCAGGACTCTTTAGATCTCTGTAGGTTAAAGTAGCCTGATTAGCTTTTCGTTGTGCAGTTTGTAGAAAATTGTTTGTGGTGTGCTGTATTGATACTGTTGCTTTTATAGAGAGTAATCTAATGTTCTCATGCGGTTGTTTAACTCTATTTTCTTCTTAAATTTAAACAGCGGGAGTGTTCCCATGCATAAATTTGATTGTTGGGAAAGGATAATTTGGAATCTTTTCTTATTTTAATGGAGCAGCTACTGTTCAGGAATTGAAAATAAGCTGTGGAAAAAAAGGGGGGGCTGGAAATAAGCAGCAAATGCATACTATTAAAAATCCACGTGGCTCCACAATTTTTTTCCCTCTTTTTTAATATTTGTTTTCATTTTTCTTTTTCTAATTCTTTATTGTACAATACAAATTTAAGCTGGTTGCATAAAATTAAGCAGAAAAATTAAAGATTCATAGGGTCATCAGCTCCACAAGTAACTCCTAAATAAGTTGAGCAGTGGCTGCTAACCAAAATAAGATAAGCAGCTGCATGGGACCTATCCTAAAATGGGTTTTTGAAATAACCTCAACCCCTATATAAAAGTAACAACAGATGTGCCCATCTACAATTAGACTACAGCAAAATGGAAAAATCACTATAAAATATGATAAACACAATAGAAAGTTTAAATAAGGAAACAATGATGACAAAAGGAATTTACAAATTCATCTTCAACAATGGCCACATCAAATTCCTCTTGGAAAGCTTTCACATGGTCATATATGGTAACTATGTCATCCTTCTCTACCTTTTCACTACTTTAATCATGCTACCTCTAGGTCTTACAATAGGCTAGCATGTGGTCAGGTTGTCTCAAGATTTATTTTCTCTTGAAGCAACATAATACTTTGGAAAAATTCTTATAATAGTTTTATAGAAGTCCATCACTTTTCTGTTAGTGTGTTAAGTTTAACATTGGATAATTAGTTTTTCTCGTATTGGGTGGTTGTTCACCCATTGCATTTTTTTCGTCTTTAAAAGACTGTATATTATGAATTTTACATCATCTCAATTTTCATTCATTTTTGGTGAAATAGCATAGTGCTTCTCTCTATTTGTGAAGGTTTTTTTGTTGCAAATGGTGCTCCTGGGAGGTGGTTGACACCAATATGGTATCAGAGCCAACCATTTTGCCACCTTCCTTTGAGAGTTTTCATCAGAAATTTTGAGATCATTTATTTGCTAAATGTTTTTCTAGCAGATGAAATTTTTCAAATTTCAAAATTGCCTTATTTCTATGTTCATCGTATTGTGATTTGTGATTGTTGGGGAATTTTTTGGTCATCTCTGTGAGCAGTGATTTCACTATTCTAGAGGTGTGATTTTTCAAGGATGATTTTTTCATTGTAGCCAGGGTGATTCCCATTTGTTCTAGGCACGATTTGCAGAATGGGGGTGGCGAATTTCATTTGAAGGCTACAATTTGTTTCTTGAAGGTTATCATTAATTTCCAAAGGCATTTGAAGCTTTTGTGGGGTTGTGATTTCTTCAATGCTAGTTGCTATTTGTGCATTTTGAGGCAGCGATTCAAGATTGAGGTCGTACTTTCCAATTGAATGGGGTTGTGATTAAAGTTTGTTGAGCCCATTTTCTACTATCTACAACATGATTTATTTGTTAGAGGCATTTTGTACCCCCTATCAGAGATGCATGAAGCGGAGGAAATTTTTTTGTGAAGTGAATTAGTTGCTAGGTGTTTTGCTTTGTGGAGGCCCAATAAGACCACAAGAAGTCTTGAAATTTATTTTTTGTGGGCTATTCCATCATTGCTAGCCTGTAAATCTATATTTGTGGGCATGTTTGAAAACCAAAAGCCGTGATTTTTTTATGAGAAGAGAAATCTATTTGATTCATCAGAGGAAACATTTTTGAGTGTGGAGCTCACAATTTTTTCAGTTGTTGCTGGCGAATATCTCGAAGTGATTTCTTTTAGGCATTTCTCTTTTACGTTTTCAATTGGTGTGAATCTTCAACATAGAGGGGCATCAAATTGATGAATAGTGGCATGATTTATGTCTTGTTGTTGGCATGATTTCTCTGTTGGAGGCTTGAGAATAGGTTGTGATTGTTCGTAGCCAATCAATATTCTTTACCTGCATTGGAAACTTGTGAGGAGGCATATTTGAAGTTGTGAGTTTCATTTCCTTGAGGCTATTGTTCATGCATTTGCAAGCCATAGTTAAGTTTCTTTTCGACATTGAAATCTGTAATTTCCAAAGGTGTTTGATTTTTGTAGAGAGGAAAGGCCACGACCTTCTTGTAGGAGGGTGTGATTGTATTTGGGAGGGTTGTGGTCACTGCCTGGTGCCTACTCTACTTTTCTTGAAGCACATTTTTTTCTCATTACAAGGACTTCCTTGTCAGTGATGAATTGCATACTTCCAACAACGATTTAACTAGCATTGGCATCTTTTTCCTCAACTAGGCGATTTCATTATTGTTTGGAAGCATGTTTTCTTCACTAGAGGACAATCTTCATATCAAAATTTATATTTTATAAAGTTTTCCCCAAAATATTTCATTTTAGGGTTCCAAAGTGAGCATCATAGGAAGTGGGCCAATGTTCTTTTGAAGTTTTTCTAGGAATATTTATCCCACATTGGCAGCGTGGGGTAGTTTTTTTCTCTTTAAATAGTATTTCTATGTGTTTGGTTAGTGTGAGAAAGTCTCATAGATTGTGATGAGGTTGTTGAGTAGTGGAGACTTGTGCATTCATTTGGCTTTCATGTGGTGCAAAATTTTTCTACAAATAGACAGTAAGGTTTGCTTCAACCCTTTTTTTTCATTATTGCTTCCTAAAGTATTTTGGGAAGGTTGTGTTTGCAGTATATATCATATTTGGGAGTTTCTAATTGTTGTTGAAGGGTAATGTCTTTGTATTGTTGGAGATTTTTCATAGTTCATTATGGGGTTTTCATTTCATCCTACTGTGATTATGTAGAAAAGGGGAAACTATAAACAATGGAGAGATGGTATCATAAAACATCTTAGATGCCTTCATTTGTTGCCACATTTATATAATATTGTTCCCCCTCCTAGTACTGATAGTAAGAAATTTGCATGGAATTGTAAAAATGGTCATGTCTTAGGAGTTATTGCAATGCATATTGGTGATGCCACTTTGAATGTTATTGATCATTTTGTGTGTCCTCATATTCTTTGGACTAAAATTTGGGAGATACATGGAAATTTTGATACTCAACTATTCCTAGATGATCATATTTTAGATTGTCTTGTGCCTTTTTATCTTTCAAATAGGATACCCTATGATCATTCTACTATGGAGGAGCTTGAAGTTTTGGAATACCTGGAATCTTTAGATGGGCATGATGAGGGTTCTTTAGATGCTCCTTCTTCTCCATCAGGGATAGTTGATGTACCTTCACCTTCAGTGATTCATTATGCAAAGTCATTGATTGAGGCTCCTATCATTCCTATTCAATAGGACCATTCATCTTTTGTTGATAATTCATTGAGCACATTCAAGGATGCATTACAACAAGGATCTCATTGTCTTCCTAATTGGGATTCCCATCTATCAAACATTGCATCCTTGTTTGTGGAGTCTCACATTTTAGACTTGGAGGACACATTTGAGGGGTTATCTCTCCTCTTTGATGAAAACCATTTCAAAAAATGTCACTCCATCTCAGTCTTTGGGTATTGTTCAACATCAGTTTCTGCATAGTCCCGATTTGTCACCTTCTTCATTGATTGGCCATGTACTTGATTTTATTGTGGCATCTTCATCTTCAGTGGCAAAGGAGACACATGAGAAAATTTCAAAGACATAATCATTATACATCTTCATGCTTCCTTCTTTCAATTTTGATTAGGAATGGGAAGCATTCTTGCATTTGTACTTGGTTTTGTTTCTTCCAAAATGGAGACAAGTTGTTTGTCAACATTGGATCATGTTTTGGTTTCACGCACTTACCATTTTTGTAGGTGATTACACATTATGGGAGGGGCTATATTTCCCTCTAATATGGGGCCATTGATTGTATATACATGATGTATGTAGTCCTTAGGTGGTGTTATTGAGTCCTCCATCAATGCATCATTTTTGTTTTGTTTTCTCTTTTGGAGAGGTGTTTTTCCCCATAGGATTTTTCTCCTTTTCTTTGGTTCTAAGAAATTTATTTTTTTCATTATAAATGGGTACCTAACATTGTTGTGTATCTGAAACCCATATTGCATCTTCATTTTGCATAATAATTCTACCTAA
Source organism: Sequoia sempervirens (assembly GCA_007258455.2). Classification (NCBI taxonomy): domain Eukaryota; kingdom Viridiplantae; phylum Streptophyta; class Pinopsida; order Cupressales; family Cupressaceae; genus Sequoia; species Sequoia sempervirens. The sequence goes on from VDFB02000015.1 coordinate 240,836,442, forward strand.
TTTTTCACTTAAGGGGGGTGTTAGTGTGTTAAGTTTAACATAGGGTAATTATTTTTTCCCATACTAGGTGGCTGTTCACCCGTTACATTTTTTTTTCCTTTAAAAGGTTGTACATTATGTATTTTACATCATCTCAATTTTCATCCACTTTTGGTGAAATAGCATAGTTCTCTCTATTCATGAAGGTTTTTTGTTATAGATGGTGCTCCTGGGCAGTGGTAGACACAAATATTTCCTTTGGTTCATTTCTATTTCATGAATATCTTTCTCAAATCATTCAATTCTTTTATCTACTGTAGAAATTTCTATTTTTGAGGTTTCAATTTTCTCTCACATTTCAACATTTTTGTACCATTGTAGATTGTCACTCATGACAATTTCATCTTATGTTTTGCTCCCATTTAAATTATTGGATCTAATTGAGTGTTTAATTTCATAAATTATGCATTTTATAACCCATTTTTGATAATTTCTAAGGAATTGCAAGAGAGAATCAATTGTATTTAACTTATAGATTGCCCATAACACTAAATTTCCTAGAAAATAAGTCTAAGAAACTCATGCCCTAGGCATGAGTGCCCTATTTTCCATCCAAATTGAAATATTTCGGTTGTGGTAAATTAATATTTGCAATTCAAGTGTCCAAAGTCAGCTATTTGGATCTAATTTTTGAAAAATTGAATAAATGCTTATAAATACATAGTTATTACATCATTTCAAACCTAGAAAGAAACTATTGGAGAATTTATTTTTAGAGAAAGTCAAGAGGGGCATTTTTAGTGATTCAGTGTGGTAGATCAAGATCCAATCATTTATGATATTGTTATGTAATTTCATTCATGTTATGTTGTCATATTTTTTGTGAAGGCTACCCCTTTGTAAGTATTAAAAAAATTTAGGGATTCAACAAAGTAAAGAAAATCAAGATCCAAGTCCTTGAGGTGATGTGCATGACTTCAATCATTCAAGGAGTCATTGAAGGGTGGTGAGTTGCAGCACTTTGTGATTTCATCATTCCTTCCTATCTGTTATCATTTTATCATTGACATTACCATTGTGAAATGGAAACACTTACATGGGGTTTGACTAATGCAAGCCCCTAAAATGGCCCAAAATTTTTTCTCTTTGTGAATGTGTAGATCTTATAAAGGAGTTTTAAGACAAATTATGCATTGTTGCATTGAAGAACTACATCTTGTCAAACCACAAAAACTCATCTCCAAAATTATTTGATAGTGATTTGATAGATTTGTAGGTGTGAATTCTGAGAACATGCAAAGCACTACATGATCAACTTTTGAAGTTCATAAAAAGAATACAAGGAAACTCATGCCTTGGGCATAAGTGTCCCCCATTTTTAGCCTCAAATTTGAAGGACAGGTGCATAGATCTTTGGTTTTCTCAGTTTTACAGTCTGAACTGTTGTTACAGTTTTCTTATTATCAGTATCTTTTATTTTCATTCTAGTGCATATAGTTTGATAGGGTTATTTTGGGTAATTAAATTCCAATCCATTTCGAAGCCTCAAAAGAATCAGATCTAGGTCTTATTGGATCACATTTTTGGTTGAATGTTAATCTAATCACCTTATGGATTCACATCCTGATGAAATCTTAGAAAAGGTGGAATTTAGCCTAGGTTTTGATCATTTAAGTTGATGATTTTTTTTTCTACATTTAATTTTGGTGAACCTCACTTGTTAATATTATACACCTTCTAAAAATTCACCATAGATCTAGGTTTTACATGCGTTCTATTGTGATGAACACTCCTAAGTGCACTTGAGCCAAGTTACTTCTAGGGTAAATGATGTTTATGGAAATCCCAATGCTTCACCCCTGTTAGAATCGCCTAGATCAAGTGCCAAGTAGACCATTCTTGCTCATGAGAGATGTGTTCTTCTGAATCGCTACTCATGAAGAATGAGTTAATGTATATTATCTAAAAACTATGTTATGATGTTGAAACAAAATAGTTAAGTCTAATCCAAATTGAGTTGTGCAAAAGGGTTTTAATCTTTTTTATTTATGTAATTTCTTTGATGTAATATTTTTTCTTTTTCTATTGTAACTTGCTAAAACATATATAATTTTTTTAACACTCCATGGCATGAGAAATCTAAAACACAACTATGAATGTGAACAATGCCACATACTCATATGGTGGTGGATCAATGCCAAGAAACCAAAGAGTGGGGGGCTCTTCACTATTATAGAACTACAATAAGTGAATGAAAATAAAATCATTTCTCTTCAAGAGATGCAATTTACTTATACAATATAATATTTATAGTTGAAATTGCATGTATCTTGAACAATAGCTTTCTAGGACCTCTTCAAACCCAAAACATGGAATGTAACCTGTTCACTATTATAACACTATAAGATGTGTAAAAATGTGTAAAGGTGAAAAGTGCATACCTAACACTCTTCCCCTTTGTTTTATACTCACTTTAACTCATTTCTTCCAAATGCAATGACCAATGTAGAAGTGGAATGCTATGTGCAAAATTTGGAAAATCCCTATTTGATTTTGACTCCCCAAATCCAAAGGATTTGGATCCAATCTATAATTTGTCCATTCCTTTCAAGTGTCTAATTTCAGCCTAAAAAATAAACATGGTTTAGATGCGCACTATGGATTTGACCCTTGAACATTAAAATTTAAGTTTCAAAATAGGACATTCTTATTGTAATTTGCAAAATAGATTTTAAACTAGAAACTAGTGCTAGTGATTAAGATTATTAAACTGTTAAATACAAATGATTAATTGAAACCAAAGTAGCACAACCAAATTAGTTCCTTGAGACGGAAGTGCAAAATTTCACAATAACTTCTTCATTGATAAATAAATGGAAGGAAAGAATATATGGCCTCAAGATTCTTAATCAGATGAGGACAAGAAAGAGGTAAAAAAAGTAAAAAAAAGGCATTGCTTTAACTAAGTTTCTAAATCTATGATGATAAGGAAAAAACAATATCCTGTGATAAAAGGAGAATGTCCAACTCATTGTCCTTTCCTACTTAAGTAAACTTAATAAACTAGTGTAATATCAAACTTAGGATAAAACATATCGAAGGTGAATCAAATATTGCATTAGCAATTCCTAGTAGCCACTACTTGTTGACTTGATATGAAAAGTGTGATCTGCTTGTAGGTTGATTGTATATTGTGAAAAATATAATTCGCTTTTAGGGTCCAATCATTTGATCAATTCTAGAGTGATCCATATAATTGTATTACATCATTATCATACATCATCTACTTTATCAGCCTTAAATTAGGTATATTACGTGGTTGCTTGGTATGTCTTCAATTATTGGTCAAACCATTTTCAAATCTAAAGGTTTGACTAAATAAAAGATTCACTGGTAAAGTGTTAATAAGTTCCACTGTCATTAAGCATAAGTCTAGATTAAAAAACAAATCATTTCTACAAATATAAATCAAATCTAAAGATTAAATTCATTTTCACATAAAAACCATATTACAATATAAATAACCTGATTTCAATTTTTTTTTTAAACTTAATTATAATTAAATATAAACATAAACTCTTCTTCTTCTTTTTTATCATTTGAAGAAACACACTTAGTATTGTTAGTATTTTTATCTCATTGTTCTAAAATATGTTGTTCTAACTAATTTAGAAAAGACAAAAACTAATAAAGATAAAAAAGAATTATATAAGACATTTATATAATCTTGTTCCCATTTAAATTATTGGATCTAAATGAGTGTTTAATTTCATAAATTATGCATTCTATAACCCATTTTTGATAATTTCTAAGGAATTGCAAGAGAGAATCAATTGTATTTAACTTATAGATTGCCCCTAACACTAAATGTCCTAGAAAATATTTCTAAGAAACTCATGCCCTGGGTGTGAGTGCCCTATTTTCCATCCAAATTGAAATATTTTGGTTGTGGTAAATTAATATTTGCAATTCAAGTGTCCAAATTCAGCTATTTGGATCTAATTTTCGAAAAATTGAATAAATGCTTATAAATACATAGTTATTGCATCATTTCAAACCTAGAAAGAAACTATTGGAGAATTTATTTTTATCTTGAGAAAGTCAAGAGGGGCATTTCTAGTGATTCAATGTGGTAAATCAAGATCCAATCATTTATGATATTGTTATGTAATTTCATTCATGTTATGTTGTCATATTTTTTGTGAAGGCTACCCCTTTGTAAGTATTAAAAAAATTCAAGGATTCAACAAAGTAAAGAAAATCAAGATCCAAGTCCTTGAGGTGATGTGCATGACTTCAATCATTCAAGAAGTCATTGAAGGGTGGTGAGTTGCAGCACTTTGTGATTTCATCATTCCTTCCTATCTGTTATCACTTTATCATTGACATTACCATTGTGAAATGGAAACACTTACATGGGGTTTGACTAATGCAAGCCCCTAAAATGGCCCAAATTTTTTTCTCTTTGTGAATGTGTAGATCTTATAAAGGAGTTTTAAGACAAATTATGCATTGTTGCATTGAAGAACTACATCTTGTCAAACCACAAAAACTCACCTCCAAAATTATTTGATAGTGATCTGATAGATTTGTAGGTGAGAATTCTGAGAACATGCAAAGCACTACATGATCAACTTTTGAAGTTCATAAAAAGAATACAAGGAAACTCATGCCCTGGGCATAAGTGTCCCCCATTTTTAGCCTCAAACTTGAAGGACAGGTGCATAGATCTTTGGTTTTCTCAGTTTTATAGTCCGAGTTGTTGTTATAGTTTTCTTATTATCAGTATCTTTTATTATCATTCTAGTGCATATAGTTTGATAGGGTTATTTTGGGTAGTTAAATTCCAATCCATTTCGAAGCCTCAAAAGAATCAGATCTAGGTCTTATTGGCTCACATTTTTGGTTGAATGTTAATCTAATCACCTTATGGATTCACATCCTGATGAAATCTTGGAAAAGGTGGAATTTAGCCTAGGTTTTGATCATTTAAGTTGATTATTTTTTTTTCTACATTTAATTTTGGTGAACCTCACTTGTTAACATTATACACCTTCTAAAAATTCACCATAGATCTAGGTTTTACATGCGTTCTATTGCATTTCTCATTTAGGTTTTCATATTTGCATCATAAAAGGAAATGAAAATCCAAGAAATTACATATCAGATTGCATTGTAAGTTGAAATAGGGTTTGTTTCAATCATATTAGTTTGGATTTTCAGTCAAATTTCATTTATTAGGTCATTAAAATATGAAATTGTTCATTGCATTCAAATTGCATCTTTCATTTAGGTAAAAAAATTGAAAAATTACATTGTTTTCTTTAAACATTGCATCAAATAATATTTTTCAAAATTTTGCATCTTGGAATTAGGCTATCATTGCATCTTGCATTTAAAAATTACATTCAAAAATTTTCATCCATTATTCACACATTTGTATAATTTCATTTTCAATTTTCATAGTCATTAAATCACCAAAACTTGGAAATATATTCACTATCACACCTATTTGCACACAAACCTGGGAACCTTGGACAATAATAAAAAAAATCAAAATTTGAATTTCTAGAAACCCTAGATGGGTCATAGATTCCATGAGCACCTATGTTATGTTGTTTTTGTCTAAATTTTGGATCAAATTAATGTTTCTATGTTCTTTATCTATTTTTATTGTCTGCTTTTTATTTTGTTTGTTCAAATGGAAAATATAGTGTTACATTTGAAAAGGAGGTTTTAATTTACTTAGCTTATTGGAAATTTGTTGAAAATACTTGCATTTTAATATTGATAATCATTAGATCTATAGGACAATTGTTTTCAGTTTTTGAAACATTACATAATCTAGGAAAATTTATTTTCATTTTGGTAAAATTCCAAAACCCTAGGCTAATACAACACACTGCAAACTTCAAATCCTTGAAAATAGCAACACAATTGATTCCAAATCTAGGTTTAAACAATGTCACACAGTCACATTATGTCACTAATTCCTTTGAAAGTAAGACTTTATACAAAGCCCTAGTTGGACATAAGTGCCTTAGGTGCCTTTTTCTTATTAAATTTACCTCCAATTTTAGGTGTAGATCCATACATGTCAGTTTACAAATCTAGAATCTAATTTCTAGGTCTATATGTACAATAGGTCTATAAGTTTTCTTTTGATCCTAGTTTTCCTTATCACATATAAACCTAGGTTGCAATAAAAAATTATTGATTAATCTTCTAGGGAAATCATAGTAATATAATCATGTTAGATCATTTTGCAAAAACATATTATATATTTTCCAACCCCTTTAGTTGTGATGAATTTAACATGTTAGATGATTCCCTTGGGGACTTCATCTCACTTAGATCATCCACCAAGGCTTCTAAAATTAAAACAAATGTAATAATTAATACTCATAGCAATTATGTTAGTCATTCTCCCAATATCACTCTTGATTGTGAGAATATATTAACATACGAGAAGGAAATCATTGACACATTTCTTAATAAAACTTTTCCCAATCTTCATTCACCTCCCAACATCTTCCCTACTTATGAGAAAACTTTGGTGAAAGAGGATGTAATAATGGAAAATCATGACAATCAGAGTTATTCTTATCCTAATACCTCACCTACCTATGAAGAAGGTATCGTGGGGTTAGAACATCCAATCATTGAGTGTCATGAGAATCATGTTTGTTTCTCTCCCAATGCTTCTCCTACTTGATAAGATATTGTGGCACAGGAGGATGAAATCATTGATACATGTCTTTCAAAAGACTTTATGATTGATGGCATAGATGAACATATTAAGTTAACATTACATCCCCCCTCAATAGAAGGTCATGAAAAAGTAGATAACCTAGTTCAAGTTATGAATGCACAAGTAGAAATTGGTTCACCTCCCATCATATGACCACCATAAAACAAAAAAAAAACCCTCTAGGAAGTATCTTGAACTTTGGAAGGTAACTCACTAGTAATCATGTGTCACAACAACCAAGTTATCAAAAAATTTCTCACACATAACATTCTTCAGTGTAGTGGTAAAGAGTATGACCTTGTTGAGAAAATTTATCTTACTCTAGAAAACATATCCCTTGGTCATTTAATTCAAACATCACCTCCATATAGTAGGATGCTACAAGAGATTTTGCAGAAGGTTGATGTCCAATTTTTTTTAAAGAAAATGATGTAGCCACCTCATTTGATTGTATACAAGTGACAAAGTCATAGATTAGATTCCCTCAACATGAATTTCTCTTGTTTGAGATCCAAAATAAATGTCAATCCTTAATCATTAAGGTAATCATTAATGAAACTAGACTTAATAGTACTCTCATAGATAATGGAGTGGGTTTTAATTTTTTTAGCATTCAACTTCTAGATAAAATTGGTGTGGAGAAGAATCTTATATAACCCAATGATGTTAATATTCATCGCTTTGACAATGTTAATAAGAAACCTTTAGGAATGATCACATTACCCATCGAGGATGGGCCTGTTGTTTTTCCTACTTGTCCATATCATGTTAGGACCTCTTTGATACAACATTATCATAGTTAGACTATGGATTTATGCCATGAAGGGATTCATGTTTCGATGTAAGAGCATCCCTAGTTGCAAATAAATCTTCTATCAAACAAAAATAGTATTTTCTTCCAATTTTGTTTCTAGTTGTCTCAACAATTTCTTCCACATTTTACTACATTGTAATTTCTCAACTCATGGAGAAGGAAATAGCTTCTACATGAGGTCATCTACAACATATCTATATTTCAAGTGATTTACATTCATTTGTAGAAACTTGACACCCTCAAAATTTCACTAAAAATTATTAGACAAAATACTCAAGACCTATTTGGCTCAATTTAGTTTAGCAAACCCTTTTTGGAATGTCTGGAGCTTAATGGAACATCATTTTGAGGTCCAAGATGAACTCTCTTGAAGATCCACAATTCATTTCATTTAGTGATGGGTTATCTTTCATGTTTGAGGCTGATGTACACATTTTATCTTTCTTTTGGGTTCTAATCCCTTGTGTCTGACGTGAACCATAATTAAATATTGAGATTCATATTTAAGATCATTTTTACTTCATTAGAAAGTAGTCAATACTTAGGAATTTTTCAAATAGAAAATATTTAAATTTGTTTTGGTTAGACTATAATAAGGCCTTGTGCCAATTGTAATATCTAAATATCCTTGCAATAGGTCTATAAGCCCTAGTTATTTGAAATATGAGGTATACGATGCATGTAAGACTACAAGTTATTTAATCAATGACAATTCATGTTCATTGAGCATTTCTTGTGTTATTTTTTTTTATGTTGAACTCTGAGATGCATGGTTGGACAATCCTTTTTAAACCCTCCATCTGTGACTTCACCAGGTGCTATCAAAGTGATTTTTCAAGTCCTGAGAATGAATTCCTTCTGGTGAACAAATAACCTAAGGTACACTACATGTTTTTCCAATCGAGCCTCGACTATGAGGCAGTTGAAACCCTTGTATCTAGATCACCAAATTGAGACAATTACACTAGATCTAAGGGGAGAGATGTTGCCAAGGAGAGCACCTACTATAGTGAACTTCATTGGATGAGGGGATGAAATGTTGGAAATGATGAGAGAAATTAGTGTTCAATTGGATGCTATAGAAGAAGATAGAAGGAGTGATCTAAATCCTAGACATGCAAACAAAAGTGATGATGATGAATTAGATAATTTTGTATATCAGATTGAGGAAACCCTAGAATAAGAAGAAGATTCAAATCAAGTTAAGATGTTGAAATCTATTTCTAAGATAGGTAAGAGACCTAGAATTGAAATTCAAAATTATGCAGGAAATCTAAACCCTGAGGATTTGATTGATTGGATCAATGATATGGAAGAATACTTTGAATATGAAGAAATTGAAGGTCCAAAAAGAGTGAGATTTGTAAAATCTGAGTTGAAAATTCATGTTGCTATATGGTGGAAAGAATCTCAATTAGATATAAATTGGAGGGGAAATGAGAAAATAAAAAAATAGGATAGGATGATATCAATGTTGAAGAATCAATTCATACCTATTGATTATGAGCTTGAATTGTTTAAAATATTGAAAACCCTAAGGAAAAAGGAGAAGTATGTGAAAAAATATACTAAAGAATTTTACAAGATGATCATTAGAGTAGAAAATAGTAAAGCAAACAAAGAGAAGGTTATGTGGTACATCAATGGAATGAAAACAAACATTTAAGAAGGGTTGAGCTTGGTTAAGATGACATCAGTTGAAGAAGCATACCAATATGCAATGAAGGTGGAAAAAAATTGAACAAGAAGTTTGAACAAAGATAGAGATGTGCAAGATGAATATTTTGAATAAACGAATCACAATATGGAGAGAGAAGACCATATGTAATGAAAAACAAGGATGGAGAACCATACCATAGTGAAGAGAAGGACATTAATTCATACTATAGAGGAAGAGAGGATAGAAATTTCTATGGAAATGATAGAGGAAGTCATAATTCCTATTGCAATGATGGGTATAGGAAAAATGAAGGAAGATTTGATAAGATACCATTTAGAGGAACCTGTTTCAATTGTGGAGGTGAAGGAACATAGAATTTGAATGTCATTAGGGAATTATCAGTACTAAGAGAACTGTGCATATTGGAAGAACAAATTTTTTGGATCAAGAACTTGTCAAATCCTTGAATTCAATTGGGAAACTTGATAAATGTGAGTCATTAGTAATGAGAAGAGCTTTGATGCATGAGGAAGTGATTGAGGAGCCAACATAGAGCAAGAATTTGTTCAAAATAGGGTGCTATTATGGAGGAAAGGTATGTAAAGTTATCATCAATAGTGGTAGCACTGATAATTCTATTTCAAAAGAGATGGTAACCAAGTTTAATTTGAAGACATTGAAACAACCACAGCCCTACAAAATAAAATGGATTCAGGATGAAAATAAGATCTTCGTAAATGAGTAGTTTTTGGGGAAATTTCATACAAGATCATATAATGATAAAGTTTTGTGTGATATTATGCCCATAGATGCATGCCATTTATTGTTAGAAAGACCATGGTAATATGATAGGAAAGAAACTCATGATGGAAGGAAGAATACATATATTGTGACTTCAAATCGAAAAAGAGCTATATTGATACCTTTGGGAGAAGAGGACAAAAGTGAATCTTGTGGCACTACCATACTATGTTTTGTAGATGGAAGGAATTTTCTAGAAGGATTGAGGCATGAAAAAATTTGTTTTGCATTGATTCCAAAGAATTGTAGTAGTTGGTAGATAGAGAATTCTACCACAAATGGAAGTAGCATAACTGTTGATAGAGTATGAAGATATCATAACAAAGAATGCACCAAATGGACTTCCACCAGTCTAGAGCATTAGTCATCATAGAGATCTAATATTGGGAGAAATTCTACCCAATAAAGTGGAACATTAGTTAACACTTGTAGAAATTGTAGAGTTGAATAGAAAAATAAAGACTTGTTGAAAAAGGGATCGATCAAAGAAAGCTTAAACCCATGTGTGGTACCTATAGTACTAGCACTAAAGAAAGGTGGAGAGTGGAGAATCTTTATAGACTCAAGATAAATCAATAGGATAACTATCAAGTATAGATTCCCATTGCGAAGGATGGATGACATTATGGACTGTTTGAGTAGAGAAAAGTATTTTAGAAAGATTGACCTAAAGAGTGGATATCATTAAATCATAATCAAAGAAGAAGATGAATGGAATACTACATTTAAGACTAATGAAGGGTTGTATGAGTGGTTAGCTGTTCCTTTTTGATTGACCAATGCACCGAGCACTTTCATGAGGTTGATGAATGAAGTACTAAAGCAATTATTGGGAAAGTTTGTGATTGTTTACTTGGATGATATTTTAATTTTCATAAATGCCAAAGAAGAACACTTGTGGCACATCAAACAAGTATTACAAAGGCCGAGGGAGTAAAATTTTCTAATAAACATGAAGAAGTTTAACTTTATTGAAAAAAAGTTGGCGAACTTGGGTTTTGTCATTTTTTTTTAAGGATTGAAGATGGACCCTGATAAGGTTAGAGAAATTATTGAGTTTCCTACAACAATGAACATTAGAATGGCAAGATAATTAGATGGACTTGCAAGCTTCTACCAGAAACTCTTGAGGAGCTTTAGTAGCATTTATAAACCAATGACTAAAATAATGAGAGGAGATAGGAAATATTTTAAATGGACATCTAGATCACATAGGAGTTTTGAATTGCTAAAGAAAAAGGTGATTGAGCAACTAATGTTTTTGATATAGGAAAAAAAAAGTTTTACAGGGACTCGAAACCACACAGTTTACAAGAAAAAGAGAAATAAACTATCAAAGTACCCTACAACAGTAAGGTTGCGACAAAGGAAAAGAGCTACAAGGACATCAACCACAAACCAAGAACCAACAAAAAGCCAGCGAGAAGCCAACACCCAACATAGCCTAAACTAACCTAAAGACTTTAAAGTTTCAGCAACCTCAGCTTCAAGGTTGCACATCTCCTGTGTTACCTTCTTTAGGTCTTGGATCTCTTAAGGAAAAGAATCTTCTTTTCTTTTCAGGTTGGCTCTAGTTCTTTTTGAGGGGTTAGAATCCTTCTTCTTGTTAGTGTAATTAAATTAATCATTACACTAGCATACGTTAACTTAGTTCATACACCATTTAGTCCTAGGTTGCATCTTAAATAAATCATTTAATAATGGGGTAATGTCCCCTTCCATTTTTGTAGCGATAATATTCCTTCTAGAAGATGAGTTGTCCTTCTAGAGCTTATCTCAACATTTAATAATTTACTAGATAGGGTTCACATGTTGTCACATGTTGTTAGATCATGACACATGGAAACATCTCATGCATCTTAGGTTTTCTCTTTTTCCTATATAATCAGGGATTTTTTTCATTTGTAATATATCAATCTATGATCTAATGTTGTAGATCAATAATAATCTCTTTGCAGCCCTTAGTTGTAACACTTTATGTGTGGTGTAATTTCTCTTGGCAAGATCTTTAAAGTGTGCACAACTTCATTAGATGATTTATCATCCATCATTTCAACATGATATCAAAGCATGTTGAATTCTAACACTTCTTCACTTTATCCTTGTCAGCTTCCAAGTCCACAAACAATGACCCCTAATGAGTATTTTCCATCTTCTCTGCCATAGCGCTCAAGATAGTAGCATTTTGTTTTACAACTCTATGGTTGTGCTCCATAACGGTTTTCATAGTATCCCTAATTTTTCCAATTTCCCCTTCTAGATGCTTGACCTTATTCTCATTATCCTTCTTCATCTTGTCCATAAGCTCAACATTTCTTTGAAGGTGCTCGACCAAGTCCCTCTTCTCTTCCATAGTCCACAAAACACAAGCAATATTCTAGGAAATTCCTTTAGCTTCCAATTCATCCATCTTGCTAGTGACAACCCTATTTTTTAAATTGAGATCCTTAATCTCATGAAATACCCACTTTATGATCTTGAAGTAGTCAATAGCCTCGTTTCTAGAAATTTCCATAATATCATCAGGTAATTCCCAGTTCGGCTTGAAGTAGAGGTCATCAGGATTGAGGTCTCTAGGGAATTTGGGTCTGTTTTCTCTATCAAAGGAAGAGTAAGAAGTAAAAGAGTCCTCAGTTGCATTATGATCATCAAAGTTATCCTCCAAAGAGTCCTTAGAATAAGAAACTAGCTTATTCACAGGCAGGTCCTTCTTGATTTTTGCCTCCTAAGGAGTGCCTTTGGGGGTTTTTTTGGTGCAAACTTTTTTGTTCAAGGGATTTCTCTGAGGAGTTTTCCTATTTTTATATTTTTGGGAGGGAGGGTCTTCCTCTTCCCACTCAGTATAAAAGTCTTCTTTATCCTCTAACAAGTTGATCTCAGTATCATCTCCATTCGAGTTTGAAGCCATTAAGGGGTTAGATAGGGCCGATATGTTTTTAAAGTGCTCATGAATAATCCTAATAAGGCCAATATGTAGGACTGGATTCTTCCAAGGACTCTTTCTATGTTCCTCAATACTATTATTCAAGGAGTAGAGCAAATAGTGAGGAAAGGAAACCCTTACCTTATGCCGAAAATGATTGAGGGAAAAGCGGTACCTGTAAACTCTAGTAAATCTACCATCTAGTGTAATGTATTCCATGAGAATTATGAGCACCTCCCTCCACACCTTCTTAACCATCCCAACATCAAAATAACTAGTAGAAACTTTAGTTAGTTCATTACTCTCCTTATCGGTTTTGGGGAATGTGAGAACAGCTTCATCCGAAAATTTTCTGTCAGCAAAAAACTTCACACCCTTGGTCAAGAGACCAGTTATTTCCCCAATGAGATCCTTTCCACCATAACCTTCCTTCTTGAGAGAATAATTTCCCCCTTTCTATGCTTCTCACCACTAGTTGGCTCCACCCTTTTTCTGCTTTCCCCCATAATTGTAGTAATCTTGGTTCTATTGTTAATAGGGCAAATGAATCAAACAGAGACCCAACAACAGAACCATAGAACCCACAAAACATGCCAGCCCTTACAACCCATAGAATTAATTATAGCGCCACCATTGTATCTAATGATTTCGTAGTACTTAGCATTCTTCTTCTTTTTGTTTAAGCCCCTCGTTCGCAAAATAGTCGGCCACGCTATTTGATTCCCTAAAGACATGGGATATTCTAACCTTTTCAAAGTTGGATAAAATATCTTTAGCTTCATCTATCCAACTTTTAATGGTCCATGAGGGTGGGGACTTACCTAAGAGATAGTCAATAATATTTTTGGAGTCACCCTCAATCCATATATTTTTAAAGTTCAATCTATTAGCAAGGTCGATAGCCTAGAAAGCTCCAATAGCTTCAGCTAAGTGATTGGACTCTGTGCCCAAGGATATAGCCATTGCGACCACAAACTTTCCATTATAATCTCTAATCACACCTCCACTCCTTTCCAGCCCCAGATTTCCCTTAGCCGCCCCATCAAAATTAGCCTTTATCTAATCCCTAGGCAAGTGAATCCAATTGACCCCTTCTTGGTTCTTTTTTGCTGGTCTTGAAGCCTTAGAAATATCACTTTTAATAAAGTATATCAAGTTGATTGTGATGCTAGTGGAAAAGCAATAGGAGTAGTGTTGATCCAAGACTAAAGACCAATAGCTTATTTTAGTTAGAAGTTGAATGATTCCAAAATATATTTAGTTTATGACCAAGAGTTCTATGCCATAGTTCAAGCCTTGAAGAAGTGGAGACATTATTTGTTTCCTAAGGAGTTTGTGTTGTAAACTAATCATCGAGCCTTGGACTATTTGAATAGTCTAGGTATATTCAACCAAAGACACATGAGATGGGTTGAGTTCTTGAAGAGTTATAATTTTTTATTGAAGTGTAGGAGTGGTAAGTCAAATAAATTTGTATTCAGAAGATGATTGTGTTAGCATTACCTGATTTTGATAAAGTATATCAAGTTGATTGTGATGCTAGTGGAAAATAAATAGGAGTAGTGTTGATCCAAGATTAAAGACCAATAGCTTATTTTAGTTAGAAGTTGAATGATGCCAAAATATATTTAGTTTATTACCAAGAGTTATATGCCATAGTTCAAGGCTTGAAGAAGTGGAGAAATTATTTGTTTCCTAAGGAGTTTTTGTTGTAAACTAATCGTCAAGCCTTGCACTATTTGAATAGTCAAGGTAAATTGAACCAAAGACACATGAGATGGGTTGAGTTCTTGAAGAGCTATAAATTTGTATTGAAGCATAGGAGTGGTAAGTCAAATAAAATTGTAGATGCATTGAGAAGGAGAAGGAATTGTTTGAGAGAAATGAAGATAGGAGTGTCACAAATTGAGGATCTAAAACATATGCATGAGGATGATCTAGATTTTGTTGAAGCATGGAAGGCATGTAAAGAGCCAGTAGTGATAGATAGGAGTCAATGGTTGGAGTATTTCATTCAGGAAGATATGTTTCTCAAGGTAAAGTAGTTGTGTATTCCAATGAGTTCAATGAGGGGCAATTTCACTAAGGAAAACCATAGTGGAGGATTAGCAAGACATTTTGGGTTAGATAAAATAATATCTTTAGATAATGAACACTATTTTGGCCACAGGTATATAAGGATGTCAATAAGTATATTCGAATTTATAAAAAAATTCAAGTAGCAAAAGGGAGTAGTCAAAATACGAGATTGTATAAACCTTTGACAATATCAAAGAGACCTTGGTAATATATAAGCATGGATTTTATATTGGAATTACCAAGAACACAAAGAGGAAATGATTCTTTTATGGTAGTAGTGGATAAATTTTCTAAGATGGAATATTTTATTCCTTGGAAGAAAAAAAATGATGTTGTGCATCTTTCTAACCTATTTTTCAAGGAAAATGTGAGATTGCATGGATTACCAAAGAGTATAGTTTTCAAAAAGGACACAAATTTCATTGGATAATTTTGGATGACATTGTGTAAAAATATGAAGAAACACTTGGAGTTCAATTAAACATGCCATCCAAAAATAGATGGATAAATATAGGTTGTGAACAATAGTTTGAGTAATTTATTAAGATGTTTGGTTGGAGACAATGCGAGAAATTTGGACATAGTTCTACTGCAAGCAAAGTTTGCATACAATAATTCAGTAAATCAAAGTACAGGGAAGACAACATTTGATATTATGACAAGGATACATCCAAGAGGACTTGAGGAGCTTAGATACATCAGTATGGTGGATAAGAGGAGTGTAGAATAAAAATATTTCATAGGATTCATGGAAAAATTGCATAGTCAGGTTTGGAAACACTTGGAGGACATGAATAACAAGTACACGGAGTGGGAAAAGGAGAAGAGGAGACATAAGTATAATTTTTTTGTTGGAGATAAACTGATTTTATATCTCATGAAGGAAATGTTTCCAATAGGTACATACAATATGCTAAAGTTGAGGAAGATTGGACCATCTAATATTCTTTAGAATTTTGATTCAAGAAATACATAAGAAGTGGAGTTATCAAAGGAACTTGATATTTCACTAATTTTCAATGTTGCCAAAATTTATGAGTTTCATGAAGGATATTCAAGTGGTAGTAGCAATGAAATTGGATTGGAAGAGAAGTTACCACATCAATCATTAGATTGAATTGAGCAGATTTTGGATACCTAAATTAGAAGGAGCACTAGGAGCAAGAAATAGAAGTACTTGGTAAAGTGGAAAGGTAGACTAATAGAGGATTCATCATGGATTTCTCAAGCTGAGCTAGACCACTTTGGTTTCCCTCTAGCCATTAGAAAGTGAGGGACTCACTTTTCTTCCAACCCCTAATGTTTGATGCAACAACATTCCTAGTAATAAAGCAATCCTATATAAACCAAAAATAGTTATTTTCTTGCAGTTTTGTGTGTAGTTTTCACAATAGTTTCTTCCATGTTTTAAAACATTGTCATTTATTAGCTAACAGAGCATGATATAGCTTCTATAAAAGGTCTTCTACAAAATATTTATATTTTAGGTTATTTTCATTCATTTGTAGAAAGTTATCACCCTCAAAATTGCATTGTCAATTCTGAGATAGAGCAATTAGGGACTATCTGGCTCAGTTAGGTTATGGGGACCTTTTTTAGAATATGTGGAGCTTAATGGAACATCATTCATGGAATTTTAGGTCCAAGGGGAACTCTCTTGGAGATCCATAATTCATTTCATTTACTAATGTGTTATATTTTCATGTTTGAGGCCAACCTACATGTTTGAGCTTGCATTGGGGATGTAAACCCTTGTGGCCAACACCAATCATAATTGAAGCTTGAGATTCATATTTAAGATCATTTTTAATTCATTAGAAAGTAGTAAGTAGTTATGAAGTTCACATATATAAAATATTTCAAGTTTTCCTGGTTAGATGTAATATGGCCTTATGCCAATTGTAATATATGAATGGCCTTGTGGCAGGCTTGTGAGCCCTAGTTATTTCATATAAGAGGCTTAAGATGGATGTAAGACTAAATGTTATTTAATCAATGTCAATTCATGTTTACTAAGCATTTTATGTGTTATTTCCACTATGTTGAACTTTAAGATGCATGGTTGGATGGTCTACTTTGGACCCTCAATCCATGATTGCTCCATGTCTACTATTCATTGTGAGATGAAGTATGCATGTAATAAAAATATATCCATGGTTAAAGAAAATGAAGAGAGTTATAAGTAACAAGAAAAATTGAAACATAATACTTGCTACTCTCTTAATACTTTGATTCTAATTTCAAATACATAACTTAGACAAGTTGATGGTAATCCTAATTGTCTTTCACCTACAACAAAACTCTTAGATAATGATTAAGGGGTGTTATATTTTTTTGCAAAAATGAGGACAGACAACTGAGAGGGGGGTGAATCAGTTGTCACAGACACTTAAAATTTTCTAACTTATCTTAACTTTAATCTCAGATCTAATGAATAAGAAATTAACCAAAATCAATTAACACATCAGAGAGACAAATAACACCAAGCTTTTTTATGCGGAAACCCTGTTAGAGGAAAAACCATGGTGGATGTTAGTCCACAAGATTATACTTTGTTAAAAGTATATAGAGAAATAATAAGGGGAATGCACATACAATTAGGCATACTACCTAGACCTCACTGCACAAATACAAAAGAGGACTCACTGTCCAACAATATAGAAATATGGATTAGATCCACAGAGTATGAACTAAAAGACTAGCGTATACACAAGACTGATTACAGTTCCAATTAAGCTCAAAAAACCTTCTTCACACTTTCCTCAATCTTCTTCACTCTCTTCTTAGTAATCGAATGATATAAACACTATTCTCACATTTACACTTTCTCTGTTATACATTCACACTCATGCACACACTAACTTCACTCAACTAATTTCTCTTATATATCTGTTACATGGGATTTCATCACAACTTAGATAGCCAAAAAAATAAAACATATTTTCAATGTCGAGCCAAATTAACAAATAAATTTTCAATGCAAATCCACCAAGGTCGGCCACAACATAGTGGGGACTAAAATTAATATCTCCAACACAAAAATACTTTAATTAATTTTTCCACAAAGATCCACAACACCCTACCTTCAACATGTTGGCCAAGAACATGAAAAATTGAACATGCGCAAGAAAGATCTTCAACCACGAGCTCTCTGAGTAATGTGGATGTACCAAAAAGATAGAGAATGATCTAGAGACATCCAAGAAAACTAACAAACAAAAAAGAAGCATATGTAGCAACTGAGATTACCAGAATCACATGATCTTCATTTAGAAACACTAACAAAGACCACAAAAACATTGTCAGACCACAACATACTCAAAACTTCACGCGGACCTTTGAAAATTCTAGTAGATGATCTAGAAACATTCAACAATAAACCCTTTAATCCACATCATCTGATCTTCAATGTACAGAACAAAGCACCTTCATGACCTGCACAGTTCCACAGGGAACCTAGAACACTTCCTTTTATAATTTTCTCAATATCCTCGACATAGACTACCTCTAGTACACCAAATGATAATATTGTGGACCTCAATGACAACCACATATAAACAACCATATCCACAACATCCAACAATATCCCCCTTTGGCATTGATGGAAACACATGATGTGAAAAATACCATCAATCGAACACCCTTACTTCTCCTGTACTTCTCCTATTGAAAATATTTTTCACATTATACTTCTCCCCCTTTGACATCAATGGAAAAGGTAAAATGACCTTTCCAGATACATGCTCTGAACCACATATCTACACATCTGACTACTCCCCCTGAGTAGCAACCATGAAAAAATCAATCCAGATCAAAATATAGCAATGAAGTTCACAAATTGATGCAAGAAAATGAATCTTTTAGTTCATGTTAGGAGGGGTGATTACCCATAACATTCCTTTGAGATACTCAAAATTATCCTTCGAAAAAGGCTTAGTAAATATATCTGCAATTTG